>CM062225.1:32505401-32998726 GCA_031216235.1 Syzygium jambos
CATTAGAGTTGCCAAGAGAAAGACCAACATCAACTTGGAGGCTTGCTTCATGATTTCTTTGGGTTTAGGTCTTTATAGAGTGATGAATGGTCGATGGTTTGGGTAAGCTAAACCAGAGAGAGTTATGCAATGAAGTTTATGTCCACTACTATTCACTATTTATACACTCCAAATGTCTTTTGTGCCGTTAAATGCATTTGATGGATAATGGTATGTTGAGATTTTTCTCTTACACCTTTGGTAATTTCATCAATGAGATACCTATTTCTAGCATGATCTAGTGATTATTGTTACTAAATTGTATGTTCACGTTTCTATCTTACGCCTTTGGCACCTTCATGACATACTTATGGCAGATTCTGGTGATTATTGTTCCTATTTTACATCTTTGGTAATTTCATTATTGAAATATTTTCGTAGCATACTTCTGGCAGATTCTATTGATTATCTTTGATAAATTTTGTTCGAATTGGCCACGTATGCAATAATAATGGAAAATATGCATCGGGCTAGTAAGAAACTAAAAGTTTCAATTCAATTATTGATGGAGAGGTTGTCTAGATTTTTCATAGTGAAAAGATTTATGTTATGAATGTGTTAAAAATAAAGAGGAAAAGTTTATTGATATTTTTCGGAAATTCCCACAAAGAAAACTTCCATTTTCATAAGATGAACTTGAAATTTTAAATGGAATGGGAGAGACTTATGATATCGGTTTGCATTAATCTCAACATTTAAAACATTACTTCGTTAAGTAGACAAAAAGTATAGGATAAGATTATAATAATGGGTTTTATCTATTAGAATAAGTTTGACCTTGTATCATTCATGATTATACAGTTGGGAGTCAGGATGGGGGACAGATATGTTGAACAAAGCGTGCGAATGAAGCCCCAAGGTAACCAGCACATCAGAAATGGAGTTTTTGATATTGGTGTTGCTAAACCAAATTTGACCAAAATATCCGATGGATGATCGAGTCGTAAAACTACCGTGATCTTCCTACTCAATTAGCGAGAGATTCCTACTCAGTCCAATCATTTAATGGGAAGCCCCAGATGCTAAACAAAAGTAAATGGGGGCAGTGCAGGAAAAAGCCAAAGCTAGCATGGTTAACTCTTAAACAGACAATTATCTCGTGATGCAACCTTTGTGATGTCCACATCGGTTGCGATTAGCAGAAGCCTTACTTTCTGTAGCAAATATGGTTTGCTCTCGACTTTAGCAATCCATCATCAGCCAAGAATGAAGTATATTACATAAGAAAGCAAGTTTCAACATTCAGGTTCATTAGCATACCCCCTTTGGTAGAGCAATGGTTTACCTGAGTAGTGATTGTGCTTACTGTGAAGGATCGGCAAAAGGATACCAGAAGTGCCTTAAGTTGTGTACGGAAATCATTTTGGTGCAATAACTTTTTTTCGGATAACTTTGGTGCCAAATCGGAGGAAAATAGATCACTTTAGTGACTCTGACCAAAAAGCTGATGCGGCATTTATATTTTTAAAAAAAATGGTCTGACTTATACACGTAAAAATTATGTGGCTTTTTTTCGAATTTTTAATCTTTTTTTTCCTAACTTTTTCCCTATCGCCGGTCCAGCGACCGGCCAGATGGAGGGCCGACGAGGCCGACCTCACCGGCCTCTAGCGAAGCTCGCCCCGCTGGCCACCGGCGAGGGCGAGCCTCGTTGGCCCCTGGTTGAGCAAGGTTGCCTCGCCCAACAAAGGCGAGGCCGACCTCGCTGTCGCTTGGGTCGCGACAGCGAGGTCTCCCCTTGCCCGGCAAAGGCGAGGCCGACCTCACTGTCGCTTGGGTCAAGGCGACGGCGAGGTCGGTCTCGCCAGATCTAGCGAATTTCGCCGATGGCTGGCAGGAGGTCGGCCTCACCTTTGCTAGGCGAGGCGAGACCTCGCCGTCGTGACCTAGGCGACGGCGAGGTCGGCCTCGCCAGATCTGGCGAAGCTCGCCGATGGCCAGCGGGGCGAGCTTCGCCAGATCTGGCGAGGTCGACCTCGCCATCGCTTGGGTTGCAACGGCGATTGCTTCCTCTTGGCAAGAGGGTCGTCGGCCCCCGGCCAGGGGCCAACGACCCTTGTCGACCACTCCGCCCACCTCCGCCGGCCCTTCTCGGCGGTGGTGGGGTGGCAGCAGCAGTGGCGAGGGCTCCCTCACCACTGCTGCAATGTTTGATTTTTTTAAATATAAATAAATATAATATAAATTTTATTTTTCTAAAAAAGTACACGTCCTCGGATTAAGCGGCGTCGTTTTTTATTTTTAATGATGACTTGAACTCTCCAACGAGCTATGTCAATGCCACGTAGGATTTCCGGCAAGCCATGTCAGCATTGGCACTAAAGTGATAGTTCTTCAAAAAAATTGGCAACAAAGTGATCCAAAAAAAAGTTATGGTACCAAAGTGATCTCCGTACACAAGTTATGGCACTAATAGTGTCCTTTTGCCGTGAAGGATCATTAAATTAATGGCAAACGGAACAAATTGTTCATATCCTATCTCTGCTGTCAAACTAATTTAGACTAAGAAAGCAAGTGTTACTGCCGAAATCATAAATCGTGAGTTAATAAACCATTCAATAGCTGGATAATGTAAGGATGACAAGTAGGTTTGGTTGGTAAAAGGATTGGCCTAGCATTTTAATTGGTACAGATAGACTCGGCGTTATTCCTGCATGAATTTACTATCTGCCCAAGACAAGGACAAGAGAGTTCATGTGAAGATTTTGTATAGCTTTCTTTGAGCGCAATACTTTATTACAAGAACCACAACTTCCTTACAAGTAGGGCAGTCAAATTGGTCACCAACCCATGTTTTAACTCAATTAAAGTGGGTGCACTTTTTGACGAAAAAAAAAGTGAGTGCCACTTGGTTAGCTCAAATTTGTCATATAGATCATAATGTGTTCTAAGGGTCTGTTTAGTAACGTTTCTGTTTCTTTGTTTTTCTATTCTTTTGTTCCCCGGAACAGAAAAAGAACATAAATCCGTTTAGTAAAAAAATCTATTTTTTTGTTTCTGGAACAAAAAAGTGTTCTAGAAATAGATTTGAAACAGAAACAGGAAGCAAAAAAAATCTGCTTCTTGTTTCTGGAACAAGAAAAAAGAAATGATTTTTTTTTCTAGAATTCTCCAAAAATAAGAAACAATCTATCGGCCGCAACCCACCCACCGCCGCCTCTCGCCGTCCTTCGCCGCCACCTACCGCCCGCCTTCCGCCGCCGCTGCCCGCAGGCCAACGCTCGCCGGTCGCCTCCCGCCCACTGGTCGCCTCTTGTCGTCAACCACTGTTCTCTGCCGCTCGACGCTCGTCACCACCCGCCATTGGCCGCCGTTCTCCACCGCTGGCCGCCGTGCTCCATCGCCCGACACCGACCGCCACCCGGCGCTGGCCGCCTCCCCCCGCCAACCACCGGACGCCAGCGATCACCCACCATCGATCGCCGTCCTCCGCCGCCGCCGGCCACCCACCACTGGCCGCCATCCTCTGCCGCCGGCTATTGTGCTCCACCGCCTGACACCGGCCACCACCCGACGCCGGCTACCCTCAGCCGCCGGCCACCTCCCGCCTCTGGCCACCTAACGCCGCGTGGTCACCCACCATCGGCCGCCATCCTTCGCCACCGACCGCCGTGCTCCATCGACCAACGATGGCCACCCTCCGCCACCGGCCACCTCCCCCCGCCGCCCCCTGCTGCCATCACCGCCGCCTGACGCCACCGTGCTCCGCCGCTGACCGCCGTGCTCCACTGCTTCCCACCGCCGACCACCATCCTCTACCGCTGTCAACCACCGTCCTCCGCCCCCCATCGTCGCCCGCCGTCCTCCGTCAGTAGCTCGGAAGGGAGAAACTCGTCCATGGAATAGAAATGGATCATTCGCGCCCTAAATGCGTTTCTATTCTTTTTCTATTCCAGGAATAGAAATTTTGTGCAGTTACTAAACGCTATTTTTTGCTCAAAAACTGTTCCAAGAAATAGAAATAGAAATAGAAAAAACTATTTCTGATCAAAAATTGTTTCTGAGAACAGAAACGTTACTATGCAGACCCTAAAAAGAAAAGTTCAAAATAAAAGGGTCTAAATGGGTCTGTTCAGAGACCCACTTTCAGCCCATATAACCAAAAGAGTAAAGTTAAAGGTAAATAGGCCTAGCCCATCTTCATTCTTGCAAGCCTATTCTCCTCATTGATAGAATTTCCGGAGAACGACGTACGCAGTTGCGGCGGCTTCAGCTTCCGTCTTTTGCAACTTCCTCCCTTTGCACCACTCCTCCTTCATGGTGTCCGAGACCATTTCGCCGAGACCATTTCGCTTCATTCACACCCTAACTTCGCCTCCCTCTCTATCCCATTTGCTATCACTATGCTCTTGCTCTTTCCATTCGAACTCGACCTCGTGGCTGTTTTCCGAGTCTTCCTTCACAGCAATTGAAGAATCCTCAATACGTGTAATCCTTCTTTTATAGCATTTGGAATTTGATATTTCAAGTACCTATTTTTTTCGATATTGGTCATTTAAAAATAAAGAAAATGCTAAGTAGCGTCGATCTATGGGCAAGAGATTAATTATTAACACATTAGTTAATTATTTATGTTTAATAGCCTTATTAAGCAAATACGGTCTTGTAAATCTCTTATTCTTCCCAGCCCAAGGTGCAATTAGTCACGTTCCTTGCTCGATCTTGGATCTTTGAGATCGTAATGAACAATTTTCAATAAGTCCTATCACTGCTAAGTGGTCATCGCTCATTTCCCAAAAAATTGTCGAATTGTGATTAAAAGTATATGATTTCTTGAGGCTCTTTCTCAATTTCATTTCTTTTTTAAAATTCCGAAGCCTTCGATTTTTTGATGAAATTTAATCTCATTAAGAACTTAATACAACAAATTAAAATACTAAGTCAAAGGGCCTGAATCGAAAAATCCAAAAGAAGAAGAAGAGGAAAATATCGCTTAAAAAAATAAAACGATTGGTTCTGCGAATGATGTGGTCATCATAAAGGGTTATATTATGATGACAGCATCAGGTCATCCTTGTTCCCCTTTTTGAGCAAAAGTCCAACCAAGTAGCGATTCACATTTCAGTATCCCCATTCATAGTTTTTTTAGGTATTGCCGAAATACGGAGATCTTGGGTCATATAAAGCATCTTCCAATTAAAGTTATTTAGGAAGGTCAAAAAATTAAAGCAATGTAAGGACCTATGCAAGCTCATATGATCAAACAAATTTATTGATGATTCGATTGATGAGAGACAATAACAGAAGGTTGATTTTGCACACCAACTAATTAGGGATTTCAACATTGACATTAGAGGAACTAGTTAATACGCTTTTGAGGCACAAACATTTGTGATTCACCGTATCGCAGAGTGCCAACATGCCCCTCGGACAGTGAATCACGGAATCGACATCTCGCTGGCATGCTTCAACTCTTGTCACCATTCATGGCTCGCCTGAAAAAGGAAAAATAAAAAAAACAATTCAGGATATTGTCATTTTTAAAGTATCATGCGCCATGCACACGAGGGAAAGCAATGACAAAATTAAGCGAATACGGGTATTCCTTGTACTTTCTTGGCCTTGCGTTAGCTTAGGAAACAAAAAATGTTATATATACTCCTAACAATTAACAAGACGAGATAAATTGCATAAATTGCATAAACAAAAAACGTTATATATACGGGCATTCATTTTTCTTTTTTTAACCTTTCGTAATTCTTTTATAGCATTTGGAATTATTGTTTCTTTTTCTTTCTTTTGTTTTTTGGTCAGAGGAATTATTGTTTCAAGTTCGTACTTTTTTCGATAATTTTTTTTGGTCGAAAGCTTTTTCCGATATTGGTCATTCAAAAATAAAGAAAATGCTCGGGAGGATTTATCTCTATGCAAGAAATTATTTATTCACATTTAGTTAATTATTTCAGTTTAATCGGCTTGTTAAACAAATAGGGTCCTATAAGGCTCTTTCTGTTTCGCGAAAAATAAATATTTTTGAAAATATTTTCATGCGAATAATAGATTATATCGCTTGATATAGTTAGTCAATAAAAAATATTTTCATTACCTATAACAATTCACGGCTAAATATTTTTGTGTACGACGAGAATGTTTTTTTTTTTTGATAACCCAGGGAACTCCCGCACGGCCGACAGCCGAGGAGTAAACCCTGGGGGCGACACGTGCTAGCCACCACACACGTGCCACCGGTTAAGTCACCCTGCGGCACCCGGGATTCGAACACTCAACCTTTTGCGAGAGGAAGACTGCACGCTCCAGCAGCGCCACCCAGGCGGGTGGTACGAGAATGTTCTTTATTCATTCATTTTTGTAAGAAAAAAAAAAGCGATCATCTTTAGGAAAATATTTTCTAAATCATTCATTTTTTGCGAAACAAATGCATCCTAAATCTTTTATTATTCCCGGTCCAAGGTGCAATTAGTCACATTACTAATGATCTTTTAGATTGTTGTGAACAATTTTCAATAAATCAGATCACTGCTGAATGGCAATCGCATAAGCATTTCACTGAAAAAATTTGTCGAATTGCGATTGAAAGTATATGACTTCTTAAGGCTCTTTCTTAATTTCATTTTCTTTTTCAAAATTCCGACGCTTTGACTTTTTGATGAAATTTAATCTCACTCAAAAAATTAATACAACAAATTAAAATGCTAAGTTAAAGTGCTTGAATCGAAAAATCAAAAGAAGAAGAAGAGGAGAATATCACTTAAAAAAAATCAAATGATTGGCTCTACGTGGTCATGATGTAGGACTATAACATGATGAGTATCAAAACATCCTCGTTCTCGTTCCCCTTTTTGAGCAAAAATCTAACCAAGTTGATCGATTCATATTTCAGCATTCCTTATTTATTGTTATTTAGGTATTGTCGAAATACGAAGATCTCGGATCATATAAAGTATCTTCCGACCAAAGTTATATAGGAAGGTCGAAAAATCAAAAGAAGTATAAGGACCTATGCAAGCTCATAAGCTCAGACAAATTTATTTATGATTCAATTATTGAGAGACAACAAGAGTTCGATTCATCACACTAACTAATTTGGGATTTCGACATTAACATTGGAGAAACTAGTTAATAAGCATTTGATGCATGAACATGTATGAGTCCTCGTAACGCAGAGTGCTAACTTGGCACCTTGATATTGAAAGAAGTAATTAATATCTCGCTGGCACGATGCTTCAACTCTTATCAACAGCCATGGCTCACCTAAAAAAGGGGAAAAAGCAAAAATTCAGGATATTTTCGTTTTATTTTTTCTTTTGGGGAGATATTAATTTTGAAATAGCACATGCCATCCACACGAAGGAAAGCAATTACAAAATTAAGCAAAGAGGGGTATTCCTAGTTCTTCCTTAGCCTTGCGTTAGCTTATGAAACGAAAATGTTAAATATCCTCCCTACTATTAACAAGATAAAATCAATTGCCTAAATAAATAAGAAAATCATGTTAGGTTTTCATAATATTGAGAGAGAGAGAGAGAGAGACTATTACAAATTAGAGAAACCAAGAGGAAGACCAACATCAACTTGGAGGCTTGCTTCATGATTCCTTTGGGTTTAGGTTTTGAGAGAGTGATGAATGGTTGATGGTTTGGTTATGCTAAAGAGAGAGTGCTATGCAACGAAGTTCATGTGCACTCCAAGTCACTATTTATACGCTTGAAATATCTTTTCGTGCTGTTAAATGCATTTGATGGATGCTTGTATGTTTAGATTTCTCTCTTACACCTTTGATAATTTCATCATTAAGATACCTTCGTGACATGCTTTTAGCAGATTTTAGTGACTATTGCTCGTCTATCTTTTCGTAATTGACGACACATGCAGTAATAATGGAAAATATGCAACGGGCAAGTAAGACAATAAAAGTTTCATTTCAATTATTGATGGGGAGAGGTTCTCTAGATTTTTATAGTAAAATGATTTATGTTCTCATTGCGTAAAAAATAAAGAGGAAAAGTTCGATGATATTTTTCGGACATCTCAACAAAAAGACTTCTTTTTTCATAAAATGAAATAGAAATTTAAAATGAAATGGGAGAGACTTACGACATTGGTTTGCATTAGTCTCAACCTTCAAATCATGATTTCTTTAAGTTGACAAACAATAGGATAGGATTAAAACAATGGGTTTTATCTATTAGAATAAGGTTAGCATTTTATCATTTATGATTATTGATTTCCTTATAGACAGTTTGGAGTCAAAATGGGGGAAATATATGTTGAAGAAAGCGTGCAAATGAAGCCCCAAGCTAATAGGACATCAGAAATGGAGTCTTCCATATTGGTGTTGCTAATCCAAATTTGACCAAAGGATCCAATAGATGATCGAGTTGTAAAACTACCGATCTTCCATCTCAATTAGCCTGAGATTCCTATTGGGCTCAATCATTAGGGTCTAGCCGACGAATTAGATTCTTATCAATCCCCTAACTCCGGCATTTTAGAAGGCGTTTAATAACTGTCCAAAATTTCTATTCTTAAAATAGAAAAATAACAGAAATACATTTGGTAACCGTACAAAATTTCTTTTTATTAAATATATATTAATAATATTTTGAATTTTTTAATATTTTTTTCTTTTTTTCTTCTTCTTCCCCTTCCTTGGCCATGGCCACAGCCGGCGAGGGCATCGCGGCTCTTGCTAGATCCGGTGAGGGCGACTCGCGGCCTGGGCGAGGGTCACCTTCGCTAGATCTGGCAAGGGCGACCCTTGCCCAGGCAGTGAGTCGCACTTGTCGGATCCGACGAGGGTGGCCCTCACCCAGGTCGCAAGCCGCCCTCGCCGGATCTGGCCTGTGGCCGGTCGCCAGTGGTCGACGGCTAGCAGCTAGCAACGGGCTAGGAAGAAGTAGAAGAAAAATTAATTTTGTGACATTTCGAATTTCGGCCCATTTTTTGGATTTATGAAACATGTAATTCATCAGTATGCTTATAGTAAAATCTCGCCCGGGAGCTGATCACTCTCAGTTATTGTTTTTAAAATTGAGATTTCGCTAAAATCGCACTCAATCGAATTTGGCCGTTATTTAGAGTCTAAACTTTGGTGTCGAATTTCTCAAAGTTTCGAGACGAATTTAATTGGACGGTGTCGATATTATTATGGCCAGCCTCGATATTGCCCGGGATATGTAGAAAGTGAATTTTCAACCGAGTGAAAATTTGGACTAGTAGACCTCCCTCGTAGTGTGTTTTATTTGATATCTTCTAGCCCTTTTTTCTAATAATTAATTAGGATCTTTTCGTGGCCGTTGGATTGATTTCTAGATTGTTTGTGAGCCGTTGGATTTGGACTTGAGTATTTTATTTGACTTTTTTTCTCTCTCTTCCTCTTTTCCCGCTCACGTTCTCCCGTCCCATCTGTCCTCTCTCTCTCTCTCTCTCTCTCTCTCTCTCTCTCTCTCTCTCTCTCTCTCACGTCCCCTTCCCCCCATGCACATCCCCTCCCCCTGCATGTCAGACCGCACCCCCCATGCAAACTCTCTCTCTCTCTCTCTCATCCTTTTTCCTTTCTTTTTTTCTCTTCTCTTCCTTCTTCGTCTTCGTTGGTTTCTCTTCCTTTGCCCGATTGGTTCTGCTCCTACTTTTGTTCTGCTCGCCCGACCATCGCTCGTCGCCCAACCGCCGTGCGCCGTCGCCGTCGCCATCACCAGCCAGCTCGACCGTCGCCCCCGACCAATTGTTCTCTGCCTCTCCTTCGCGCCTAGCTTGCTGCTCAAGCTCGCTGTGCCCGACCGTAGCCACGCCTGTCACGGCCCGGCACCGCCCAACCGACCGTCCTACTCCGCTCCGCCGCATGCGACGTCGCCGTGCCCCCCTCGACCGATGCCGGCCCCGCCGTTCTCGCCGTCGACCTTCCTTCCCGTGTTTCTCCTTCCCCGAGCTCCTCCCCCTGTGCGTCTCCGCCTCGTCCAGCCGCCACGCATCGTCGTTCCGGCTGCCATCGCTGCTCCGTCCGCCACCACCCAGTCCTTAGCCACCCTGCCCAGTCACCTGCAGCCGCTGTGCCCGCCTGGTCCGCCCAACGCCGCCCCAGCTCAGCCTTGGTCGAACTGCCTCGGTCGTGGCCTAGCCTCCACCACTCGTCGTCGCCGCCGCCGACCAGCCAGCCAGCCCACCAACCAGCCCGACCATGGCCAAGCCCATTGCCAAGCTTCCCGAGCATGCCCCAGGCCATGGCCGGATAGCCTAGGCCACTGCCCCAGCCGCGGCCTGTCGCCCGTCGTGCCCTGCCGCGGCCGAGCATTTTGCCCGTGGCCGAGGGCCAAGCCAAGAATTTTGCCCGTGTACCGAGCCGTGGCTGAGTCCTAGGCCCGTCGCGCCCTTGCCCGTCCCGAGCCCAGTACTGTTCACTCGGGCCATTTTGAGCCCGTGTAGATTTTTCTCGAGCCAAAACCTAGTAAGTGACTTCCTAAGCCCTAATTAGTATAATGGGTATGTTTAAACTTGTTTAGGGTGTAATTTAGTACCGGCTTAAAGACTAAACTTGGGTTAGGGCTAAATTATACATGTGGTTAATTGATGGATTGAATTGTAGTGATTATGTGGCATGTTTAGTGGCTAAATTATGTGGGTGCAATGATCGATTTGTCGTGGCGTTCGTGGGTGAAATTGACATTTGATTGGGCCGACTTGAATGTCGGATGGGTGGACTTGTTTGGTGAACTCGTGATTAGAATTTGATTATTATGACGTGTGAGAATGACAAATTGAATTATGTGACATGTGTACCTGTAAGAACAGACTTGAGACGTGTTGATGGTGGTCCGTAGAATGAAAGTTAACGGACTTGAGACGTGTTGACGGTGGTCCGTGAAAGGAAAGTTAGACCTGGGACGTGTTGACGGCGATCATTGGAAATTGATTGAATTGTGTAGCTTGTGTGCCTGTGAGAACGGACTTGAAACGTGTTAACGATGGTCCGTGAAAGGAAAGTTTGACCTGGGATGTGTTGACGGCGGTCATTGAAAATTGATTGAATTGTGTGGCTTGTGTGCTTGTGAGAACAAACTGAAGACGTGTTAACGGGTGGTCCGTGAAAGGAAAGTTAGATCTAAGGCGTGTTTACGCGGATCGTGAGAAAGTGCGAGATATCCAGTGAGGGACAGAGCCCGAATTGATCGGAGGGCCCAGCATGAGGTGCATTAGAACGGGCTGTGAGAATGGACTTGAGGCGTAGTGGTGCGGGTCGTGAGATGGTTGGTTGGGCACGTGTGCGAAATGTGATTGGTTGAATTGACTTAAAGTACGTATAGATGTTTGATTGGATTGATTGATGGTACGTGTGGATGTTTGGTTGGATTGGTTGGGTGCGAGTGTGGATGGCGCTCGAATGATTGTGTTATACTATTGGGATATTATTTCATTATCATGATTTGACTAATATGCAATGTGGGCAAGTGATTGGATGGCGAGGTAAGTCCATTGATGCGAATTATATATACGTTATCGGTTATATCGCATGTTAAAACTTGTCTGGGTACGCATTGGCCTACGTGAGATTTAGGATGTGGCTTATTGAGACTCGTTCTCACGGTTATTATATAACTATTTTCGGATCCGCGACTGATCGATTCGGAGATGCCGCCAGAGTACCACAGGAATTGATCGAATTACCCTGTCTTTTGAGTACTTTGTAGAGGAGATAAACTTGTTGACCACCGCCCCCTTTTAAAAATTGTGATTTTGAAATTGGTAGCATGAGTTATCGTTTTGTAATAGTGATGCTTTATGATGTTATGCAATTATTGTTTCGTGCTATCCTTTTGTCTTCATGTTGGTTGTCTGGGTTGTTTTATTTCGTTTTCGCTTGTGTAGTTCGTTTGGGTCGGCGACGCATCCTAAGACGTCGCGATCCATACGACCTTCGGAGGGGTGTCGCGAGCCTATCAAGGTTCGGGGCGTGGCATCCCGGTTGATTTGATATCAGAGTAAGGTCAGCTCGATCTAAGTTGGTCGAAGCCTGAAGTGATAAGGAGCGATGACTTTGGGGTAGTTAGTTAGGGAGACTTGTGTGTCATGCGTTACCCAGACTACTTGGTTGTGAATGCTGAGTGATATTATGCACTAATACATGAAATGCAGGTGCGTCGGGACTTGAGGTTAATGCACGATCCCTGTTTTTTGTGATTGAGTAATGTTGTAATTGACTGCCTGTTTAGTAAATTGTTGTAATTCACTGCCTGGAGCTTTAGACTGGTATAGTTGACCGAGGTCTTTAATTCTCGAGAGGAATTATAGCAGGTAAGTGGGTGGTGTGAATCCCGTGAGTATGAGTAGCCGAGGAGAAGGTCGAGGTCGAGGTCGAGGTCGTGTAGGTCCGCAAGTTGGAGTTGTGGGGGATCTTAGATGGGTTGAGATTTTGAGGGCATTTGAGAAAGTTGAAATTTTAATAGGAAGGCAAACTGAGGAGCGAAATGCTACTGTTGCTGCTGCTGATGAGGCCGCTGTGGCCACCACCAATAGAAGTAACGAGAATTGTGGGCATAATGGAAATGTTAGGAATCAAGATCAAGGGCAAGTTAATGCAGTCAGATAGATGCGTCAGCTGGTTGGAAAATTTTTGAAATTTAAACCTGCAAAGTTCGATAGGAAGAGGTGACCCTGAGGCTACATTACTTTGGATAGAGGACTTAAAAAAAATGACTTTTGAGGTATTCGAGTGCACTGATAAGGAGAAAGTGACCATGGCCATATGTCAACTCTAAGAAAATGCAAGTGATTGGTAAGAGAACCCTCAAATTAGGATTTTTCGAAGGGCATAATTCCAAGCTGGGTGTCGTTGACGAGACCTTCAATGAGAAGTACAATCAAAGAGTGCGTGAGGACAGAAAATGACCTAGTTTTTTCGGCTTCGCTAAAATCGGATGTCAGTCGGCCAGTACGAGATCAAGTTTGTAAGGTTGCCTAAGTACGCACCAAGGATAATCAAGGACCATGTGGATAGGACAAGGAGGTTTCGGGATGGATCGAGACCGAAATTCCGCAATCAGTTAGTACTTTTGAGTCTTAAGGGATTACAATGAGTTGTATGAGAGAGCTCGATGGTTGACACGAATACGAGTGAAAGGGCTGTCGCTTCTAGATCGCGGTACATACCGGCTAGGGATAATAGGAACTTTGGAAAGAAGCCTATGACAGAGAATCAGAGATTTATCCCTCTAGTAAGAAAGAACTTTGGAAAGCCGAATTACTACTCCAATACCGCATATCGATCTTGTGGAAAGAGGTACGGGAATGGCCCCTGCCCAGGTGGATCTGGAGCGTATATTGGATGTGGCCAACATGGTCACCAAGTGAGAAACTGCCCGAATCGATAAGCTAGACCGTTAATACAACAACAACAACCGCAAGTAGGACATTAAGCGGGAGCTGCCCCGCGGAATAACCAGATTAACCGCAAGCACAAGGAAAGATGTACGCGGTGGTTAGGAAGGAATTAGAGGATTTGTCTTGAAAGTCTGGATGCGTTATGTGATGATAATAGGTGCAACAATAGAAGATTTTGAAATTATAACTTAAATGGTCATGTAAGACTTATAATCACTTATGGTGAGTAGGCACAATTAGTTGAGGATTTCTGAATTACTGATGACATTTTTGGACGGGTTGGGAAGGAGGTGTGTTGCTTGGAAATTTCGGATTTTGTAAAGGACCAGGGCGATTGTTTTGAGAGACCGTTGGATTGAAATTGGATGGGTTGAGCTTTATCTTCGAAGTGTAAAAAAAAACAAGGTAACTATCTTGTGGTTAACTAGTTAGTTGAGGAACCAAGGCTAAAGAACATAGCCGAGGTGTGTAATTTTCCCGATGTCTTTTCTTAGGAATTGTCGAGATTGCCACCTGATAGAAGGGTGGAGGTTGTGATTGAGTTGACCCCAGGGACAAAACTAATCTTGGAAGCGCTCTATAAGATGTCACTATCGAAATTAAAAGAATTAAAAGTTCAAATGCAGGAATCATTGGATAAGGGCGAAGGACGGATCGTTAAAGTTGTGCATTGACTACGGACAGTTGAATCAGGTGACCATTAAGAATAAGTATCCATTACCAAGGATAGATGGCATGTTTGATCAATTATAAGGAGCGTCAGTGTTTTCTAAGATCGATTTGAGGATTGGTTATTACCAATTGAGGATTAAGAAGGAGGATGTGCCGAAGTCGACATTTAGGATGAGGTATGGGCACTATAAGTGTTACGCCCCGAACCCCGACAGGCTCGCGACACCCCTTTTTCCATGTGGTCGTATTGATCGCGACGTCCTAGGACGCGTCGCCGATTCCAAACAAATCACCCAAAGTCTTGCACAAGCGGAAGCGAAATTTAAGAATAACCCAGACAGTTAATAATGACAATGAGGTAGAACAAACATAATTTAATAAACACAGAACATTAACTTAAAATCACAAATATCCATACATTAGGCCTCTAGGGTTAGTATTCACCTTTGTCATAAAAAAGGGATAGATGGTCGGGTAGACTACTGACTACCAAAAAGGGGCTCTACCAAAAAAGGGCTTCTAAGCCCGGCACCTAGATTCCTTTACGGTGCCCAATCGGGATCAGATCCTGAAGACTCGGACTTCGTATCAACTTCGATCTCAAACGGCTCATCCTCGGGCTCTAGCTCCATGGGCTCTCCGTCGGACTCGGACTCGGAGGGTTCGACTACAAGTTCCAGCTCCAAGTCAGACTCCATCGGCTTCGACTCCGGGTCAGGGCTTTCAGGGACGAACTCAGGATCGATAACTTCACCATCATGAGGGACAACTTTCATTGGGTCCCAGTCCCCTAATCCTGCCACTAAACCTCATTGGGGAACATCAAACCCTTGTATCGGCCCCATCAATTCCCCGTCATTCTCTCGATATAGCCAAGCCAAAAACAATATGGGCTTCCAGTTCACAGTGCCCACGTCCACATACACTACACTAGCATGCCTATAGTACACCAGGTTTTCCCCCACTGGATACTCCGTCACCATGTGATCGATATACTCGGGTATCCCAAAATGTCGAGACGGCATGATCAAGGACAGGGATCTGAAATGGTTATATAACAACCGTGAAAACGAGTCTCAATAAGCAACAACCTATACCCTACCTAGGCTAATGCGTACCCGGACAAGTCTAACATGCGAATCACCAGACAACATAACCGATTTCACACGACAAGATTACCTCGCCTCGAACCACGTGCCAACCCTGCATATTACCTACATGATAATGCAACAATAGTAATTCAATAACATATCACAATCGCTCAAACACCAACCATACTTACACTCAATCAATCCAATTAACTCAACCACCCATCCAACCAACCAATTCAATCACACGCTCAACCAGTCAATTCAATTACACTCAAATCGCATGCATGGCCGAAATTCTTTCTCACGACCCGCGCCACTGAGCCTCAGGTCCATTCTCACTGCCCGCGGCACTGCGCCTCAGGCCCATTTGGCACACCGGCCATTCATGCTTTCACACGGACCGCCGTTAACACGTCCCAAGTCCGTAGCCCTCCGATCAATCCGGGCTCAATTTCAATGACCGACGTAAACACATCTCGGTACAACACACCTTTAATGGGCCACCGTCAACACGTCTCAAGCCCGCATCCATTTGGCGCAATGGCCATTCATGCCTTCACATGGACCGCCGTCAACACGTCCCAAGTCCGTAGCCCTCCGATTAATCCGGGCTTGTAATCGACAGGCATAAACACGCCATTCAATTCAATCAATTTCACGCCAATTCCACCAAGCGATCCATATTCACAATTCAATCCAATTCACGACACGCCACACCAACCCACAAACTCGACATTCAATCGGCCACATACGAACATCCAATTCATGCATATAATTTCATCAAATCAAACTAACACCATTATATAATAACATAATTAAATTAAACCATGCCCTAACTGTTCTAAACCCTAAACAAGTCTATAAAATACCTAAAGTACTAGCTAGGGTTTAGGAAGTCACTTATTAGGTTTTGGCCCGGAGAAAATTGGCTCCGGCCTAAAATGGCCCGGGTGAACAGTGCAAGACTAGGCACAAGCGCAGGCCAAACGGGCCTACTGACCGGTCAACACGAGCACAGTGGCCGGACGGTGTGCCTGGCGCGCGAGCGCGGTGGCCGTACGGCATGCCTGGGGCGCATGGCCGAGCGGGATGGGCGACGTGCCCAAGCGATGGGCCTGCTGAATGGGCGAGGCGCCGGGTGCATGGGTGAGGGGCCGAGTGGGACGGGCCAGGGGCTAAGCGGCGAGCGAGTAGCCTGGTCGCGCGGGCCACGGCCCAGGGCAGTCCGACCACGGCTGGGCAAGCTGGCCTGAGGGCGACAACGACAACAGCTAGGGCGCAATGACCACAATCAAGACGACAGCAGCGATTGCTGGCGGGGTTGGGTAGCACTAATTAACCGGCTGACGGTGAGCGGCGAAAAGTGAAGGGGGAGCTGGAGGGGAGTCGCGGCGGTGACAGGGGCGTCGAACGACGGTGATGGTGGAGCTCAGGCGTCGAGGTGGTGTCGGAGAGCTGACTGGACGGTTGGACGACGGTCGGGACTTGTCAGACGCGGCGGCGAGCCGAGCTCGCGCGCTCAGGAGAAGGAGAAGGCAGAGTCGAGCGGAGCTGCTGGGCGACGCGATGGCGCAACGACGGTGCGAGGAGGATGGTGGCGTTGGCAGCTGGTGGGGCGGCATCGGGCGGAGGCGAAGGGGCAGTCGAATGGCGATCGGCGAGCAGGGCAAAAACGAAGCAGAACCAGTCGGGGTCGAGGAAGGAAGAAGAAAGAAGAAGGAGAGAGAAGGAAGAAGAAACAAAAGAGAAAGAAGGAGAGAGGAGAGAGAGAGAGACGTTGCATGGGGCAGAGGGGGGGAAGGGACGTGCAGGCAAGGGGAGGTGACGCGTGCATAGGGGAGAGGCGCGGCAGAGGGAGGAGAGAGAGAGAGAGAGAGAGAAAGAGAGAGAGCCAAAAAGTCAAACCTAATAATCGCGATCTAACGGCCTAATTTCAAAACTAAAAACGATCCTACGGTTCTCAAAATTCCTAATTAATAATTTAGGAAAAACGGCCAAAAGAAAATAATCCAAAACACACTACGAGGGAAATCTACTAGTTCAAATCCGCACCCAGTCGAAAATCCACTTTTCACATATTCCGGGTAATACCGGCACTGCCCACAATAATATCGACACAGTCCAATTAAATTCGTCCCAGAACTTCGAGAAATTCAACACTAAAGTTTAGGCTCTAAATAACGGTCAAATTCGATCGAGTGCGATTCTAGCGAAATCTCTAATTTAAAAATAATAATCCAAGAGTGATCAGTTCCGGGCGAGATTTTATTATAAGTACACTGATGAATTACACGTTTTATAAATCTCAAAAATGGGCCGAAATTCGGAATGTCACAATGAGTTTACAGTGAGGCCATTTGGATTGACTAACGCCCTTGCAGCCTTTATAGATTTGATAAATAGAGTATTCAAGCAATTTCTGGATCAGTTTGTAATCGTGTTCATAGACGATATCCTAGTATACTCGAAGAGTCCCGCTGAGCATGAGTTACATTTCGAAAAGGTTTTACGGACTTTAAGGGAACATGCACTCTACGCTAAGTTCAGTAAGTGTGAATTCTAGCTTCATCGAGTGACGTTCTTAGGACATGTGATATCCGAGGAAGGAATTGCAGTGGACTTGACAAAGATTGAAGTCATCATGAATTGACCAAGGCCGACAACAGTAACCGAGGTTCGGAGCTTCTTGGGTTTAGTGGGTTACTACCAACGCTTCGTGGAGAGATTTTCGGCATTAGCGACGCGGTTATTAAAGAAGGAAACGAGGTTTGAATGGACGGATAAGTACGAAAGGAGTTTTTAGGAGTTAAAGCGGAGGTTGACAGCCACGCCAGTATTGACAATCCCGTCAGGACCGGGAGATTATGAGATCTACAGTGACACGTCGCTAAGAGGACTCGGATGCATGTTAATGCAACATGGAAGAGTGGTGGCATACGCATCGCGATAATTCAGACAGCATGAGCTGAACTATCCGACGCATGACTTGGAATTGGTCGCAATTATATTTGTCCTTAAGATTTGGAGGCACTACTTGTGTGGGGAGAAGTTTCAAATTTATACGAACTATCAGAGTCTAAGGTACTTATTTTTCCAAAAAGGAATTGAACATGAGACAGCGTTGTTGGATGGAACTTCGTAAGGACTATGACTGCGATGTTCTGTATCACCCTGGAAAAGCTAATAAGGTGGCGGATGCACCGAGTTGGAAATCAGGCATTGCGTATATGATGGTCAAGGAATGGATCCTATTGGAAGGAGTTCGGGATTCGGGGTTTAAGTTTGAAGCGAGTCATGTCTAAAGTCTGCTTACCGCATTGAAGATTGAACCGGAAATCTGAGCTAAGATTAAGGCTTTACAATCGATGGACCTGGAGATCCAGAAGATTCTAGAATTGGATGTCACAAAAAAGAAATCGGACTTTCAAGTATCCGAGGATGGGATTCCGAAGTTCCATAGGCGGTTGTGTATGCCCGATGATGCCAAACTAAAAGAGGAAATTTTGACAGAAGCTCATCATAGCAATTACAATATTCACCCGGGGTAGTACGAAAATGTATTAGAAACTAAAGCAGCATTATTGGCGAAACGGCATGAAAGTAGATGTGGCCAAGCACGTGGCTAAGTGTTTAACATGCCAACAAGTGAAGGCGTAACATTGTAAATCGGGTGGATTGTTGCAGCCATTGGAAATCCCCGAATAGAAATGGGAGCATATCACGATGGACTTTGTTATGGGACTACTGAGAAGCCAGATGGGCCATGATTCAATTTGGGTTATAGTAGATTGGTTGACAAAATTGACACATTTTCTGGCAATATGAAAGGACTTCGTGTTAGAAAGGTACGCAGAGCTGTACGAACAACAGATAGTTCGTCTACATTGAGTGCTAGTGACGATCACCTCATACTGTGATCCCAAGTTTATTGTCGCTTTTTGGGAAAAGTCTTCACATGGTATTAGGAACAAAGTTACAGTTTAGCACGGCCTATCATCCGCAAACGGATGTCTAGTCTGAAAGGACAATTCAGACTTTGAAAGACATGCTACGAGCGTGTGTGTTGGATTTTAAGAGCGGTTGGAAAGAACAGCTGCATTTGATCGAGTTTGCCTATAATAATAGCTATCAGCAGAGTATCAAAATGGCACCGTTTGAAGCGTTATATGGTAGAGCTTGCAAAACACTGATTTGTTGGGATGAAGTTGGTGAGAGGAGCATCACGAGTCCAGAGTTGATTCAATAGTCAGTCGAGACGGTGAAGGTTATTCGGAACAGACTTAAAACTGCTCAGAGCCGCCAAAAAAATTACGCAGATCGTAGACATAAGCCTTTGGAGTTTCATGTGGGAGACCACGTTTTTCTCAAGGTATTGCCGATGAGAGGATTTTCCCGATTTGGCAAGAAAGAAAAATTGAGCCCGAGGTACGTGGGTCTGTTCGAAGTCTTAGAGAGAATCGGTACTTTGGCCTATCGTCTCGCGCTATCGCCAAATTTATCTCAAATCCACAAAGTGTTCCATATGTCTATGTTAAGGAAGTATGAACCGGACCCGACCCACTTGCTGAATTATGAAGAAATAGACGTGGACGACAGAATATCGTACGTGGAAAGGCCAGTAAGGATTGAGGACAGAACAAAACGAGTATTGCGGAACAAGACAATTCCGATGGTGAAGGTGATTTGAGAACATCATGGAATCGAAAGTGCGACATGGGAAAGCGAAGAGTTGATGCGACAACAATACCCCCATCTGTTTGAGTAATTAGGATGGATTGTAAATTTCGAGGATGAAATTTTTGTAAGAGGGGAAGAATTGTGACATTCCGAATTTCGGCCCATTTTTGAGATTTATAAACGTGTAATTCGTCAGAGTGTTTATAGTAAAATCTCACCCGGGAGCTGATCACTCTCAGTTATTGTTTTTAAAATTGAGATTTCCCTAGAATCGCACTCGATCGAATTTAGTCGTTATTTAGAGCCCAAACTTTAGTGTTGAATTTCTCGGAGTTTCGGGACGAATTTAATTGAACGGTGTCAATATTATTGTGGCCAGCCTCGATATTGCCCCGGATATGTGGAAAGTGAATTTTTGACCGGGTGCGGATTTAGACTAGTAGATCTCCCTCGTAGTGTGTTTTATTTGATATCTTCTGGCCCTTTTTCCTAATAATTAATTAGGATCTTTTCGTGGCCGTTGGATCGATTTCTAGATCGTTTCTGGGCCGTTGAATTTGCACTTGAGTATTTTATTTGACTTTTTTTCTCTCTCATCCTCTTTTCCCGCTTACGTTTTCCCGTCCCGTCTGTCCTCTCTCTCTCTCTCTCTCTTCCTTTTTCCTTTCTTTTCTTCTCTTTTGTTCCTTCTTCTTCTTCGTTGGTTTCTCTTACTCCGCAAGACTGGTTCTGCTCCTGCTTCTGTTCTGCTCGCCCGACCACCGCTCATCGCCTGATCGCGCCGTTGCCAGCCAGCTCGACCGCCAACCACCGCCCCTGACCGACTATTCTTTCCCTCTCCTTCGTGCCCAGCTTGCTGCTCAAGCTCGCTGCACCCGACCACCGCTGTGCCTGTCATGGTCCGGCATCGCCCAGCCGACCATCCTGCTCCGCTCTGCCGCCTGCGACATTGCCGTGTCACCCCCGACCGTCGCCGGCCCTGTCGTTCCCGCCGTCGACCTTCCTTCTCGTGTTTCTCCTTTCCCGAGCTCCTCCCCCTATCCGACTCCGCCTCATCCAGCTGCCGCCGCTACTCCGTTCGCCACCACCCAACCCTCAGCCACCCTGCCTAGTCACTTGCAGCTGCCGTGCCCGCCTGGTTCGCCCAACACCGCCCTAGCTCAGCCTTGGCCGGACTGCCTCGGTTGTGGCCGAGCCTCCGCCGCTCGTCGCCGCTGCCGGCCAACCAGCTCGCCGGCCAACCAGCCAGCCAGCCCGACCGTGGTCGAGCCCATTGCCGAGCTTCCCGAGCATGCCCCAGGCCGTGGCCGGACAGCCCATGCCACTGCCCTAGCCATGGCCCGTCACCTATCGTGCCCGTCGCCGTGCCCTGTCGCTGCCGAGCATTTTGCCTGTAGCCGAGCCTGTGGCCGAGGGTCGCGTCGAGAATTTTGACTGTGTGCCGAGCCCCGTGCTCGTCGCGCCCTCGCCAGTGCCAAGCCCAGCACTATTCACCCGGGCCATTTTGAGCCCGTGTGGATTTTTCCCGAGCCAAAACCTGGTAAGTAACTTCCTAAGCCCTACTTAGTATAGTAGGTATGTTCAGACTTGTTTAGGGTGTAATTTAGTACCGTCTTAGGGACTAAACTTGGGTTAGGGCTAAATTATAAATGTGGTTAATTGGTGGATTGAATTGTGGTGATTATGTGGCATGTTTAGTAGCTAAATTATGTGGGTGCAATGATCGATTTGTCATGGCGTTCGTGGGTGAAATTGACATTTGATTGGGCCGACTTGAATGTCGGATGGGTGGGCTTATTTGGTGAACTCGTGATTGGAATTTGATTATTATGACGTGTGAGAATGACAAATTGAATTGTGTGACATGTGTACCTGTAAGAACAGACTTGAGATGTGTTGACAGTGGTCCGTAAAATGAAAGTTAACAGACTTGAGACATATTGACGGTGGTCCGTGGAAGGAAAGTTAGACCTGGGACGTGTTGACGGCGGTCATTGGAAATTGATTGAATTGTGTAGCTTGTGTGCCTGTGAGAACGGATTTGAGACGTGTTGACGGTGGTCCATGAAAGGAAAGTTTGACCTAGGACGTGTTGACGGCGGTCATTGGAAATTGATTGAATTGTGTTGCTTGTGTGCTTGTGAAAACGGATTTGAGACGTATTGACGGTAGTCCGTGAAAGGAAAGTTAGACCTGAGGCGTGTTTATGCGGATCGTGAGAAAGTGCGAGATGTCCAGTGAGGGACAGAGCCCGGATTGATCGGAGGGCCGAGCCTGAGGTGCATTAGCACGGGCTGTGAGAATGGACTTAAGGCGCAGTGGCGCGGGTCGTGAGATGGTTGGTTGGGCACGTGTGCGAAATGTGATTGATTGGATTGACTTAAAGTACGTATAGATGTTTGATTGGATTGATTGATGGTACGTGTGGATGTTTGGTTGGATTGGTTGGGTGCGAGTGTGGATGGTGCTCGAATGATTGTGTTATACTATTGGGATATTATTTCATTATCATGATTTGACTAATATGCAATGTGGGCAAGTGATTGGATGGCGAGGTAAGTCCATTGATGCGAATTATATATACGTTATCGGTTATATCGCATGTTAAAACTTGTCTGGGTACCCATTGGCCTACGTGGGATTTAGGATGTGGCTTATTGAGACTCGTTCTCACGGTTATTATATAACCATTTTTAGATCCGTGACCGTGATCGATTCAGAGACGCCGCCAAAGTACCACAGGGATTGATCGAATTACCCTGTCTTTTGAGTACCTTTTTGTAGAAGAGATAAACTTGTCGACCACCGCCCCCTTTTAAAAATTGTGGTTTTGAAATTGGTAGCCTAGGTTATCGTTTTGTAATAGTGACTGCTTTATGATGTTATGCAATTATTGTTTCGTGCTAGCCTTTTGTCTTCATGTTGGTTGTCTGGGTTGTTTTATTTCGCTTTCGCTTGCGTAGTTCGTTTGAGTCGGCGACGCATCTTGGAACGTCGCGATCAATACGACCTTCGGAGGGGTGTCGCAAGGCCGTCGGGGTTCGGGGCGTGACAAATTTTCTTTTCCATTTTTGATTCTTGTTCCAAAGCAGAATCATGAAGCAACTTTGTGCCCGAGAACAAAAAATTTATGAAACGGATTTTTGTTCCAAAATTAATTATGGGAACAAAAGAATAGAAATAGTTACTATTTAACCTATTACCAAACACGCCTTTAACTTGCTTTTGATCGGACTAGAAATAAACTTAATATGGTCCGGTAAATGCCCACCGATACCTTCGAGAATGATTCTTGAATGCTTTGCAACAGTTTTTCGTTTAGAAGGACGACAGAAAAAAGTTGGGAGTGAATGAATCCATTTGTGACGCTTCTTCAATCCTCAGTTTAAGCGTGCATTTTCGCCCCTAAATTTCTTAAGGCACACCATCAATTTGGCTAGTTTAACATCCGTTACATGCAAAACACTAAAGGCTAGGTTGGTCTAGACCCATTTATGCTTTTTGATCGTGCTTCTTCGGTCAAAGTTTTCAGATCTTATGCCGACACGAGTTGCCCTTTTCTTATCAGTCTTTTTCCCATCAAACAGTGAATAGTGAACCCCAAAAGAGAGGATTTGGGACTAGCAATTGACAGTTCTTACTTATCCATCCCAATGTCACAGTCCTTTTCCCATCTATGCCTTTTGATAGTGCTTTATGAATGTCCACATTAGTTGCGATTACGAAAAGCCTCACTTTCCGCAGAAAATATGGTTTGCTGTCGACTTTGATAATCCATCATCAACCGAGAATAAAGTATCTTACGTAAGAAGGCACTTTTCAAACTTCAGGCCCATTAGAATACCCCCTTTAGTAGAAAAATGGTTTACCTGAGTAGTGATTGTGCTTACTGTGAAGGCTCATTAAATTAATAGCAAAGGGAACAAATTGTTCATATCCTACCTCGGCTGTCAAACTAATTTAAACTAAGAAAGAAAGCAAGTGTTACCGCCGAAATCAAGAATTGTGAGGTAATAAACCATTCAATAGCCAGATAATGCAAGGATGACAAGTAGGTTTGGTTGGTAGAAGGACCAGCATAGCATTTTAATTCATACAGATAGGCCCGCCCTTGTTCCTACATGAATATACTATAAGTCTAAGACAAGGACAGGAGAGTACAACTGAAGATTTTGTATAGCTCTCTTTGAGTGTAATTATTTATTACAAGAACCACTTCCCTACGAGAAGGGCTATCAAAATGGGTTAACAACCATGTTTTAATGCATATTAATTAAAGTAGGTGCTACTTGGGTCAACTCAAATTTGTCATATGAATCATAATGTGTTCTAAAAAGAAAAGTTCAAAATAAATGGGCCTATTCAGAAATGGATTAATACCGCAAAAAATCCCAAACTGGTACACTTATAATAATTTTAGCCTAAACTAATTTTTTGACATCCAAAAATCCTAAACTAGTACACCTATAATAAATTTATCCTGAACTATTTTTTTTACCATAAAAAACCTCAAACTAGTATACCTGTGACAATTTTATCTCGAATTAATTTTTTAACTATAAAAAACCTCAAACTGGTATACATATGATAAATTTACTAAAAACTATTTTTTTATCACAAAAAACCCCAAACCGGTACAATTGTGACAAATTTACCTTCCGTTAAATTGGATTAATTTCACAAAAAATCACAAATTGATAAACTTGTGACAAATAGAAGGATAAAACCCTAAACTGGTACACCCATCAACTACCATATGTCATCAAACTTAGCAATTCGACAGTAAAATTTAACGGAAACTAACGGAGAGTAACTTTGTCACATGTGTACCCATTTGAGAGTTTTGGTGGTCAAAAAATTAATATGGGGTAAAATTGTCACAAATGTATCAGTTTGGAGTTTTTGGTTGTCAAAAAATTAGTTCGAGATAAAATTATCACAGATATACCAGTTTAGGATTTTCTATGATAAAAAAAATAGTTTGGGGTAAATTTATTACAATTATACCAGTTTGGAGTTTTTCATAGTATTAACCCTTCGTAAATCCACTTTCAGCCCACATAACCAAAAGAGTAAAGTTAAAAGTATATAGGTCTAGCTCATCTTCATTCTTGCAAGCCTACTCTCCTTATTGACAGGATTTCCGAAGAGCAACATATGCAGATGCGGCGGCTTCGGCTTCCCTCTTTTGCAACTTCCTCTCTTTGCACCACTCCTCCTTCACGGCGTCCGAGACCATTTCGCTTCATTCACACCTTACTTCGCTTCCCACTCTATCCCATTCGTTCTCACCGTGCTCTTGCTCTTTCTGTTCGAACACAACCTTGTGGCCGTTCTCCAAAGTCCTTCGTCGGAGCAACTGAAGAATCCTCCATATGCGTAATCCTTCTTTTATAGCATTTGGAATTGATGTCTCAAGTTCCTATATTTTTCGATATTGGTTATTTAAAAATAAAGAAAATGCTCCGTAGCGTCCATCTCTGTGCAAGAGATTAATTATTAATGAATTAGTATATTAGTTCAGTTTAATAGCCTTATTAAGCAATAGGGTCTTGTAAATCTCTTATTCTTCCCAGCCCGAGGTGCAATTAGTCACGTTACTTGCTCGATCGAGGATCTCTACGGTAGTTATAAACAATTTTCAGTAAGTTGTATCACTGCTGAGTGGTCATCACATATGCATTTCCTGAAAAATTGTCGAATTGCGATTAAAAGTATATGATTTCTTGAGGCTATTTCTTAATTTCGTTTTCTTATTAAAAACTCCGATGCTTTGATTTTTTGATGAAATTTAATCTCATTAAGAAATTAATACAACAAATTAAAAAAACTAAGTCAAAGGACTTGAATCGAAAAATCGGAAAAGAAGAAGGAGAGGAAAATATCGCTTAAAAAAATCAAATGATTGGCTCTGCGCTTGATGTGGTCATCATATAGGATTATATTATGACGATAGCATCTGGACATCCTTGTTCCCCTTTTTTAGCAAAAATCAAACCAAGTAGCGATTCATATTTCAGCATCCCCCATTCATTATTTTTTAGGTATTGTCAAAATAGGGAGATCTCGGATCATACGACGCATCTTCCAATTAAAGTTATTTAGGAAGGTCAAAAAATTAAAAGCAATATAACGACCTATGCAAGCTCATACAACTAGACAAATTTATTGATGATTTGATTATTGAGAGACATCAACAAGAGTTGATTTCACACACCGCCTAATTAGGGATTTCGACATTGACATTAGAGGAACTAGTTAATACGCTTCCGACGCATGAACATTTGTGATTCCTCACATCACAGAGTGCCAACTTGCCCCTCGGACATTGAAACACACAATCGACATCTCGCTCGCATGCTTCAACTCTTGTCACCATCCATGGCTCGCCTGAAAAAGGAAAAATAAAAAAAACAATTCATGATATTGTCATTTTTAAAGTATCATGTGCCATGCACACGAGGGAAAGCAATTACAAAATTAAGCAAATAGGGATATTCCTTGTACTTTCTTGGCCTTGCGTTAGCTTAGGAAACAAAAAATTTTATATATCCTCCTAACAATTAACAAGACGAGATAAATTGCATAAATACATAAGAAAATCATGCTAGGGTTTCATAATTGAGAGAGAGAGAGAGAGAGAGAGAGAGAGAGAGAGAGAGAGAGAGAGAGAGAGAGAGAGAGAGAGAGTATTACACATTAGAGTTGCCAAGAGAAAGACCAACATCAACTTGGAGGCTTGCTTCATGATTTCTTTGGGTTTAGGTCTTTATAGAGTGATGAATGGTCGATGGTTTGGGTAAGCTAAACCAGAGAGTGCTATGCAATGAAGTTTATGTCCACTACTATTCACTATTTATACACTCCAAATGTCTTTTGTGCCGTTAAATGCATTTGATGGATAATGGTATGTTGAGATTTTTCTCTTACACCTTTGGTAATTTCATCAATGAGATACCTATTTCTAGCATGATCTAGTGATTATTGTTACTAAATTGTATGTTCACGTTTCTATCTTACATCTTTGGCACCTTCGTGACATACTTATGGCAGATTCTGGTGATTATTGTTCCTATTTTACACCTTTGGTAATTTCATTATTGAAATATTTTCGTAGCATACTTCTAGCAGATTCTACTGATTATCTTTGATAAATTCTGTTCGAATTGGCCACGTATGCAATAATAATGGAAAATATGCATCGGGCGAGTTAGAAACTAAAAGTTTCAATTCAATTATTGATGGAGAGGTTGTCTAGATTTTTCATAGTGAAAAGATTTATGTTATGAATGTGTTAAAAATAAAGAGGAAAAGTTTATTGATATTTTTCGGAAATTCCCACAAAGAAAACTTCCTTTTTCATAAGATGAACTTGAAATTTTAAATGGAATGGGAGAGACTTATGATATCTTTTTTTTTTTTATAACCCAGGTGTTGACACCTAATTTTTAGCCGATGCGTCATAAAAAATAGAAAATTCGAGATTATGGTTTCCGATCGCGACGGAGCCCGTTTCTTGAGCAAAAAGTGTCGTTTTTTAATTCCGTCTGTTGATTTAGCTTTTATAAGTGATTTTCTATTCATTTCATACAAAAACCCGAAAAGTCAAATGTTTGACTTTGGCGTTGACTTTTTGGTCAACCCTTTGACCAAAAGTCAACCCCAGGTCAAATTAGGGCTTTTCATTTAAAAAGATTCCTTTCTAGTCCAATTTCACTTTAGAAGTGAAAATTTCAGAAAAATTCAAAGATTTGACCATAAAATCAAGCTCCTAGTGAAAAGTCAACTAGGGTTTGACTTTTGGTCAAACCTTTGACCAAAAAAATTGAAAAAATTCAAAAATCCCCAAATCATCTTATTTTACTTTCAATTTACCTTTGGCATTAGAAATTTTACAAAAATCGATTTTGAATCAACTTTTTCCCAAATTGCGAAAATTGATTCAAATCGGCCAAAAATGAAATTACTTCTTTTCTAGCCATTTTTTAGATTAGTGTTCTTCACGACATTTGATCTAGATGTCATTTTATATCCAATTTTTGAACCAATTTTGTGATTCCAAGCCAAACACAAAAACCCCCAATTTTAGCCCTAATCAGTGATTTTGATCGATTCTTCATGATGTGCGCAATTGAGGCACGAATGAGCCTAATTTCTTATATGAAACCCAAATTCAAAATCAATTTTGGAAGAATCACATGAATTTGAGTCAATTTGATCAATTTAGTGATCCAATGATTAGGAAGTCTAAGAATGATTGGTCTAATTAGTGCAATTCAACTTGACCCACTCTAGACTAATATTCAATTTGATGAATTGAGACTCAATTTGGTTAATTAGACTTCAATTAAACTTGTTAGTCTAGCTTGATCATGCGATTACTCAAAATCCAGTGCTAATTGACTCATATCGGTTTAATTCAAATTGAACTAATCCGATCAAATTAGTCATTTTCCGGTCGAAAATTTTGATGATCAATAATCCGGTCGGACCAACCGAGGTCAGTCACATTCTCTTGAGTGCGAAAATGACAAAATTGACCTTAATTGAGAATTACAAAAAAATGACTAAGAGAAATGACCAAAATACCCTTCTTCAAGAATTAAACAAATTAATTAGGGGATTAGCAAATCAATCATGGCCATTCATCTAAAATTGATCATGACCATCCATGATGCCATGTCATCAATCCTTAGCTATTAAGGAATATTCTTAATCATTAAGGATCCATTTTGAGCCATTTGATTGATCTAAGGGCTAAAATTCAAAGTTGGGGAAGGTATATAGCATTTTTCCCTCCAAAAATTGAGGGGGATGCTCATTTTCAGATTTACTTTCTCTCTCTCTCTCTCTCTCTCTCTCTCTCTCTCTCTCTCTCTCTCTCTCTCTCTCCCTCTCACGATCGCCTCTCTCCCTCTCGAGCTCTCTCTCGGCCGCGAGCCTTTCGCCCCTTCGCCGGCCCTTCTCCGGCGAGCCACCGCCACTCCGGCGTCCCCCACGGCGGCGTGAGGCTGATCGCAAGACCAGCCAACCTCGCTGGTGGCCGGAGCTCCCTCTTCCGGCGGCATTCTCCCCTCGGCAACATCACCGGCAATTCTGCCGGTGATCTGTCCAGCAGCTTCAGCCGGCTGAACCGGCTCTCCGGCGACCTCCTCCGGCAATTCCGAGCCTCCGACTACATCCCCCGACGTCCTCAAGTCGCTGTGGTGGCCGGCCTTGCACCGAACAGCCGCCGGATCACATCGTTTTCTTAGTTTTTTACTGATTCGTTTACTCGAGTAAAAACGAGTCGGTTCTAACATCATCTCTTGCAATCTATTGTCGTAGATCGGCCGAGCTTTCCGAGGTCTCTCCGTGCAATTCTAGATCAGAATACGGAGTCCGGATCGCTCGCTTGAGCGTTGGATCATCGCAAGACAAGGTAAGAACGCCTAAACACAACTCTGTAAATTCGTGTGCAGTAAATCCTGATTGCTTGAGATGCTGTTTTGAGCTAGTAAACGTCGAAATCTGATGAAGTGATAAACTAGAGAGTCGTAGAACTCGTTCTTAGCTTCGATTTGATATATAATATGCCTCGATCGGACTTGATTTGCTATGTCAAAACCTGTTTAGAAGTCACGATCAGAATCTGTAATCGTTGTGCAAAGTCTGTTCTGATGATTCCCTGACTGACGTTGTGCTGTTCATTGAATTTTATGATTTTCTACGATCATTTTCTGGAAAAACTTCCTTCATGAGAATTGTTAAGAGCATCTAGATCTGTTCACTGTAAAATTTTCAAAAATTTCTGAGCATGATAGCTTAGCACGATTTACAACGTCATCTGCATGTGGATCGGATTTCATGTTGATTTCAGTCAACCTTTGTGTGTTCTTCGATTTTCATAAATTCGTGTGTTCGAGATATGAAAAAATTTTCTTCACGAAAGTTCTTCCTGAGATCAAGATCTTTCAATTGATACTAATTTCATCAAAATCGGAGATCATTTGAATTTTCAAAAGGAATTCTCACAATTTGATCAGAATCTGTGTTCAGATCTGATTTTCATTCCTTTGAAGTTCAAAAGATGTTTCTCCGAATTTGATGAAGTTAGGGTCCTTATTTGCAAAAATTCAAAACTTCAAAGTTGTTCATTGGGGTTTCATTATGTCAACTGAACATTTTGAGGACCTAATTGCAATTTTTGGAGGGTTGATTTGCTTGAAAAATCTTCTCGGGCTAAATTTTCGTTTACAATTGAGTCCCTCGCGAAAATTGAATTTTATAAAAATTTGGAGGGCTTTTTAGCAAAAACTCAAAACACGAAAGTTGTTGTGCACAGGGAATCCTAACCGCACAAAAATTTTCGCGCGTTTTTGGTAAGGTTTGTTATTTTTCCCGCCTTTAATTTGAAATTCATAACTGAACTGAATCCAGCCTGTCATTGAAATTTCATTGAGCATTTTCGGGAAAATTGGCTAGGAATTAGGAAAAATGGTCTTCATGACTTTTGTTCCTCATGTCATAAGCTTTCTAATGACACCTGATTCACTTCATTTGAACGTCATTAGGATAGTTAATCATGCTTGAACAGAATTGGTCCGAATTAGATGTTAATTGAATAAGTGGTCTTTCTCATAAAGCCCACTTCCCCTTGCTTGATTGGTTTTGAAATAAGGCCCATGGGCCTAAACGCATGTTCATTTTATTGCTATGCATGTGATTGTTAGATGAATGTTAGGCCCGGTGCATGTTCGGCGGGTAGCCCATTCATGGTCACTAGAACCCGACTTTAGGGGTTAATTGATATAAGTTACCGTTTTGTGAATGCAAATGGTAGCTTATTATCATTAACCATTAATCAAACAATGTTAAGTGATTAGTGGGTGATGAATCGAAACGCATGAAAAACAAAGGCCGATCCCGAGGCCCGTGCTTAATTAGTGATTTGATTGCATCTTTGTTCTTTCATATGTCATTATGAATGAATGTATGGATGTAAACACCGACACCCGAGAGGCGGTCCATGGAAGAATAATCCAAAATGGTAGAAGACCAAGGTGATTGACCGATGTCCAATCCGGTCTCGATTTGTACTCATTTGATGATGATTCTAAACCGATGTCCAATCCGGTTTCAATTTGTACTTAATTCATTCATCCCCGACCATGTCTCGGGATTTCAATTCGTGTTGTAATAAACACCCGACGAGTTGCGGGTTCTTACTTTTTATTTTCTCGTACTTAGAATTAGCTCGTCCTTTCAATACTTCGAGTGTCTACTTTATGTAAAGTCTTTCAATACAATTGATTGTTTCTTTCTTTTTCTAGACTAAGATAGGATTAGTTTAGAATCTTAAATGAAAATGCAAAAAACAAGATGCATGATCACCTAGTGGACTAAGACTTTGGCATGAAAATGGTAAAAAAATGCATGATGACTTAGATAACAACCATGTTAAGTTTAGCGGTACCGAAAGGGCGTTAATAGAAATATTAACGTAAGCTAGTCCCCGAACCTTTGATCTCTGGTTTTCGTAGAAACCGAAACGAAATTCCCGCGTTTCGGTTGGGTTTTCTAGCCGACCCCCGACCTAGGCTAGTGGCGACTCCTTAAAAAATAAAATCAATCCGCTGTCACGCGAGATATGGATTTAGGGAAAATCCACGTTCATGATTAATGGATCATATGGTTAAACAAGAGATTTACACTTCAGTAAAAATCATTTTTAAGATGCCATATGAAACATCTCATGAACACTTATCTCTAAACCCGCCTCATCCGAGCATCGGACCCTCGAGGGGCAGGTCGCGACAGGCTTGGCGACTCCGCTGGGGACTAGGTTACAAACCTAAGTGGATTAAAGCCGTAATAAACCTAATTGGTTGTTATCTCACTTGTCTACATTTTGTAGCATCGACTGCATGTCAAAGTCGCGTGGAAAAATGAGGTTAGTCCACTAACCATGTGTTAAATGGTTTTTTAGGTGGGAGCCATAAGGGGTGGAGTGAATGCAAACCCTTTGTTTTGTAGGTGGTGTTCGGGTGAATGTCGAATGTATGAGATTATATTGAAGTGTTGTTTGCTTTAGATTTAAATGCATGTTTACTTGCTTTAGCACGACACAAATGCACCCACATCCCGCGGTCTAAAACCCCGGATCGCTTTAGGGTACCTTTAGGAGGTGTTAAGAGTGGAATCCGCATGTGAATCCATGTGGTAATCCATTCTTTAATACCGCTCATCTTAGTTAGTAAGAAGTGCACCGGCCGACGTTAGTAGCGGTGGGTAAACTCTTCTTATCTAATTAAGATGGGGACCTTAAACCTTTAGAATCCTACCCTTAGGTGTCAAAACTCACATGTCCTCATGCGATGTGTCGATGTGTTTGCCATTTTCTCTTCATGGTAAGGTTGATTGTATCGTTCTACAATTTCAATTATGCCATTTCAAATTCCACGTTATTTTCTTTTCTATAATGCGTGGTGATTAATCTCGATGCCCCAAATTAGGGTTAGTCAAAATGGATATGTCAGAGATTCGAATCATCCCCGTGCCAAGAGCTCTCGTGACTATGTGGGAAAGCCTCGAGTCGAAGCATAAAGAATACGTGGAAAAGAGGATCGGATATCTTCCCGCGCTCCTATACATCGAGCCTCGAATCGCCATGATCAAGGCATTGTCCCATTTTTGGAACTCAAAGACATCCACTTTTGTGTTTGGTCGAAATGAGTTGACCCCTACAATTGAGGAGTACGATATTGCCATTGATAGGGTCGGGTCTTTTGGTCTAGTTAGTCCTCCAATAGATATAGATCCTATAACTCTTTTGAGCCAATTCTTAGGAATCGACATTCTCCAAATCAAAGGCGTTCTTAGAGGAAATTCCAACGCACTCTCTTTCACATTCCTAGAACAACATTTTTCTAGTTTGCCAAAAGAATCGGGTAATCAAATTCCTCGAGTTTTTCTCTTAGCATTCTTTGGTTTTGTGGTTTTCCCATTCACCAAAAAGACCATGGATCCTTTGGTAGTTCACATTGTCAACCAAGTGTGTATGTTCAAAAGATTCTCAAATATGATCTTAGGCGAGACCTTCGTATCACTCAATAGGTTCAAACAAAACAAAAATGGTATCTTTAGAGCCCCAATAGGTTTACTCCAAATTTGGTTGGTCTCTCACCTCAAAGATTTTGGTTTGAGCTTAAAAATCATAGGTGTGTCCAAAGATTGTCATCCTATCTCGCTCTTCCGAGAAAAGGATAAAATCTTTCCCTTTTGGTCATTCTCAACTTGGTTTAATTTCTTCAAGAACCTTGTTCCAAATCAAATCCAATGGCATGTTCGTTGGCTTGGAAATCCCGAGGTGCGCCTTAATAACGGATCCGACAACCCAATCCCACTTTTGGGTCTTACGGGGTCTACGTCATATTACCCTTTTAGGGTGATCCGTCAATATCGTGCGCTTCAAAAGATTCCACCATTCCTCAAGCTGGGGTTATATCATTTTGACTATCGCAAAGATGTCATCCAAAAGGATCAAATGACCGACGTGAAGGAAATGGTCAAATCTATCATTGATATGTGGTACAAATGTTGTCCGGAGCCGATTATCATTACCGATGAGTCGGAATTGGAAGGAGAAATGAAGATACATCATGCATTGCCGGAGTACATACACCGTCGACTCGAGTCCGAGCTTAAAGTGGATCTCCCTAATGTCCCCGAGAAGCCAACTCAACAGCAAGCTATAGCCGCAAGAGCTCTTAAGGAAAAGAATGAAGCTTTAGCCGAGGTTGAACGTTTGACCCAAGAAAACAAACGAATTCGCCTCGCATCTAAGGAAGATTCATTAGGATTTGGGCTATATTCCATGAGGAAATCTCCTTTCATGTAATTTTCCTTTTTTAGAGTTGATGTATAGGGTTTCCTTTTTACTCATTTTAGTAATGATGTAATAGGATTCTTTTCTTGTCTTTAACGGATTGTATTTCACAAATTTTGTTGTTAATAGTGAAATTTCCCTTTGTGTGTGTTTTATTTTCCGAGATTCCAATGGAATATAGATGGGGCATCTTGATTAATCATCGCGTGTTATCCCTTTAATTGTATAATTTCTTGTGAAGAAATTATGATAAGAGATTATTCACGTGATATTGGGATCATGAGAATATTTCTTATCTTTATTTCATCCAAAGAAAATATAAAATTGAAGGGTTTTATATTTTCATCTCGATTCATTTTCCGTATGCTAATTTGATTTCTGTTTTTTTTACAGAGAGAATATTAAAATACGGCTGAATCGCGTTTTATTATACGCACCCGTCGCCAAGCAAGGATGGAGAACGAAGACACTCGTGCTCGCGTTATTACCATCGAGAATCAAATGGCGCAAATGATGGCGCTCTTAACCGATCTTGCAAATCAAGTAAAGAACTTCACGCCTGTGGCTCCTGCTGCTGCGGCTTCTACTCCCAATGCGCCCACTAATGCGCCGGTGATAGACCCTGTTGATAAAGGCCCTGTTGAAGAGGTCCCCGTTAATGCCATTCCTACTGTCATCGATTTGGAAGCTCCACCTAAGGAGTCGCCTGTCGCTCATATGGATGAAGAGAGCGCGAGACGTCTTGCAAAATTGGAGGAACGCCTGTGCATGCTGCAAGGTTATCAACTTCAAGGCTTTGATAAGTTGTCACCTTTTACAAAGGTGAAAGTTCCTGATTTTTACAAGGAGCCCGAATTCTCAAGGAAGTACGATGGAACTGGGTGTCCTAAAACCCACTTGAAATATTATTTGAGCAAGATGGCTCGTTATTCCAATAACACCCCGCTTTTGATCAACAATTTTCAAGATAGCTTGGCAGACTCCGCCTTGACGTGGTTCATCGAATTGGATTTGGAGAAAATTTGCACCTGGGAAGATCTTGCAGATGAATTCCTTCAGCAATACAAGTTCAATACCGAAATTGCTCCAACCCGTGAAGAGCTGGTCCGGGTTGACAAAAGGAGGATTGAAACTTTTAGAGCATATGCCCAAAGGTGGAGAACTATGGCGTCTCAAGTCAAACCTCCGTTGTCCGAGAAAGAGATCATGCAGCTGTTTCTTCGAGCATTACCTCGAGAATACTTCGACAAGATGTTTAATAACACTTGCATTAATTTTCCCGCAATGGTTGAGTTGGGAGAGCGTATTGAAGGAATTATGCGGGAAGGTCGATTGTCCGAGACGACAACTCGCAGATTCACCTTAAAGAAGGATAAGGAGCCAACGGTGGAGGTTGCCTATATTCAAAATCCTAATGCTCAAAAGCCACTAAATGCACCAGTTCAAAGGTCCGTTGTGGAAGCAGGGGGTTCTTCCCGGAATTTTGACCGAAAAGGGAAAGCTCCGCAAAGACAATTCACTCCGTTACCAAGACCTATGTCTCAATTACTACCGATGTTGATTGAACAAAGGCTCGTAGCAAAAGAAATTCCGAGAGACAACCCACCAAAGTTTGCTGGGTTTGATTTGGCAAAATCTTGTGTATATCACATGGGCGAGAAGGGCCATGATGTGAACAATTGTTACACTCTCAAGGTCAAAATTCAGAACCTGTTGGATAAGAAGATCTTGTCGTTTAAAGATGCCACTCCGAATGTTCAACAAAATCCGCTCCCTAATCATACCGAAGCTGTTAATGTGATATTTGGAGATGAGAACGAGAAACCTTTCTTGTTCGATGTGTCGAAGTTGGAAGAGCTATTGACTATAGCTAGAGATCAACCGAAAGAAGGGAATGTATCCCGGGAGGAGAAAATGTATTGCTTAGCCAAGATGGTTGCTTTAGGCATAATTCAGCCTCTTCAAGGAGAAGAACCCGAAAAGTCCATCGAGACTGCTGTAATTGATTTGTCGTCAGAAGAATTCTCATGCAAGTTCGTGGATGAAGCTCCATGCTCTAATCCAAAAGATGATGGATACGAGCCGGATGTTGATGAACTTTGGCATGACACTTATTCCGATAGTGATTGGGAATGTGAAGGCAAGAATGCCTGTCGAGATCGTGAATTTGTGAAGAAAGCCATTGAAAATGGTGAAATTGTTGATACCCTCGGACAGCCGAGTGGTAAATATGACTTTATGGTCAAATATGCGCCATCTCCAAGTTTCTTCGTTGACCTAAAGGATATCGTTCCCGATGGGTGGGGAGGCATGGATGATGAAGGCATATCCGCCAATGAAGACAAGAAGTATGTTTCTAACACGGATTCTAATCTTGGTGCTAGTAAGACTCGTTGGGATCGCGAATTTGTAATAACCGCTCGTGATCGTGATGAAGTGGTAGATACTTTAAGGCAACCAAGTAAGAAGTATGACACTTTTGTCAATTGTTTGCCTCCGCCAAGTTTCTTCGTTGATTTGAAAGACATTGTTCCGACTGGATGGAGTGATGATGAAGATAATAGAGAAGTTCTTTCCGATGCTGATTCGGAATTTGAATACCATACCTCCCATTGGGATCGGGAGTTCGTTAGGAAAGCGATTGAAAAGGGCGAAATTGTTGACACTCTCGGGCAGCCAAGTGGAAAATACGATTTTATGGTAAAATACTCTCCTCCTCCAAGCGCTTCTATCGACCCTAAGACTATCGTCCCGAGTGGATGGGGGTCCGAATTTGAAGATGATGGCATGGTGGCCATGATTGATCCTGTTGTGATTGAATTGAATGCTACTTGTGAAATCCAAGTGCATGTTATGGAACCTGTGGTTATAGATCTAATGGCTGATGGCTTCGGAAATATAGAGATTTCTAATGAAGATATTGGGCCTGTTGTGATTGAGTTGCCACCGAAGAAGAATGAGAATTTGAAAGAAAGAATTCCTCCTGTTTATGACTCTAAGGCAGTTCCTTGGAATTATGAGATAGACGCTGTTACTCGGTCAGGTCGATGTTTTCCATCTCGTGAAGGTGTCGAGAAAAAGGCTGTAACCGAAGAAGAGGCGGAACAGCTTCTCAAAACTCTCAAAACGAGCGAATCAGAGGTGATCGAGCAGTTAAGGAAAATGCCGGCTCAAATCTCGCTACTTGAACTATTCAAGTCTTCCGAGAAACATAGAAATGCTCTCTTAAAGGTTCTTAATGAAGTACATGTACCCGAAACAATTGGAGAGGTGCAGTTGGAAGAGTTTGTAGGTGCTATCCTTCTTAAGGATCAAATTTCTTTCTCCGAAAAGGATTTGCCGCCGGAAGGGCGAGCACACTCTAAAGCATTATACATCTCTGTTCAGCACTTTGATACAAGGATATCAAGAGTTCTTATTGATAATGGTTCAGCTCTCAACATCTGTCCGTTATCAACTTTGCGCCGTCTAGGTGTGGGTATGGATAATGTTCGTCCTTCTAAGACTCCAGTCAGAGCCTTTGATGGCATGAAAAAGGAAGCTCTTGGAGAAATTGACTTGCAACTGATGATTGGTCCAGTTATGTTCGCTCAGAAGTTTCAAGTGCTCGATATCCCGAGCAACTTCAGTTTGTTGTTGGGACGACCTTGGATTCACGCGGCGGGTGTTATACCCTCAAGTCTACATCAGATGATCCGTTTTGTCGTCTGTGGCAAGATTATAACGGTACATTGCGAGAAGGATACCGAAACTTTCAATAATACTGCAATTCCTTACGTGGAGCCGGAAGTAAAAGGAGAATCAAGCTACTACTCATTTGAGTTAGTGTCAGTATCTCACGTGCCCGCGGGCACTGTTATGAGGAAGCCTCACTATTCAAAGGCGGCCCTTATGTCTAGCAAAATGTTGATCGAGTACGGATTCACCATTGGCAAAGGATTGGGAAAGCTGTCCCAAGGTATTCTCACACCTATTGAGGTGACTAAGAGAAAGAAGCGAGAAGGCTTAGGTTACCAAGGCGATCAACAAGATCAAGGTAATCAGAAAAACCCGAACATCAAGGAAAAGAGTTACCGACGTTTACTCCCTCCTCCGTTGAAAGATTTCTTCCCTGGACCGTCAAAGTTCCTCCAAGATGAAGAAGCAGACATTTGTGATATCGTCGACTTATTTGAAGAGAATTTTGTGGGTGTCATTTCCGAGAGCTCCGAAGATGATCTACCTACCGATCCCGCTGTGTAAGGGATGTTTCCATGTTTTACTTCGTTTTCAGTTGTAATCCATTTAATTCTCCCCTGCGAGGGAATTCCATTTGTTCATTTGTTTCGTTCATTTCAAGTGTTGTAATAATTCGGATCACGAGCTTCGAATCCAAAACACTATATAGCATTCACTTTCAATTCAATAAAAACATATGCATGTTTTGTTAATAGACGTGCAAAAGTATACCAAACCAGCCCTATGATGATGCTTTGAGGCCTGGACTTTTGCACGATCTATAGTTTTCAAAATAATTTTGGAACAAGGATGTCCAATGATATGAGGACGAGTTCCCCTTTAAGTTTTCGAAAATTCAGAATTCGAAAATTTGTTTTCATCACATCTTCATGCATTGCATTTCTTATCTTCATATACTAACCATTTTGCTTGTTGCATCTCAGGCATGACACTTTGCATAACCATAGTAGTCATATGCATGGTTTGGATTCATGTCCGAAAAACTCATATGAATCTGATCATTCTGATCCCGAAAATGAAGAAGATTCTCAGGTTATTAAAAGGGAATGGATCCGACATGAAGAATCCACACCTCCCACAGAAGAACGAACTGTCGTTATAAATTTGGGCGATTCAGAAAATCCCAAAGAAACAAAAATCGGGACAAGTCTCTCTCAGGCAGATGCTGATCGACTGATCGAACTATTGAAAGAGTATCAGGATGTTTTTGCTTGGTCCTATGCTGACATGCCGGGTCTGGACCCCAATATTGTAGAGCACACGTTGCCTCTTGATCCTACCATTCCACCTAAGAAGCAGAAGCTTAGGAGGACAAAGCCAGAATTATCCAAGAAGATTGAGGAAGAAGTCATGAAACTGTTAAAAGTGGATTTCATTGAAGTCACTCATTATGCTGATTGGATTGCTAATGTCGTCCCAGTCATGAAGAAGGATGGGCGAGTTCGGGTATGTGTCGATTACCGCGACTTGAACAAAGCAAGTCCCAAAGACGATTTCCCATTACCACATATTGATGTCCTGGTTGATAGCACCGCGGGATTTGAATTATTTTCTTTCATGGATGGTTTCTCTGGTTATAACCAAATCCGAATGAAGGAAGAAGATAAGACTAAAACATCATTCATCACCCCATGGGGGACATTCTGTTACAAAGTTATGCCCTTCGGCTTGAAGAATGCAGGGGCAACTTACCAAAGAGCCATGGTGACACTATTCCATGATATGATGCATAAAGAAATTGAAGTTTATGTCGATGACATGATCGCTAAATCACGACAAGGTGAAGACCACATTGAAGTCTTGAAGAAACTGTTTGATCGACTTAGAAAATTCAAGCTAAGGCTTAACCCCGCCAAGTGCATTTTTGGGGCAAAGTCTGGGAAGCTCCTTGGATTTATGGTTAGTAACAAAGGGATTGAGATTGATCCCTCGAAGGTGAAGGCCATTTGTGATTTGAAACCTCCTTCTACTGTTAAGGAAGTTCGAAGCTTGTTGGGAAGATTGAATTATGTTGCAAGATTCATTTCCCAGTTATCAGAAACAGCTAAACCATTCTTCAAGCTGTTGAAAAAGAATGCCAAAGTTGAATGGAATGAAGATTGTCAGAAATCCTTTCAACAATTGAAGCAATATCTTTCACAACCACCAGTTTTGGTACCGCCCACTCCGGGTATACCTTTGATCTTGTACCTTACTATTCACGATGAGTCTTTGGGAGCTATGTTAGCGCAGAAAAGACCAGAGGATGGAAAGGAACGCGCTATTTACTACCTCAGCAAAAAGTTTACTTCTGGTGAAGCTCGATACCCAGAAGTTGAGAAAACATGTGTAGCCTTAATTTGGGTATTACACAGATTACGGCAATACACTCTTCATCATCGTATCCTACTTGTGAATGAGAACGATCCTATCAAGTATCTGTTGGAAAAGCCTGCACTAGTTGGAAGGCTTGCCAAATGGCAAATATTACTCTCCGAGTTTGATATCCAGAGCATATCTCAGAAGTCCGTCAAAGGTCGAGCCATAGCTGATATGTTGGCAGAAAATCCCTCAAAGTCAAATGATTGGGATGAAATTGATGAAAGAATCCATCTGGTGTTACAAGACAAGTGGGTTATGTATTTTGATGGAGCCGTTAATCTCTCCGGTTCAGGTACTGGAGCAGTCCTGATATCCCCATCGGGTCAGCATTATCCAGTAGCCGCAAAGTTGGTATTTCCTTGTACCAATAACATTTCAGAATATGAAGCTTGCATCCTCGGTCTTCAATTAGCCATCGATATGAAGATTAAGAGATTACAAGTTTATGGCGATTCAGCACTTATCATTCTCCAAACAGGAGGTGAATGGCAAACTCGTGATTCGAAATTGATTCCTTATCATGAGTATCTTAAAGATTTGGTGGAGGAGTTCGAAGATATCTCGTTCGATTATTTGCCAAGATCTCAGAATCAATTTGCTGATGCTTTGGCAACATTATCCTCAATGTTACAAATAACTGATGGATTGAACGTTGATCCTTTGCAAATCGACGTTTTAAAGAAGCCTGCATATTGCATGGTTATAGAAGAAGAACTTGATGGTCAACCATGGTATTATGACATCATGAATTACCTTCGAGAAGGAAAATTTCCTCAAGGAAGTCAAGCTATGGATCGGAAATACTTGACTAAATTAGCTTCCAAATTCTTTCTTAGTGGAGGTGCTTTGTACAAGAGATCTTTTGATTCGGTCCTGTTAAAGTGCGTAGACACCAAAGAGGCCAATTTATTAATGAAGGAGATACATGAAGGAGAATGTGGCCCTCATATGAATGGCCATCTTCTAGCAAGGAAGATCATGAGGCTAGGTTATTATTGGTTAACCATGGAAGCCGACTGCATTCAACATGTCAGATGTTGTTATCAATGTCAAATTTATGGGAACAAAATCAATGCTCCCCCAAATGAATTACATCAAATGTCCGAAGCATGGCCTTTCTCAATGTGGGGGATTGACATTATCGGACCAATCAATCCTAAGGCGTCAAATGGACACCGCTTCATTCTAGTGGCTATTGATTACTTCACCAAATGGATCGAAGCCAATTCTTATGCCCATGTCACCGCGAGAAGCGTGGCAAAATTTATCCGTCGAGACATTATTGCTCGATATGGGGTTCCCAAAGCAATTATCACGGATAATGGGTCAAACCTGAATAACAAAGTAGTGGATGAGCTACTCAGTAAGTTTCACATTCGCCACTTGAATTCTTCTCCTTACCGCCCACAAATGAATGGAGCTGTGGAGGCGGCAAACAAGAACATAAAGAAGATTCTGTCCAAGACGGTAGAAAATTACCGAGACTGGCATGATCGGTTGCCATATGCGTTAATGGCTTATCGAACTTCCATTCGCACCTCGACTGGGGCAACACCATTCTCATTGGTATATGGGATGGAAGCAGTTTTACCTGTGGAAGTGGAAATTCCTTCGTTAAGGGTACTTTCGCAAATAAAGCTTTCCGAAGCAGAGTGGATTCAACAGAGATTTGAACAGCTTAATATGATTGATGAGAAGAGGGTAAAAGCCCTATGCCATGGACAAAGCTATCAAAAGCGAGTAGCTAAGTCATTCAACCGTAAGGTTCGACCCAGACATTTTGAGATCAATGATCTGGTTTTGAGGAAAGTCTTACCCATTATTCCAGATCGTGGAAAGTTCACTCCCAATTATGAAGGGCCATATGTCATCAAGAAAGTGTTGCCTGGTGGAGCATTGATTCTTGTAGAAATGGATGGCCGAGAGTTGCCAAAACCTGTGAATGCTGATGCTGTCAAGAAATATTTTCCCTGAATAAAAGTTTCGAGTTGCTTTGGACTGAATCCAAGTCTCCTTAAGAACATTTGCATCATGCATTTCATGCATACATAGCATTTTTGCATGATTGTTCATTTTGTAGGTACTCAACTGTTCCCCAGGGAAGCTATTCCAAACCTCAAGGAATCAAGCCCGAGGAAGTTGCTACATCAAACCGATCTTCTCCCTAGAATTTAGGAAGTAGATCCCATGTGTGAAAACCTTTTTCTGTCCCAAAAGGTTTTTCAAGTTTGAAATAAAAATCCCCAGAGGAGTCAAAAATCAAATGTTTTGATTTATCAAAATTCCCCACAGACGGGAGATTTAACCAGATGATCCTTTGAAAAACAAAAAGAGGATTTCTTGAAAATGCCAAATGGAAATGCCTAAGATGATAAAAGGCAAACCTTTGATCAAACACGTCCTTATACTCATTTTGAGAGAATTGAGCGAAAAAGCCATGTCGTAGGACGTAGGATTCGTTCACATTGAATACATGGATTGAAATGATAAAAGGCATTTCATTTCTCTATCCTAAATACTCGTATTATCCTTTGCTAGCCACTTTGAGCCAAATAAGGAGAGTTCTTAAAATACCCCTGTCAAGAACCACCCCACATTGGGGCAAAATAAGAAGTTATGGTTGATCATTTTTGGAGCAAAAAGATTAAGAAAGATTTTATTGCTTTCACTTGCATCAACCTTCTTGTGATAGTTTCAGATGGATCTTTATGGAAGCTCGAAGCATCCCAAAGTGAAGAAGAGCATTCTTTTCATCTACCCCAAACACAATTATCCTTTGCTTAGCCAAATTGAGCCTTAAGCATGTTCATTTCAAAGCCCAAAATGATGATTATCTCCCTACATTGGGGCAATGCATATGATTTACCAAGGAGATTTAGAAATTGGTAAATATGTATAAAATGTCTCGAGAGTCCAAAGAACTCAAAAGATAAATATTAGGGGGCATGAAAAAGCAGTGTGCCTGGTAAAAGCAAGGCCGATGCCCATGAAAAAACATGTCAAAAGCAAAAGCAAAAGCAAAAGCAAGAAAAAGCAACATGCTTATGCTTAAAACAAAATTCCATTTGCATAAGATGCTTAGAAAGAGCAAAGCTCTTATGTTGCAAGAAAAATGGACTCTCGAGACAGTTTGGTTTTCAAGAATCAAATAATGTCAGATTTGAATGATTTGGTAATGATGCCAAGATAATCATCATTCTTCTTTCAAACCCCTTCTATCAAATTTCAAGCCTTTTGAGCCTAACCCGAACCGACATTACAACCCTCTCCGAAGTCTCTTCCGATTGGGATGGTTTGAGTTAATGTGAAGATTTCATAAAGGAACTACCGCTAGAAGGAGTGGAAGTAATCCTATCTTGTCTTATCTTCAAGGTTCTTGACTTGTAAACCCGTTGAAGATATTGATATATTTCTTTTCTTGGCCTCAAAGCAAATACCCTTTGTGTAAGCCCATGACCAAGCCTATATTACGGTCCTTTGGAAAGACCTTTCTGATCAACCAATTGTATTCAATGTGAATGTTTCCGAAAACCTTTGACATAGGTTCGTGAGGCATCACCAGTGAGAATTGAATAGCTTTCCCACATCGATGAATGGGAATTTAAGCCTTTATGAGAGCCAGTGTGAAAGACCTTTTTGATTAGGTTATTTCCAATTTGGCATTTTTACCTAACCTCTTTAAGTGGTTATTCAGAGATTATTTTGTTAAAATTTCCTCTTAAGGATTTTGATAATCTCTGCCTTTCACCAAGAGTTGAAAAATTCCGTTTGTTTTGTTGTTAAACAATCTCGGAACTCTTCTTTTCAAAATATCTTTCCCCAGTGGATCGGTTTTTGGTTAGCCTAAACCATAACTTTTACCTTCGGTTTTTGGTCAGCCTAAACCATACCCTTGGTTTTTGGTCATCCTAAACCATACTCTCGGTTTTTGGTCAGCCTAAACCATACCCTCGGTTTTTGGTCATCCTAAACCATACCTTCGGTTTTTGGTCAGCCTAAACCATACCCTCGGTTTTTGGTCAGCCTAAACCATAACCCCTTTTTTCTTAGGTTCCAGGTCATCCTTAAACCTTGTCTTAGGTTCCAGGTCATCCTTAAACCTTGTCTTAGGTTCCAGGTCATCCTTAAACCTTGTTCTTAGGTTCCAGGTCATCCTTAAACCTTGTTCTTAGGTTCCAGGTCATCCTTAAACCTTGTCCTTAGGTTCCAGGTCATCCTTAAACCTTGTCCTTAGGTTCCAGGTCATCCTTAAACCTTGTCCTTAGGTTCCAGGTCATCCTTAAACCTTGTCCTTAGGTTCCAGGTCATCCTTAAACCTTGTCATTCGGTTCTAGGTTATTCCTTAAACCTTGTCATTCGGTTCTAGGTTATTCCTTAAACCTTGTCATTTGGTTCTAGGTTATTCCTTAAACCTTGTCATTTGGTTCTTGGTTTTCCTTAAACCATAGGTTTCCCACAAAACCATTTTTTTTTCTTTCTTCCTTCATTCCACCCCATGAGAGAGAGAAGAACACGTGAACGGTCTGACAATTCAACGGTAAGTGCTTCAGGTAAGACTCTGATCAAATGTCTTTGTCTTTATTTTCTTTTTCCCAAATGGAATCGACTAAAAATTTGCAGGTGCCAATTGGTCTTTGAGCGAAACCTCTTCGAACTCCCACTCAAAGAGGGGCAGCTGTTGACACCTAATTTTTAGCCGATGCGTCATAAAAAATAGAAAATTCGAGATTATGGTTTCCGATCGCGACGGAGCCCGTTTCTTGAGCAAAAAGTGTCGTTTTTTAATTCCGTCTGTTGATTTAGCTTTTATAAGTGATTTTCTATTCATTTCATACAAAAACCCGAAAAGTCAAATGTTTGACTTTGGCGTTGACTTTTTGGTCAACCCTTTGACCAAAAGTCAACCCCAGGTCAAATTAGGGCTTTTCATTTAAAAAGATTCCTTTCTAGTCCAATTTCACTTTAGAAGTGAAAATTTCAGAAAAATTCAAAGATTTGACCATAAAATCAAGCTCCTAGTGAAAAGTCAACTAGGGTTTGACTTTTGGTCAAACCTTTGACCAAAAAAATTGAAAAAATTCAAAAATCCCCAAATCATCTTATTTTACTTTCAATTTACCTTTGGCATTAGAAATTTTACAAAAATCGATTTTGAATCAACTTTTTCCCAAATTGCGAAAATTGATTCAAATCGGCCAAAAATGAAATTACTTCTTTTCTAGCCATTTTTTAGATTAGTGTTCTTCACGACATTTGATCTAGATGTCATTTTATATCCAATTTTTGAACCAATTTTGTGATTCCAAGCCAAACACAAAAACCCCCAATTTTAGCCCTAATCAGTGATTTTGATCGATTCTTCATGATGTGCGCAATTGAGGCACGAATGAGCCTAATTTCTTATATGAAACCCAAATTCAAAATCAATTTTGGAAGAATCACATGAATTTGAGTCAATTTGATCAATTTAGTGATCCAATGATTAGGAAGTCTAAGAATGATTGGTCTAATTAGTGCAATTCAACTTGACCCACTCTAGACTAATATTCAATTTGATGAATTGAGACTCAATTTGGTTAATTAGACTTCAATTAAACTTGTTAGTCTAGCTTGATCATGCGATTACTCAAAATCCAGTGCTAATTGACTCATATCGGTTTAATTCAAATTGAACTAATCCGATCAAATTAGTCATTTTCCGGTCGAAAATTTTGATGATCAATAATCCGGTCGGACCAACCGAGGTCAGTCACATTCTCTTGAGTGCGAAAATGACAAAATTGACCTTAATTGAGAATTACAAAAAAATGACTAAGAGAAATGACCAAAATACCCTTCTTCAAGAATTAAACAAATTAATTAGGGGATTAGCAAATCAATCATGGCCATTCATCTAAAATTGATCATGACCATCCATGATGCCATGTCATCAATCCTTAGCTATTAAGGAATATTCTTAATCATTAAGGATCCATTTTGAGCCATTTGATTGATCTAAGGGCTAAGATTCAAAGTTGGGGAAGGTATATAGCATTTTTCCCTCCAAAAATTGAGGGGGATGCTCATTTTCAGATTTACTTTCTCTCTCCTCTCTCTCTCTCTCTCTCTCTCTCTCTCTCTCTCTCTCTCTCTCTCCCTCTCACGATCGCCTCTCTCCCTCTCGAGCTCTCTCTCGGCCGCGAGCCTTTCGCCCCTTCGCCGGCCCTTCTCCGGCGAGCCACCGCCACTCCGGCGTCCCCCACGGCGGCGTGAGGCTGATCGCAAGACCAGCCAACCTCGCTGGTGGCCGGAGCTCCCTCTTCCGGCGGCATTCTCCCCTCGGCAACATCACCGGCAATTCTGCCGGTGATCTGTCCAGCAGCTTCAGCCGGCTGAACCGGCTCTCCGGCGACCTCCTCCGGCAATTCCGAGCCTCCGACTACATCCCCCGACGTCCTCAAGTCGCTGTGGTGGCCGGCCTTGCACCGAACAGCCGCCGGATCACATCGTTTTCTTAGTTTTTTACTGATTCGTTTACTCGAGTAAAAACGAGTCGGTTCTAACATCATCTCTTGCAATCTATTGTCGTAGATCGGCCGAGCTTTCCGAGGTCTCTCCGTGCAATTCTAGATCAGAATACGGAGTCCGGATCGCTCGCTTGAGCGTTGGATCATCGCAAGACAAGGTAAGAACGCCTAAACACAACTCTGTAAATTCGTGTGCAGTAAATCCTGATTGCTTGAGATGCTGTTTTGAGCTAGTAAACGTCGAAATCTGATGAAGTGATAAACTAGAGAGTCGTAGAACTCGTTCTTAGCTTCGATTTGATATATAATATGCCTCGATCGGACTTGATTTGCTATGTCAAAACCTGTTTAGAAGTCACGATCAGAATCTGTAATCGTTGTGCAAAGTCTGTTCTGATGATTCCCTGACTGACGTTGTGCTGTTCATTGAATTTTATGATTTTCTACGATCATTTTCTGGAAAAACTTCCTTCATGAGAATTGTTAAGAGCATCTAGATCTGTTCACTGTAAAATTTTCAAAAATTTCTGAGCATGATAGCTTAGCACGATTTACAACGTCATCTGCATGTGGATCGGATTTCATGTTGATTTCAGTCAACCTTTGTGTGTTCTTCGATTTTCATAAATTCGTGTGTTCGAGATATGAAAAAATTTTCTTCACGAAAGTTCTTCCTGAGATCAAGATCTTTCAATTGATACTAATTTCATCAAAATCGGAGATCATTTGAATTTTCAAAAGGAATTCTCACAATTTGATCAGAATCTGTGTTCAGATCTGATTTTCATTCCTTTGAAGTTCAAAAGATGTTTCTCCGAATTTGATGAAGTTAGGGTCCTTATTTGCAAAAATTCAAAACTTCAAAGTTGTTCATTGGGGTTTCATTATGTCAACTGAACATTTTGAGGACCTAATTGCAATTTTTGGAGGGTTGATTTGCTTGAAAAATCTTCTCGGGCTAAATTTTCATTTGCAATTGAGTCCCTCGCGAAAATTGAATTTTATAAAAATTTGGAGGGCTTTTTAGCAAAAACTCAAAACACGAAAGTTGTTGTGCACAGGGAATCCTAACCGCACAAAAATTTTCGCGCGTTTTTGGTAAGGTTTGTTATTTTTCCCGCCTTTAATTTGAAATTCATAACTGAACTGAATCCAGCCTGTCACTGAAATTTCATTGAGCATTTTCGGGAAAATTGGCTAGGAATTAGGAAAAATGGTCTTCATGACTTTTGTTCCTCATGTCATAAGCTTTCTAATGACACCTGATTCACTTCATTTGAACGTCATTAGGATAGTTAATCATGCTTGAACAGAATTGGTCCGAATTAGATGTTAATTGAATAAGTGGTCTTTCTCATAAAGCCCACTTCCCCTTGCTTGATTGGTTTTGAAATAAGGCCCATGGGCCTAAACGCATGTTCATTTTATTGCTATGCATGTGATTGTTAGATGAATGTTAGGCCCGGTGCATGTTCGGCGGGTAGCCCATTCATGGTCACTAGAACCCGACTTTAGGGGTTAATTGATATAAGTTACCGTTTTGTGAATGCAAATGGTAGCTTATTATCATTAACCATTAATCAAACAATGTTAAGTGATTAGTGGGTGATGAATCGAAACGCATGAAAAACAAAGGCCGATCCCGAGGCCCGTGCTTAATTAGTGATTTGATTGCATCTTTGTTCTTTCATATGTCATTATGAATGAATGTATGGATGTAAACACCGACACCCGAGAGGCGGTCCATGGAAGAATAATCCAAAATGGTAGAAGACCAAGGTGATTGACCGATGTCCAATCCGGTCTCGATTTGTACTCATTTGATGATGATTCTAAACCGATGTCCAATCCGGTTTCAATTTGTACTTAATTCATTCATCCCCGACCATGTCTCGGGATTTCAATTCGTGTTGTAATAAACACCCGACGAGTTGCGGGTTCTTACTTTTTATTTTCTCGTACTTAGAATTAGCTCGTCCTTTCAATACTTCGAGTGTCTACTTTATGTAAAGTCTTTCAATACAATTGATTGTTTCTTTCTTTTTCTAGACTAAGATAGGATTAGTTTAGAATCTTAAATGAAAATGCAAAAAACAAGATGCATGATCACCTAGTGGACTAAGACTTTGGCATGAAAATGGTAAAAAAATGCATGATGACTTAGATAACAACCATGTTAAGTTTAGCGGTACCGAAAGGGCGTTAATAGAAATATTAACGTAAGCTAGTCCCCGAACCTTTGATCTCTGGTTTTCGTAGAAACCGAAACGAAATTCCCGCGTTTCGATTGGGTTTTCTAGCCGACCCCCGACCTAGGCTAGTGGCGACTCCTTAAAAAATAAAATCAATCCGCTGTCACGCGAGATATGGATTTAGGGAAAATCCACGTTCATGATTAATGGATCATATGGTTAAACAAGAGATTTACACTTCAGTAAAATCATTTTTTAAGATGCCATATGAAACATCTCATGAACACTTATCTCTAAACCCGCCTCATCCGAGCATCGGACCCTCGAGGGGGCAGGTCGCGACACCAGGGAACCCCCGCACGGCCGACAGCCGGGGAGTAAACCCTGGGGGCGACACGTGCTAGCCACCACACACGTGCCACCAGTTAAGTCACCCTGCGACGCCCGGGATTCGAACACTCAACCTTTTACGAGAGGAAGAGTGCGCGCTCCAGCAGCGCCACCCAGGCGGGTGGTGAGAGACTTATGATATCGGTTTGCATTAATCTCAACATTTAAAACATTACTTCGTTAAGTAGACAAAAAGTATAGGATAAGATTATAATAATGGGTTTTATCTATTAGAATAAGTTTGACCTTTTATCATTCATGATTATACAGTTGGGAGTCAGGATGGGGGACATATATGTTGAACAAAGCGTGCGAATGAAGCCCCAAGGTAACCAGCACATCAGAAATGGAGTTTTTGACATTGGTGTTGCTAAACCAAATTTGACCAAAATATCCGATGGATGATCGAGTCGTAAAACTACCGTGATCTTCCTACTCAATAAGCGAGAGATTCCTACTCAGTCCAATCATTTAATGGGAAACCCCAGATGCTAAACAAAAGTAAATGGGGGCAGTGATGCCGAAATGCGATAGAAAATTTGATTGAACAAGAAAGTTCGACAGAAAAACAATTCGTCCTCCAAATATGATTATCAAATCAAAAATATCCAAAGTCTGCTTAAAGGAAACCCTAAAATAAGCTTATATATCCCCAAACCTATCCCTACTAGGATTAGTAAACATCAAAACGTGAAATTATGAAACTGCCCTTTATTAAATTAACCCAAAAAATACTAAAAAAATAGAAAATCCATCTAAACAATCTCGAATCGCAAAAATCCATCGTTAGTCACGGCCAAAGGCCGTGAGTATTGATCAGCACGCCGTTTCGCTTCAACCGACCAAATTTGAGCTCAATCTGATATCGTCGACTTCAACCGGCCGATTCATCCAGTCGCATAACGGGTCCGCCGGTCCCCTAGGTGCATCATCCTCCCCTGTTAGAGAAAGATTCGTCCTCGAATATGCTTCGCCTTCATTGTCGTCATCAATCTCCTCAGGACCTTCTTCCTTTTCAGGGTAGTAAGGTGACAAATCCGCTACATTAAAAGTTCCGGATACATTATACTTACCCGGCAATTCGATCTTGTAAGCATTGTCACTAATTCGCTCCAAAACTCTGAAGGGTCCATCAGCTCTAGGTTGAAGCTTGTCAAACCTACCCATTGGAAATCGTTCTTTCCTGAGATGAATCCAAACTAGATCACCTTCCTTGAAGATGACTCTTTTCCTACGTATATCCACGCGCTGCTTATATTTCATGCCTGTTGATCTGATTATGGACCTGAGAATGTAGCTCTTTGATATGTTTTGCATGTTCTTCAGCTTCCGAACTAAATTGCTTGAGAACTGGTATCGGTGTGAGATCTAATGAGGTAATTGGATTACGCCCATAAACCACCTCAAAAGGAGTCTTGCCTGTAGTTCGGTTTTGTGATATGTTATATGCAAATTCTGCCTGAGGCAATGCCAAGTCTCATTGTCGCGGATTATCTCCAATCAAACTCCGCAGCAAATTCCCTAAGTTTCGATTGACAACTTCGGTTTGACCATCAGTCTGAGGATGATGAGATGAACTAAACTTCAAACTTGTACCCATGTACCTCCAAAGAGTGCGCCAGAAGTGACTCACAAATTTCACATCACGATCTGAGGTAATGGACTTAGGAATTCCATGCAGCTTAGCAATCTCCTGTAGAAATAATCGAGCAACCTGTGAAGCATCATAGGACTTGCTACACGGGACAAAGTGGGCCATCTTCGAGAATCTATCGACAACCACCATTATTGAATCCTTGCTCCGCTGCGTTCTTGACAAACCCAAGACAAAGTCAAGATTGACATCCTTCCACGGTGCAACTGGAACAGGTAGAGGCATATACAATCCTGCATTAGTACTCTTGGTCTTTGCCACATGACATACCCTGCACCTCTCTATAAAACGTGTCACGTCACGCTCCATCCGAGGCCAATAAAAATTTTCACTCAATAAGGCCTTCGTCTTATCCACGCCAAAGTGCCCAGCTAAACCACCTGCATGTCCCTCAATAATAATAGATTCCCTCAAAGAACATTGAGGAATGCACAATCTGTTACCTTTAAATAGGTAACCTTTCACGATCTGAAATTGCTGAAAAGGCTCCGTTTTGCTCTTCCTCCAGATATCCCCAAAATAAGGGTCATCAACATATAATTCTTTAAAAGTATCAAAACCTAGAACCTTTACCTGCATCGTAGACAGCAAAGAGTGTTTTCTGCTCAATGCATCCACCACACTATTTAGCACTCCTACCTTATGCTTGATGGAAAAACTGAAAACTTGAAGGAGCTCTACCCACTTTGCATGGCTTGCATTCAATTTGTGCTGCCCATTGATATATTTCAAGGCTTCATGATCAGAAAATAAGATAAACTCTTTCGAGATAAGATAGTGCCTCCAATACTCCAAACTCCTCACAATAGCATAAAATTCTTTATCATAAGTTGAATATTTCCTTTTCGCCTCGTTCAACTTCTCACTAAATAATGCTACAGGTTTGCATTTTTGACTTAGGACACCCCTAATACCAACACCTGAAGCATCACAATGCACCTCAAAAATCTCATTAAAATCAGGAAGCACGAGAACAAGTGCTTCAGTCACCTTCGTCTTTAATAATTGGAAGGTAGCTTTTGCCTCCTTAGTCCACACAAATTTACTTCCTTTCAGACAATCCGTCAGAGGTGCAATAATAGTACTGAAATCCCGAATAAATCTCCGATAAAAAGACGCAAGCCCATGAAAGCTACGTACCTCGTGAATATTTTTCGGAATCTCCTAATTTGTAATAGCCTCAACCTTAGCTGGGTCCATATGAATGCCCTCCTTAGTTACTATTTATCCTAAAAAGGTCACACGATCAGTCAAGTGACACTTCTTAGTATTAGCATATAATTTCTGCTCCCTCGATGTCTCGAACACCCTTCTCAAATGCTGCAAGTGTTGATCAGTCGATGCACTATAAACCAATAGATCATTGAAATATACAACGACAAACTGGCCAATAAAAGGATGAAACACCTGATTCATCAGTCTCATAAAAGTGCTCGGTGCGTTAGATAACCCGAAAGGCATCACCATCCACTCATACAGACCATCTCGAGTTTTAAAAACGGTCTTCTATTCATCTCCAGGACGCACCCTAATCTAATGATATCCACTCCTCAAGTCTATCTTCGAAAAGATAGTCGCTCCATGCGGTTGATCAATTAAATCATCAAATCTCGGGATAAGAAAGCGATACCTGATCGTGATCTTGTTAACAGCTCTGCTATCCACGTATATTCTCCACGACCCGTCTTTCTTAGGAACCAATAAAGCTGGCACTGCACAAGGGCTCATGCTCTCTCGAATTGCACCTTTTTTCTAATAGTTCATGCACTTGCCTCTGCATCTCCTCATGCTCCTTAGGATTCATTATGTAAGCTGCCTTATTAGGAATAGTAGCTCCTGGAATGAGATCTATACAATGTTGTATGTCCCTCATGGGTGGCAATCCAGGTGGCAATTCCTCTGGCACGACATCAGCAAACTCCTCAGGTATAGGCAGAACTTGAGTTGAAATTTTTGGACTATCAAGATTCTGCTCCACGACTACGACAGCAAAAAGCTCTAGGGCATTCACCGTCTCCTCCTGGAACTCTGATTTGGAAAGCAAATTACTTTTCCCTTCTTTTCTCAAATCTGAAGGACCCAGAGTAATGGTCCAGCCATCCTTCTTGAAGGTGTATGTATTTTTGAATCTGTCGTGCTGTATTTTCCTATCAAACTACCAAGGTCTTCCTAACAGGATATGACAAGCATCCATTGGAACTACGTCACCCTACACTTCATCAACATATTTCTTCCCAATCGAGAACTACACTAGACATCTCTTGCTCACTTTTACCTCATTCCCCTTCCTAAGCCATGACAGCTTATATGGTTGAGGATGTTCGGTAGTTTTCAACCCCAACTTTTCTACCATAGTGGTAGATATTACATTCTCACAACTTCCCCCGTCAATTATCATACTACACACATTTCCCCTACTAGTGCACTTAGTGTGAAAGATATTATGCCTGAGCCACGATTCATCATCTACCTCAGCAATATTTAAAACCCGATGCACAACTAAAGACTCACCAGAATCGGCATAAACAATGTCCTCCGGATCTGGATCCGCATCTGCTTGCTCACCATCAGATTCATCATAAGTTGGGTCTTCATCAAAAGTTGGATTATCTACAAGTGTCACAAACTGTCGGTTCGGACAATTAGCAGCAAAATGTCCGAATCCTTGACACTTAAAACATCGCTTGCCTGCAGCTCCTCCCCTGCTAGATTATACACTACCATACTCTCCTTTTCTTGCAGATTTTGAACCAGCGCCCTTAACTGTTGCCGGGGTCGAAGAACTCCCTGCTTTCCCCCGGGACTCTTTATCTGACCACTTGGAACTGTTGCCTGTCCACTTAGAACCGCTGCTAGACCACTTGGACTTACTGCTCTTTCTTTTAAACTGCCCCTCCACCTTTAGAGCTAGTCTGCACACATCCTCATACGTCCAATACTGCTGTAATTGGACAACATCAGAGATCTCATATCGCAGCCCTGCCAGATATCGTGCAATCGTCTGCTCGTCTTCCTCCGCCACATCACAACGCATCCGCAAACGATCAAATTCTTCAGTAAATTCTTCAATTGTTTTATCACCTTGCTTGACGTTATGATACTCAATAAACGCCTCTTGCCTATAATGGGTAGACAAAAATTTTTTCTGCAATAAATTTTTCATCTTCTCCCAGCGATCCACCTTCGGCTTCCCCTCTCTAGCGCGTTGCTTTTTCACGTGTTCCCACCAAATCGAAGCATGTTTTCGCAGCCTAATAGCCACTAACTTCACTTTTTGCCCCTCAGTTAGGTCTTTAAGATCAAAAATCCGTTCTACCGTATGCAACTAATCAATAAACTCATCAGGATGAGCCTTACCATTAAACTCGGGAATCTCGATCTTCATTCTGAAATTTTGAGAAGAACGCTGATTTCCAAGTCGTACTCCTCAATTTCGCCCCTAGTTCAGAACCCCGAAAGGATTTACGTCTTCTTCTTCATCATCGAATGAATCCTCAAATTCCTTTCCTTCTTCGGATTGAACGTCCAACCTCGCCTCTGCAAGTTGTCGCTCCAAATCATGGATTCGTTTTCTCTGTTCTTCAATTTCTACGTCTCGCAGATATCTTAGACGCGGTTGGTCATCTGCTTCAGGAACGCCTCCACGCCCCCGACCACCACAAGCCCACCGTCCACGATCGCGATTCTGTTCAGCCATTGATTCAAGCAACCTGTGCTCTGATATCAATTGATGCCGAAACGCGATAGAAAATTTGACTGAACAAGAAAGTTCGACAGAAGAACAATTCGTCCTCCAAATATGATTATCAAATCAAAAATATCCAAAGTCTGCTTAAAGGAAACCCTAAAACAAAATTATATATCCCCAAACCTAACCCTACTAGGATTAGTAAACATCAAAACGTAAAATTATGAAACTGCCCTTTATTAAATTAACCCAAAAAAATACTAAAAAAAATAGAAAATCCATCTAAATAATCTCGAATCGCGAAAATCCATCGTTAGTCACAGCCAAAGACTGTGAGTATTGATCAGCACGCCGTTTCGCTTCAGCCGACCAAATTTGAGCTCAATCTGATATCGTCGACTTCAACCCGCCGATTCGTCCAATCGCATAACGGGTCCGCCGGTCCCCTAGGTGCATCAGGCAGTGCAGGAAAAAGCCAAAGCTAGCATGGTTAACTCTTAAACAGATAATAATCTCGCGATGCAACCTTTATGATGTCCACATCGGTTGCGATTAGCAGAAGCCTTACTTTCTGTAGCAAATATGGTTTGCTCTCGACTTTAACAATCCATCATCAGCCAAGAATGAAGTATATTACATAAGAAAGCAAGTTTCAACATTCAGGTTCATTAGTATACCCCCTTTGGTAGAGCAATGGTTTACCTGAGTAGTGATTGTGCTTAAGGTGAAGGATCGGCAAAAGGACACCAGAAGTGCCATAAGTTGTGTACGGAGATCATTTTGGTGCCATAACTTTTTTTCGGATCACTTTAGTGCCAAATTGGAGGGAAATAGATCACTTTAGTGACTTCGGGCCAAAAACTAATGTGCCCAATCTGACTTGTACACATGAAAATCATGTGGCTTTTTTTCGAATTTTTAATCTTTTTTTTTCCTAACTTTTTCCCGATCGCTGGTCCAACGACCAACCAGAGGGGAGGGACGGTGAGGTCGACCTTGCCGGCATCTGGCGAAGCTCGCCCTACTGGCCACCGGCGAGGGCAAGCCTTGCCGGCCCCTGGTTCAGCAAGGTCGCCTCCCCTAGCAAAGGCGAGCCCGACCTCGCCGTCGCGACCCAGGCGACGGCGAGGTCGGCCTCGCCAGATCTGGCGAAGTTCGCCAGTGGCCGGGGGGCGAGCTTCGCCAAATCTAGCAAGGCCAACCTCGCCGTCGCCTGGGTCACGACGGCGAGGTCTCGCCTCGCCCAGCAAAGGCGAAGCCGACTTCGCCATTGCCTAGATCGGCCTTGCCGTCATGACCTAGGCGACGGTGAGGTCGGCCTCGTCAGATTTGGCGAAGCTCGCCAATGGCCAGCGGGGCAAGCTTCGCCAGATCTAGTGAGGTCAACCTCGCCATCGCCTGGGTCGCAACGGCGATCGTTTCCTCTTAGCGAGACGGTCGCCGAGCCCCGACCAAGGGCTGACGACCCTTGTCAACCACTCCGCCCACCACCACTGGCCCTTCCCGGCGGTGGTGGGGTGGTAGCAGCAGCGGTGAGGGAGCCCTCACTGCTACTGCAATGTTTGATTTTTTTTAATATAAATAAATATAATATAAATTTTATTTTTCTAAAAAAGTACACGTCATCGGACTAAACGGCGTCGTTTTTGGTTTTTAATGCTGACTGGACCTCTCCGGCGAGCCATGTCAATGCCATATAGGATTTTCGACAAACCATGTTAGCATTGATACTAAAGTGATCGTTCTTCAAAAAAATTGGGCAAAAGTACACTACAAGTGCCATAACTTGTGTACGGCGCTCACTTTAGTGCCATAACTTTTTTTTGGATCACTTTAGTGCTAAAATTTTTGAAAAACGATCACTTAAGTGCTAAAATTTTTGAAAAACGATCACTTAAGTGCCAACTCCGGTGTCGTACACAATTTTTCGCCGGAAATCTGATGTGGCATTTTTTTTATTAATTTCTGAAGCTGACGTGGCTCGCCGGAGATTGGCACTTAAAGTGATCGTTTTTCAAAAATTTTAGCACTTAAATGATCGTTTTTCAAAAATTTTAGCACTTAAGTGATCGTTTTTTAAAAATTTTAGCACTAAAGTGATCCAAAAAAAATTTATGACACTTAAGTGATCGTTTTTCCTCCGACTTGGCACCAAAGTGATCCGAAAAAAAGTTATGGCACCAAAGTGAGCGCCGTACACAAGTTATGGCACTTATAGTGTCCTTTTGCCAAAAAAATTGGCACCAAAGTGATCCGAAAAAAAGTTGTGGTACCAAAGTGATCTTCATACATAAGTTATGGCACTAATAGTATCCTTTTGCAGTGAAGGATCATTAAATTAATGGCAAACGGAACAAATTGTTCATATCCTATCTCTGCTGTCAAACTAATTTAGACTAAGAAAGCAAGTGTTACTGCCGAAATCATAAATCGTGAGTTAATAAACCATTCAATAGCTGGATAATGTAAGGATGACAAGTAGGTTTGGTTGGTAAAAGGATTGGCCTAGCATTTTAATTGGTACAGATAGACCCGGCGTTATTCCTGCATGAATTTACTATCTGCCCAAGACAAGGACAAGAGAGTTCATGTGAAGATTTTGTATAGCTTTCTTTGAGCGCAATACTTTATTACAAGAACCACAACTTCCTTACAAGTAGGGCAGTCAAATGGGTCACCAACCCATGTTTTAACTCAATTAAAGTGGGTGCACTTTTTGACGAAAAAAAAAGTGAGTGCCACTTGGTTAGCTCAAATTTGTCATATATATCATAATATGTTCTAAAAAGAAAAGTTCAAAATAAAAGGGTCTAAATGGGTCTGTTCAGAAACCCACTTTCAGCCCATATAACCAAAAGAGTAAAGTTAAAGGTAAATAGGCCTAGCCCATCTTCATTCTAGCAAGCCTATTCTCCTCATTGATAGAATTTCCGGAGAACGACGTACGCAGTTGCGGCGGCTTCAGCTTCCGTCTTTTGCAACTTCCTCCCTTTGCACCACTTCTCCTTCATGGTGTCCGAGACCATTGCGCTTCATTCACACCCTAACTTCGCCTCCCTCTCTATCCCATTCGCTCTCACTGTGCTCTTGCTCTTTCCATTCGAACTCGACCTCGAGGCTGTTTTCCGAGTCTTCCGTCGCAGCAACTGAAGAATCCTCAATACGTGTAATCCTTCTTTTATAGCATTTGGAATTTGGTGTTTCGAGTTCCTATTTTTTTCAATATTGGTCATTTAAAAATAAAGAAAATGCTAAGTAGCATCGATCTATGGGCAAGAGATTAATTATTAACACATTAGTTAATTATTTATGTTTAATAGCCTTATTAAGCAAATACGGTCTTGTAAATCTCTTATTCTTCTCAGCCCAAGGTGCAATTAGTCACGTTCCTTGCTCGATCTTGGATCTTTGAGATCGTAATAAACAATTTTCAATAAGTCATATCACTGTTAAGTGGTCATCGCTCATTTCCCAAAAAATTGTTGAATTGCGATTAAAAAGTATATGATTTCTTGAGGCTCTTTCTCAATTTCATTTCTTTTTTAAAATTCCGCAGCCTTCGATTTTTTGATGAAATTTAATCTCATTAAGAAATTAATACAACAAATTAAAATACTAAGTCAAAGGGCCTGAATCGAAAAATCCAAAAGAAGAAGAAGAGGAAAATATCGCTTAAAAAAATAAAACGATTGGTTCTGCGCATGATGTGGTCATCATAAAGGATTACATTATGATGACAGCATCAGGACATCCTTGTTCCCCTTTTTGAGCAAAAGCCAAACCAAGTGGCGATTCACATTTCAGCATCCCCATTCATTGTTTTTTTAGGTATTGCCCAAATACGGAGATCTTGGATCATATAAAGCATCTTCCAATTAAAGTTATTTAGGAAGGTCGAAAAATTAAAGCAATGTAAGGACCTATGAAAGCTCATATGATCAAACAAATTTATTGATGATTCGATTGATGAGAGACAATAACAGAAGGTTGAGTTTGCACACCAACTAATTAGGGATTTCAACATTGACATTAGAGGAACTAGTTAATACGCTTCTAAGGCACAAACATTTGTGATTCACCGTATCGCAGAGTGCCAACATGCCCCTCGGACAGTGAATCACGGAATCGACATCTCGCTGGCATGCTTCAACTCTTGTCACCATTCATGGCTCGCCTGAAAAAGGAAAAATAAAAAAAACAATTCAGGATATTGTCATTTTTAAAGTATCATGCGCCATGCACACGAGGGAAAGCAATGACAAAATTAAGCGAATACGGGTATTCCTTGTACTTTCTTGGCCTTGCGTTAGCTTAGGAAACAAAAAATGTTATATATACTCCTAACAATTAACAAGACGAGATAAATTGCATAAATTGCATAAACAAAAAACGTTATATATACGGGCATTCATTTTTCTTTTTTTAACCTTTCGTAATTCTTTTATAGCATTTGGAATTATTGTTTCTTTTTCTTTCTTTTGTTTTTTGGTCAGAGGAATTATTGTTTCAAGTTCGTACTTTTTTCGATAATTTTTTTTGGACGAAAGCTTTTTTCAATATTGGTCATTCAAAAATAAAGAAAATGCTCGGGAGGATTTATCTCTATGCAAGAAATTATTTATTCACATTTAGTTAATTATTTCAGTTTAATCGGCTTGTTAAACAAATAGGGTCCTATAAGGCTCTTTCTATTTCGCGAAAAATAAATATTTTTGAAAATATTTTCATGCGAATAATAGATTATATCGCTTGATATAGTTAGTCAATAAAAAATATTTTCATTACCTATAACAATTCACGGCTAAATATTTTTGTGTACGACGAGAATGTTCTTTATTCATTCATTTTTGTAAGCAAAAAAAAGCAATCATCTTTAGGAAAATATTTTCTAAATCATTCATTTTTTGCGAAACAAATGCATCCTAAATCTTTTATTATTCCCGGTCCAAGTTGCAATTAGTCACATTACTAATGATCTTTTAGATTGTTGTGAACAATTTTCAATAAATCAGATCACTGCCGAATGGCAATCGCATAAGCATTTCACTGAAAAAATTTGTCGAATTGCGATTGAAAGTATATGACTTCTTAAGGCTCTTTCTTAATTTCATTTTCTTTTTCAAAATTCCGACGCTTTGACTTTTTGATGAAATTTAATCTCACTCAAAAAATTAATACAACAAATTAAAATGCTAAGTTAAAGTGATTGAATCGAAAAATCAAAAGAAGAAGAAGAGGAGAATATCACTTAAAAAAAATCAAATGATTGGCTCTACGTGGTCATGATGTAGGACTATAACATGATGAGTATCAAAACATCCTCGTTCTCGTTCCCCTTTTTGAGCAAAAATCTAACCAAGTTGATCGATTCATATTTCAGCATTCCTTATTTATTGTTATTTAGGTATTGTCGAAATACGAAGATCTCGGATCATATAAAGTATCTTCCGATCAAAGTTATATAGGAAGGTCGAAAAATCAAAAGAAGTATAAGGACCTATGCAAGCTCATAAGCTCAGACAAATTTATTTATGATTCAATTATTGAGAGACAACAAGAGTTCGATTCATCACACTAACTAATTTGGGATTTCGACATTAACATTGGAGAAACTAGTTAATAAGCATTTGATGCATGAACATGTATGAGTCCTCGTAACGCAGAGTGCTAACTTGGCCCCTTGACATTGAAAGAAGTAATTAAGATCTCGCTGGCATTATGCTTCAACTCTTATCAACAGCCATGGCTCACCTAAAAAAGGGGAAAAAGCAAAAATTTAGGATATTTTCGTTTTATTTTTTCTTTTGGGGAGATATTAATTTTGAAATAGCACATGCCATCCACACGAAGGAAAGCAATTACAAAATTAAGCAAAGAGGGGTATTCCTAGTTCTTCCTTAGCCTTGCGTTAGCTTATGAAACGAAAATGTTAAATATCCTCCCTACTATTAACAAGATAAAATCAATTGCCTAAATAAATAAGAAAATCATGTTAGGTTTTCATAATATTGAGAGAGAGAGAGAGAGAGAGAGAGAGAGAGAGAGAGAGAGAGAGAGAGACTATTACAAATTAGAGAAACCAAGAGGAAGACCAACATCAACTTGGAGGCTTGCTTCATGATTCCTTTGGGTTTAGGTTTTGAGAGAGTGATGAATGGTTGATGGTTTGGTTATGCTAAAGAGAGAGTGCTATGCAACGAAGTTCATGTGCACTCCAAGTCACTATTTATACGCTTGAAATATCTTTTCGTGCTGTTAAATGCATTTGATGGATGCTTGTATGTTTAGATTTCTCTCTTACACCTTTGATAATTTCATCATTAAGATACCTTCGTGACATGCTTTTAGCAGATTTTAGTGACTATTGTTCGTCTATCTTTTCGTAATTGACGACACATGCAGTAATAATGGAAAATATGCAACGGGCAAGTAAGACAATAAAAGTTTCATTTCAATTATTGATGGAGAGAGGTTCTCTAGATTTTTATAGTAAAATGATTTATGTTCTTAATGCGTAAAAAATAAAGAGGAAAAGTTCGATGATATTTTTCGGACATCTCAACAAAAAGACTTCTTTTTTCATAAAATGAAATAGAAATTTAAAATGAAATGGGAGAGACTTACGACATTGGTTTGCATTAGTCTCAACCTTCAAATCATGATTTCTTTAAGTTGACAAACAATAGGATAGGATTAAAACAATGGGTTTTATCTATTAGAATAAGGTTAGCATTTTATCATTTATGATTATTGATTTCCTTATAGACAGTTTGGAGTCAAAATGGGGGAAATATATGTTGAAGAAAGCGTGCAAATGAAGCCCCAAGCTAATAGGACATCAGAAATGGAGTCTTCCATACTGGTGTTGCTAATCCAAATTTGACCAAAGGATCCAATAGATGATCGAGTTGTAAAACTACTGATCTTCCATCTCAATTAGCCTGAGATTCCTACTCGGCTCAATCATTAGGGTCTAGCCGACGAATTAGATTCTTATCAATCCCCTAACTCCGGCATTTTAGAAGGCATTTAATAACTGTCCAAAATTTCTATTCTTAAAATAAAAAAATAACAGAAATACATTTGGTAACCGTACAAAATTTCTTTTTATTAAATATATATTAATAATATTTTGAATTTTTTAATATTTTTTTCTTTTTTTCTTCTTCTTCCCCTTCCTTGGCCATGGCCAGAGCCGGCGAGGGCATCGCGGCTCTTGCTAGATCCGGTGAGGGCGACTCGCGGCCTGGGCGAGGGTCACCTTCGCTAGATCTGGCAAGGGCGACCCTTGCCCAAGCAGTGAGTCGCCCTTGTCGAATCCGACGAGGGTGGCCTTCACCGAGGTCGCAAGCCGCCCTCGCCAGATCTGGCCTGTGGCCGGTCGCCCGTGGCCGATGGCTAGCAACTAGCAACGGGCTAGGAAGAAGTAGAAGAAAAATTAATTTTGTGACATTTCGAATTTCGACCCATTTTTGGGATTTATAAAACATGTAATTCGTCAGTATGCTTATAGTAAAATCTCGCCCGGGAGTTGATCACTCTCAGTTATTGTTTTTAAAATTGAGATTTCGCTAAAATCGCACTCAATCGAATTTGGCCGTTATTTAGAGTCTAAACTTTGGTGTCGAATTTCTCAAAGTTTCGAGACGAATTTAATTGGACGGTGTCGATATTATTGTGGCCAGCCTCGATATTGCCCGGGATATGTAGAAAGTGAATTTTCAACCGAGTGGAAATTTGGACTAGTAGACATCCCTCGTAGTGTGTTTTATTTGATATCTTCTAGCCCTTTTTTTCTAATAATTAATTAGGATCTTTTCGTGGCCGTTGGATTGATTTCTAGATTGTTTGTGAGCCGTTGGATTTGGACTTGAGTATTTTATTTGACTTTTTTTCTCTCTCTCTTCCTCTTTTCCCGCTCACGTTCTCCCGTCCCATCTGTCCTCTCTCTCTCTCTCTCTCTCTCTCTCTCTCTCTCTCTCTCTCTCTCTCTCTCTCTCTCTCTCGCACGTTCCCCTTCCCCCCATGCACATCCCCTCCCCCTGCATGTCAGACCGCACCCCCCATGCAAACTCTCTCTCTCTCTCTCTCTCTTCCTTTTTCCTTTCTTTTTTTCTCTTCTGTTCCTTCTTCTTCTTCGTTGGTTTCTCTTCCTTCGCCCGATTGGTTCTGCTCCTACTTTTGTTCTGCTCGCCCGACCATCGCTCGTCGCCCAACCGCCGTGCGCCGTCGCCGTCGCCATCACCAGCCAGCTCGACCGTCGCCCCCGACCAATTGTTCTCTGCCTCTCCTTCGCGCCTAGCTTGCTGCTCAAGCTCGCTGTGCCCGACCGTAGCCACGCCTGTCACGGCCCGGCACCGCCCAACCGACCGTCCTGCTCCGCTCCTCCGCATGCGACGTCATCGTGCCCCCCTCGACCGACGCCGGCCCCGCCGTTCTCGCCGTCGACCTTCCTTCCCGTGTTTCTCCTTCCCCGAGCTCCTCCCCCTGTGCGTCTCTGCCTCGTCCAGCCGCCACGCATCGTCGTTCCGGCTGCCATCGCTGCTCCGTCTACCACCACCCAGCCCTTAGCCACCCTGCCCAGTCACCTGCAGCCGCTGTGCCCGCTTGGTCCGCCCAATGCTGCCCCAGCTCAGCCTTGGTCGGACTGTCTCGGTCGTGGCCTAGCGTCCGCCACTCGTCGTCGCCGCCGCCGGCCAGCCAGCCAGCCCACCAGCCAGCCCGACCGTGGCCAAGCCCATTGCCAAGCTTCCCGAGCATGCCCCAGGCCATGGCCGGATAGCCTAGGCCACTGCCCCAGCCGCGGCCTGTTGCCCGTCGTGCCCTGCCGCGGCCGAGCATTTTGCCCGTGGCCGAGGGCCGTGCCAAGAATTTTGCCCGTGTACCGAGCCGTGGCTGAGTCCTAAGCCCGTCGCGCCCTTGCCCGTCCCGAGCCCAGTACTGTTCACTCGGGCCATTTTGAGCCCGTGTAGATTTTTCCCGAGCCAAAACCTAGTAAGTGACTTCCTAAGCCCTAATTAGTATAATGGGTATGTTTAAACTTGTTTAGGGTGTAATTTAGTACCGGCTTAAAGACTAAACTTGGGTTAGGGCTAAATTATAAATGTGGTTAATTGGTGGATTGAATTGTAGTGATTATGTGGCATGTTTAGTGGCTAAATTATGTGGGTGCAATGATCGATTTGTCGTGGCGTTCGTGGGTGAAATTGGCATTTGATTGGGCCGACTTGAATGTCGGATGGGTGGACTTGTTTGGTGAACTCGTGATTAGAATTTGATTATTATGACGTGTGAGAATGACAAATTGAATTATGTGACATGTGTACCTATAAGAACAGACTTGAGACGTGTTGACGGTGGTCCGTAGAATGAAAGTTAACGGACTTAAGACGTGTTGACGGTGGTCCGTGGAAGGAAAGTTAGACCTGGAACGTGTTGACGGCGATCATTGGAAATTGATTGAATTGTGTAGCTTGTGTGCCTATGAGAACGGACTTGAGACGTGTTGACGATGGTCCGTGAAAGGAAAGTTTGACCTGGGACGTGTTGACGGCGGTCATTGAAAATTGATTGAATTGTGTGGCTTGTGTGCTTGTGAGAACGAATTAAAGACGTGTTAACGGGTGGTCCGTGAAAGGAAAGTTAGACAAGAGGCGTGTTTACGCGGATCGTGAGAAAGTGCGAGATATCCAGTGAGGGACAGAGCCCGGATTGATCGGAGGGCCTAGCATGAGGTGCATTAGCACGGGCTGTGAGAATGGACTTGAGGCGTAGTGGTGCGGGTAGTGAGATGGCTGGTTGGGCACGTGTGCAAAATGTGATTGGTTGGATTGACTTAAAGTACGTATAGATGTTTGATTGGATTGATTGATGGTACGTGTGGATGTTTGGTTGGATTAGTTGGGTGCGAGCGTGGATGGCGCTCGAATGATTGTGTTATACTATTGGGATATTATTTCATTATCATGATTTGACTAATATGCAATGTGGGCATGTGATTGGATGGCGAGGTAAGTCCATTGATGTGAATTATATATACGTTATCGGTTATATCGCATGTTAAAACTTGTCTGGGTACGCATTGGCCTACTTGGGATTTTGGATCTGCGACTGATCGATTCGGAGATGCCGCCAGAGTACCACAGGAATTGATCGAATTACCCTGTCTTTTGAGTACTTTTTTTGTAGAGGAGATAAACTTGTTGACCACCGCCCCCTTTTAAAAATTGTGATTTTGAAATTGGTAGCATGAGTTATCGTTTTGTAATAATGATGCTTTATGATGTTATGCAATTATTGTTTCGTGCTATCCTTTTGTCTTCATGTTGGTTGTCTGGGTTGTTTTATTTCGTTTTCGCTTGCGTAGTTCGTTTGGGTCGGCGACGCATCCTAGGACGTCGTGATCCATACTACCTTCGGAGGGGTGTCGCGAGCCTATCAAGGTTCGGGGCATGGCATCCCGGTTGATTTGATATCAGAGTAAGGTCAGCTCGATCTAAGTTGGTCGAAGCCTGAAGTGATAAGGAGCGATGACTTTGGGGTAGTTAGTTAGGGAGACTTGTGTGTCATGCGTTATCCAGACTACTTGGTTGTGAATGCTAAGTGATATTATGCACTAATACATGAAATGCAGGTGCGTCGGGACTTGAGGTTAATGCACGATCCCTGTTCTTTGTGATTGAGTGATGTTGTGATTGACTGCCTGCTTAGTAAATTGTTGTGATTCACTGCCTAGAGCTTTAGACTGGTATAGTTAACCTAGGTCTTTAATTCTCGAGAGGAATTATAGCAGGTAAGTGGGTGGTATGAATCCTGTGAGTATGAGTAGCCGAGGAGAAGGTCGAGGTCGAGGTCGAGGTCATGTAGGTCCACAAGTTGGAGTTGTGGGGGATCTTAGATGGGTTGAGATTTTGAGGGCATTCGAGAACGTTGAAATTTTAATAGGAAGGCAAACTGAGGAGCGAAATGCTACTGTTGCTGCTGCTGCTGATGAGGTATTCGAGTGCACTGATAAGGAGAAAGTGACCATGGCCATATGTCAACTCTAAGGAAATGCAAGTGATTGGTAAGAGGACCCCCAAAGTAGGATTTTTCGAAGGGCATAATTCCAAGCTGGGTGTCGTTGACGAGACCTTCAATGAGAAGTACAATCAAAGAATGCGTGAGGACAGAAAATGACCTAGTTTTTTCGGCTTCGCTAAAATCGAATGTTAGTCGATCAGTACGAGATCAAGTTTGTAAGGTTGCCTAAGTACGCACCAAGGATAATCAAGGACCATGTGGATAGGACAAGGAGGTTTCGGGATGGATCGACACCGAAATTCCGCAATCAGTTAGTACTTTTGAGTCTTAAGGGATTACAATGAGTTATATGAGAGAGCTCGATGGTTGACACGGATACGAGTGAAAGGGCTGTCGCTTCTAGATCGTGGTACACGCCGGCTAGGGATAATAGGAACTTTGGAAAGAAGCCTATGACAGAGAATCAGAGATTTATCCCTCTAGTAAGAAAGAACTTTGGAAAGACGAATTACTACTCCAATACCGCATATCGATCTTGTGGAAAGAGGTACGGGAATGGCCCCTACCCAAGTGGATCTGGAGCGTATATTGGATGTGGCCAACATGGTCACCAAGTGAGAAACTGCCCGAATCGATAAGCTAGACCGTTAATACAACAACAACAACCGCAAGTAGGACATTAAGCGGGAGCTGCCCCGTGGAATAACCAGATTAACCGCAAGCACAAGGAAAGATGTACGCGGTGGTTAGGAAGGAATCAGAGGATTTGTCTTGAAAGTCTGGATGCGTTATGTGATGATAATAGGTGCAACAACAGAAGATTTTGAAATTATAACTTAAATGGTCATGTAAGACTTATAATCACTTATGGTGAGTAGGCACAATTAGTTGAGGATTTCTGAATTACTGATTGGGAAGGATGTGTGTTGCTTGGAAATTTCGGATTTTGTAAAGGATCAGGGCGATTGTTTTGAGAGACCGTTGGATTGAAATTGGATGGGTTGAGCTTTATCTTCGAAGTGTAAAAAAAAAAAGGTAACTATCTTGTGGTTAACTCGTTGGTTGAGGAACCAAGGCTAAAGATCATAGCCGAGGTGTGTAATCTTCCCGATGTCTTTTCTTAGGAATTGTCGGGATTGCCACCTGATAGGAGGGTGGAGGTTGTGATTGAGTTGACCCCAGGGACAAAACTAATCTTGGAAGCGCTCTATAAGATGTCACTATCGAAATTAAAAGAATTAAAAGTTCAAATGCAGGAATCGTTGGATAAGGGCTTTATTCGCCCGAGTGCGTCTCCATGGGGAGCGCCCATTTTATTCGTGAGGAAGAAGGACGGATCGTTAAAGTTGTGCATTGACTACGGACGGTTGAATCAGGTGACCATTAAGAATAAGTATCCATTACCAAGGATAGATGGCATATTTGATCAATTATAAGGAGCGTCAGTGTTTTCTAAGATCGATTTGAGGATTGGTTATCACCAATTGAGGATTAAGAAGGAGGATGTGCCGAAGTTGACATTTAGGACGAGGTATGGGCACTATGAGTGTCACGCCCCGAACCCCGACGGGCTCGCGACACCCCTTTTTCCATGTGGTCGTATTGATCGCGACGTCCTAAGACGCGTCGCCGATCCCAAACAAATCTCCCAAAGTCTTGCACAAGCGGAAGCGAAATTTAAGAACAACCTAGACAGTTAATAATGACAATAAGGTAGAACAAACATAATTTAATAAACACAGAACATCAACTTAAAATCATAAATATCCGTGCATTAGGCCTCTAGGGTTAGTATCCACCTTTGTCATAAAAAAGGGATAGGTGGTCGGGTAGACTACTGACTACCAAAAAGGGGCTCTACCAAAAAAGGGCTTCTAAGCCTGGAACCTAGATTCCTTTACGGTGCCCAATCGGGATCAGATCCTGAAGACTCGGACTCCGTATCAACTTCGATCTCAAACGGCTCATCCTCGGGCTCTAGCTCCATGGGCTCTCCGTCGGACTCGGACTCGGAGGGTTCGACTACAGGTTCCAGCTCCAAGTCAGACTCCATCGGCTTCGACTCCGAGTCAGGGCTTTCAGGGACGAACTCAGGATCGATAACTTCACCATCATGAGGGACAACTTTCATTGGGTCCCAGTCCCCTAATCCTGCCACTAAACCTGTCACGCCCCGCACTTCTCGGTGCGCCACATCCCTCGCAGAGGTCGATTCGTGTGCGACGTCCCAGGACGCATCGCCGACCCAAACCCAACGCAGAGATTTAAAGCACATGCGGAAGCAATTAAAACTACCCGTACATAGATAAACGCATAACCAAGGGTAACCACCGAAATCAATACTTGAACTAATACTGGAAATCAAATACAATATCCAAGTACAACCCGAACTCCAAAAATCAAAAGCGGTTCAAGGCCACTACTAACAAAAAGGGGGTAAGTGGCTCGGGGTTCAGGCACTACAACTAGCCAGGGGCTTCTCCCAAAAATGCTTCAGTACGCCTGTCATCCTCAAGGCCGGGGATCTGAAAAATCGGTTTTCAACAACCATGAGAATAAATCTCAGCGAGTAATTCCCTAAACCTAAACTAGGCTAACGTGCACCTCCTGACAAGCACTAACAACACATAATACACACATAACTGACTCAGGCCCTCGGGCCTAAATCTAATCTTATTGGACCCTGCAAGTTAGGCATTAAATCAACAATAACAGTCACGCAACAGAACTTAATCACAGCACATACACGCGCATTTTTATGTCACAACGTATGTTATGCATATGCTAGTGCTCGCACTCATGCTCATGCCTCATCAATGCATTATCGCACACTTGCATGCTAGCACTCTGCCATTTCTCAATTTCTCCTCCGACCCGCGTTAAACGCATCAGGTCCGACCCGCGTAAAACGCATCAGGTCCATCACTTCGAGATCGATCTCTGGCCCGCGTAAGACGCATCAGGCTCATGACACATAACCCGCGTAACACGCATCAGGTTGGTCATCTTCCGGCAAACCGAGCATCGTCCCGCGTAACACGCCTCAGGACGGGTTCACTACCCCGCGTAACACGCATCAGGGTTTATTGTGATCACACATTCACAAACCTCAATTTTATCTGAACCCCGCGTTAAACGCATCAGGGCAATTTAGGTGATCACAATGCACATGTCATTCGAGCATACTTGTGAATGCACATGCCGTGCCGATGCTGTGATGCACATCCATGGCCATGAAATTCACACTTGGGCAATTCACAATATTCACAACGGGCAATTAATAGTACAATGCCATTCAATCAATTATAGTACACTATGCCCAGTCTACATTTCAACATGCCCAACCCACATATAAGCACGACCATGAAATCAATTCAAGCACTTATGCACGGTACACAATTCACAAGCATAGGTCATACAACTAGACCATCACGAATCCACAGAAATCGAGGTCCATCAAGTTACTCCCTTCCTCAAGGCATTAGACATGCATCACGACGCTACAAATCACTCGTATGTAGGGACAATCCAACCACTAGTTCGATCAAGCCATCATTTCCGGCACTTACGCTCCAAGCCTCAAATTATACGCGCCATGTCCAACTAATCTCCCAAGGTGGACAACCACTAAATCGATCGCGCCGGGCCATTCATTGACCTTAAAATGTTCCATTAACTCCCCACGCCATCATTTAAATTAGCCACCAAAACACTAAATAGGGCGCGCATTAAAATCCAAGTCCTAAGTCCGAATTTTCCCAAAATGGAACCATTCCGTACCGATTCTGTCCAGCCCATGTTTCGCACCTCTCGGGCCATTAATCCTCCATTAATTCATTTAAACTAATCCACCAAATTGGCCACAATCAAAATCCCTAATCACTTTCACAATTTAACCCCTAAAATACCCTAATTAACCCCTAAACCCGTCTAGAAATGTAAATTAGCCTAATTAGGGTTTAGGGTCAAACTCACCGGGTGTCCTACGCTTAAAATGGGTCGGAGAAACAGAAACGGGCTCGGGTGAACAGTACTCGCCGGATGAACAGTAACGGGCCGGAAATGAACAGTGACGGCCGGACTGATCAGGAGCGGGAACGGCGGGGCAGGCGGCCGGTGGCAGCAGCGACGCGGCGGCGAGGCTGGACAGCCGACCGGCGGGCAGCGGGCGAGCTGGAAAGAGGGAGAGAGAGAGTCGGGGGTGAGAGAGAGAGAGAGAGAGAGAGAGAGAGAGAGAGAGAGACGGGGAGGCTGAGGGGGAGTGGTGGCTGACCGGACGAGCCGGCGACGGCGGCTGGCCGGCGGCGGCGACGGCGAGCTGACAGGCGGCGGTGACGGCGAGCTGACGGGCGGCGGCGAAGGGCGGCTGGCCGGACTCGAGCGGGACCAGACCGAGAGGAAGCCGGGAAAGAGAGAGGCAAGGGGGAGGTGGTGCGGCTGCAGAGGGCGACGGCGCGGCGGACGGCGGTGACTGGGACGACGGCGGAGCGGCCAGGCGCGGCTGGGCGGCGCCGGGCACGGCGGCAGCGGCGACGAGCTCGCTGCTCGCACGCGGAGGACAGCGAGGGAGAGAGAGCAGTCAGGGGTGGGGGCCGGCGACGACGAGGCGGAGCAGGGGCTGGCCGGGCGGCGCGGCGCGGCGGTCTGGCGACGGCGGCGAGCGACGGCCTGGCGAGCTCGGCGGCGGTCGGCGAGCACGGGACGAAAGTGAAGCAGACGCGGCCAGAGGAAGAAAAAAAATAAAAACGAAGAAGAAGAAGGGAGGGAAGGAGGAGAGAGAGAAGAGAGGAGAGAGAGAGAGGTCTGACAGGGAGGGGGAGGGAAACGTGCGTGGGGGAAAAGCGGGGGAGGGGACGTGCATGGGAAACATGCGCACGGCAGAGGGGAAAAGAGAGAGAGAGAGAGAGAGAGAGGAAGAGAGAGAAAAGGAGAGAGAGGGAGAGACACGCGCGCATGGGGGTCGGCAGAGAGAGAGAGAAAAAAGAGAGAAGTTCAAAATTTTAAATTTAAGCGCGAACCAACGGACACGGTCCAAACCAAAAATCGACCTATCGATCCCGATTAAAATTCGGAAAAAGGCCTAACGATCCACAATAAATCCCAACAATATTCTAGTGCATACGGCCAAAATAAAATAACCCAAACCGCTCTACGAGGGAGGTCTACCAGTCCAAATTCGTACCCAATTCAAAAATACACTTTTCCACTATTCCTGATAATTTCGACGCTGGCCACAATAATATCGACACCGTCCAATTTATTTCGTCCCGAAACTCCCGGAAATCGACTGCCAAGTTCAGGTTATAAATAACGGCAAAATTCGATCGAGTGCGATTCTAGCAAAATTTCTATTTTAAAAAAAAAATAAGAACCCGAGAGTGATCAGTTCCCGGGCGAAATTCCATTATAAGCGCACTGACGAATTACACGTTTTATAAATCCCAAAAATGGGTCAAAATCCGGAATGTCACAAAACCTCATTGGGGAACATCAAACCCTTGTATCGGCCCCATCAATTCCCTGTCATTCTCTCGATATAGCCAAGCCAAAAACAATATGGGCTTTCAGTTCACAGTGCCCACGTCCACATACACTACATTAGCATACCTATAGTACACCAGGTTTTCCCCCACTGGATACTCCGTCACCATGTGATCGATATACTCGGGTATCCCAAAATGTCGAGACGGCATGATCAAGGACAGGGATCTAAAATGGTTATATAATAACCGTGAAAACGAGTCTCAATAAGCAACAACCTATACCCTACCTAGGCTAATGCGTACCCGGACAAGTCTAACATGCGAATCACCAGACAACATAACCGATTTCACACGACAAGATTACCTCGCCTCGAACCACGTGCCAACCCTGCATATTACCTACATGATAATGCAACAATAGTAATTCAATAACATATCACAATCGCTCAAACACTAACCATACTTACACTCAATCAATCCAATTAACTCAACCACCCATCCAACCAGCCAATTCAATCACACGTTCAATTAGTCAATTCAATTACACTCAAATCGCATGCATGGCCGAAATTCTTTCTCACGACCCGCGCCCCTGCGCCTCAGGTCCATTCTCACTGCCCGCGGCACTGCGCCTCAGGCCCATTTGGCACACCGGCCATTCATGCTTTCACACGGACCGCCGTTAACACGTCCCAAGTCCGTAGCCCTCCGATCAATCCGGGCTCAATTTCAATGACTGACGTAAACACATCTCGGTCCAACACACCTTTAATGAGCCACCGTCAACACGTCTCAAGCCTGCATCCATTTGGCACAACGGCCATTCATGCCTTCACATGAACCGCCGTCAACACGTCTCAAGTCCGTAGCCCTCCGATCAATCCGGGCTTGTAATCGACAGGCATAAAACACGCCATTCAATTCAATCAATTTCACGCCAATTCCACCAAGCGATCCATATTCACAATTCAATCCAATTCACGACACGCCACACCAACCCACAAACTCGACATTCAATCGGCCACATACGAACATTCAATTCATGCATATAATTTCATCCAATCAAACTAACACCATTATATAATAACATAATTAAATTAAACCATGCCCTAACTGTTCTAAACCCTAAACAAGTCTATAAAATACCTAAAGTACTAGGTAGGGTTTAGGAAGTCACTTATTAGGTTTTGGCCCAGAGAAAATTGGCTCCGGCCTAAAATGGCCCGGGTGAACAGTGCAAGACTAGGCACAAGCGCAGGCCAAACGGGCCCACTGACCGGTCAACACGAGCACAGTGGCCGGACGGCGTGCCTAACGCGCGAGCGCGGTGGCCGTACGGCATGCCCGGGGCGCATGGCCGAGCGGGATAGGCGACGTGCCCAAGTGATGGGCCTGCTGAACGAGCGAGGCGCCGGGTGCATAGGTGAAGGGCCGAGTGGGACGGGCCAGGGGCTAAGCGGCGAGCGAGTAGCCTGGTCGCGCGGGCCACGGCCCAGGGCAGTCCGACCACGGCTGGGCAAGCTGGCCTGAGGGCGACAACGACAACAGCTGGGGCGCAATGACCACAATCAAGACGATGGCGGCGACTGCTGGCGGGGTTGGGTAGCACCAATTAACCGGCTGGAGTGACGGCGAGCGGCGAAAAGCGAAGGGGGAGCTGGAGGGGGAGCTCAGGCGTCGGGCGGAGGCGAAGGGGCAGTCGAATGGCGATCGGCGAGCAGGGAAAAAACGAAGCAGAACCAGTCGGGGTTGGGGAAGGAAGAAGAAAGAATGAGAGAGAAGGAAGAAGAAAAAAAAAGAGAAAGAAGGAGAGAGGAGAGAGAGAAAGACGTTGCATGGGGCAGAGGGGGGAAGGGACGTGCGGGCAAGGGGAGGTGACACGCGCGTAGGGGAGAGGAGCGGCAGAGGGAGGAGAGAGAGAGAGAGAGAAAGAGAGCCAAAAAGTCAAACCTAATAATCGCGATCTAACGGCCTAATTTCAAAACTAAAAACGATCCTACGGTTCTCAAAATTCCTAATTAATAATTTAGGAAAAAGGGCCAAAAGAAAATAATCCAAAACACACTACGAGGGAGATCTACTAGTTCAAATCTGCACCCAGTCGAAAATTCACTTTTCACATATTCTGGGTAATACCGACACTGGCCACAATAATATCGACACAGTCCAATTAAATTCGTCCCGGAACTTCGAGAAATTCAACACTAAAGTTTAGGCTCTAAATAACGGCCAAATTCGATCGAGTGCGATTCTAGCGAAATCTCTAATTTAAAAATAATAATCCAAGAGTGATCAATTCCGGGCGAGATTTTATTATAAGTACATTGACGAATTACACGTTCTATAAATCTCAAAACTAGGCCGAAATTTAGAATGTCACAATGAGTTTACAGTGAGGCCATTTGGATTGACTAACGCCTTTGCAGCCTTTATAGATTTGATAAATAGATTATTCAAGCAATTTCTGGATCAGTTTGTAATCGTGTTCATAGACGATATCCTGGTATACTCGAAGAGTCCTGATGAGCATGAGTTACATTTCGAAAAGGTTTTACGGACTTTAAGGGAACATGCACTCTACGCTAAGTTCAGTAAGTGTGAATTCTAGCTTCATCGAGTGACGTTCTTAGGACATCTGATATCCGAGGAAGGAATTGCAGTGGACCTGACAAAGATTGAAGTCATCATGAATTGACCAAGGCCGACAACACTAACCGAGGTTCGGAGCTTCTTGGGTTTAGCGGGTTATTACCAACGCTTCGTGGAGAGATTTTCGGCATTAGCGACGCAGTTGACGCGGTTATTAAAGAAGGAAACGAGGTTTGAATGGACGGATAAGTATGAAAGGAGTTTTTAGGAGTTAAAGCGGAGGTTGACAACCACGCCAGTATTGACAATCCCGTCAGGACCGGGAGATTATGAGATCTACAGTGACACATCGCTAAGAGGACTCGGATGCATGTTAATGCAACATGGAAGAGTGGTGGCATACGCATCGCGATAATTCAGACCGCATGAGCTGAACTATCCGACGCATGACTTGGAATTGGTCGCAATTATATTTGTCCTTAAGATTTGGAGGCACTACTTGTGTGGGGAGAAGTTTCAAATTTATACGAACTATTAGAGTCTAAGGTACTTATTTTTCCAAAAAGGAATTGAACATGAGACAGCGTTGTTGGATGGAACTTCGTAAGGACTATGACTGCGATGTTCTGTATCACCCTGGAAAAGCTAATAAGGTGGCGGATGCACCGAGTTGGAAATCAAGCATCGCGTATATGATGGTCAAGGAATGGACCCTATTGGAAGGAGTTCGGGATTCGGGATTTAAGTTTGAAGCGAGTCATGTCTAAAGTCTGCCTACCGCATTGAAGATTGAACCGGAAATCTGAGCTAAGATTAAGGCTTTACAATCGATGGACCTGGAGATCCAAAAGATTCTAGAATTGGATGTCACAAAAAAGAAATCGGACTTTCAAGTATCCGAGGATGGGATTCCGAAGTTCCGTAGGCGGTTGTGTGTGCCCGATGATGCCAAACTAAAAGAGGAAATTTTGACAGAAGCTCATCATAGCAATTATAATATTCACCCGGGGTAGTACGAAAATGTATTAGAAACTAAGGCAGCATTATTGGCGAAACAGCATGAAAGTAGATGTAGCCAAGCACGTGGCTAAGTGTTTAACAAGCCAACAAGTGAAGGCGTAACATTGTAAACCGGGTGGATTGTTGCAGCCATTGGAAATCCCCGAATGGAAATGGGAGCATATCACGATGGACTTTGTTATGGGACTACTGAGAAGTCAGAGGGGCCATGATTCAATTTGGGTTATAGTAGATCAGTTGACAAAATTGACACATTTTCTGGCAGTACGAAAGGACTTCGCGTTAGAAAGGTACGCAGAGCTGTACGGACAACAGATAGTTCGTCTACATGGAGTGCTAGTGACGATCACCTCGTACTGTGATCCCAAGTTTATTGCCGCTTTTTGGAAAAAGTCTTCACATGGTATTAGGAACAAAGTTACAGTTTAGCACGGCCTATCATCCGCAAACGGATGTCTAGTCTGAAAGGACAATTCAGACTTTGAAAGACATGCTACGAGCTTGTGTGTTGGATTTTAAGAGCGGTTGGAAAGAACAGCTGCATTTGGTCGAGTTTGCCTATAACAATAGCTATCAGCAGAGTATCAAAATGGCACCGTTTGAAGCGTTATATGGTAGAGCTTGCAGAACACCGATTTGTTGGGATGAAGTTGGTGAGAGGAGCATCACGGGTCCAGAGTTGATTCAATAGTCAGTCGAGACGGTCAAGGTTATTCGGAACAGACTTAAAACTGCTCAGAGCCGCCAAAAAAATTACGCAAATCGTAGACATAAGCCTTTGGAGTTTCATGTGGGAGACCACGTTTTTCTCAAGGTATTGCTGATGAGAGGATTTTTTCGGTTTGGCAAGAAAGAAAAATTGAGCCCGAGGTACGTGGGTCTGTTCGAAGTCTTAGAGAGAATCGGCACTTTAGCCTATCGTCAAGAAAGAAAAATTGAGCCCGGATTGATCGGAGGGCCGAGCCTGAGGTGCATTAGCACGGGCTGTGAGATTGGACTTAAGGCGCAGTGGTGCGGGTCGTGAGATGGTTGGTTGGGCACGTGTGCGAAATGTGATTGGTTGGATTGACTTAAAGTACGTGTAGATGTTTGCTTGGATTAATTGATGGTACGTGTGGATGTTTGGTTGGATTGGTTGGGTGCGAGTGTGGATGGCGCTCGAATGATTGTGTTATATTATCGGGATATTATTTCATTATCATGATTTGACTAATATGCAATGTGGGCATGTGATTGGATGGCAAGGTAAGTCCATTGATGTGAATTATATATATGTTATCGGTTAGATTGCATGTTAAAACTTGTCTGGGTACGCATTGACCTACGTAGGGTTTATAGTGTGGCTTATTGAGACTCGTTCTTACGGTTATTATATAACCATTTTCAGATCCGTGACCGTGATCAATTCAGAGACGCCGCCAAAGTACCACAGGGATTGATCAAATTACCCTGTCTTTTAAGTACCTTTTTGTAGAAGAGATAAACTTGTCGACCACCGCCCCCTTTTGAAAATTGTGGTTTTGAAATTGGTAGCCTAGGTTATCGTTTTGTAATAGTGACTGCTTTATGATGTTATGCAATTATTGTTTCGTGCTATCCTTTTGTCTTCATGTTGGTTGTCTGGGTTGTTTTATTTCGCTTTCGCTTGCGTAGTTCGTTTGGGTCGGCGACGCATCTTGGAACGTCGCGATCAATACGACCTTCGGAGGGGTGTCGCAAGGCCGTCGAGGTTCGGGGCGTGACAAATTTTCTTTTCCATTTCTGATTCTTGTTCCAAAGCAGAATCATGAAGCAACTTTGTGCCCGAGAACAAAAAATTTATGAAATGGATTTTTGTTCCAAAATTAATTATGGGAACAAAAGAATAGAAATAGTTACTGTTTAACCTATTACCAAACACGCCTTTAACTTGCTTTTGATCGGATTAGAAATAAACTTAATATGGTCCAGTAAATGCCCACCGATACCTTCGAGAATGATTCTTGAATGCTTTGCAACAGTTTTTCGTTTAGAAGGACGACAGAAAAAAGTTGGGAGTGAATGAATCCATTTGTGACGCTTCTTCAATCCTCAGTTTAAGCGTGCATTTTCGCCCCTAAATTTCTTAAGGCACACCATCAATTTTTGCTAGTTTAACATCCGTTACATGCAAAACACTAAAGGCTAGGTTGGTCTAGACCCATTTATGCTTTTTGACGGTGCTTCTTCGGTCAAAGTTTTCGGATCTTATGCCGACACGAGTTGCCCTTTTCTTATCAGTTTTTTTCCCATCAAACAGTGAATAGTGAACCCCAAAAGAAAGGATTTGGGACTAGCAATTGACAGTTCTTACTTATCCATCCCAATGTCACAGTCCTTTTCCCATCTATGCCTTTTGATAGTGCTTTATGAATGTCCACATTAGTTGCGATTACGAAAAGCCTTACTTTCCGTAGAAAATATGGTTTGCTGTCGACTTTGATAATCCATCATCAACTGAGAATAAAGTATCTTACATAAGAAGGCACTTTTCAAACTTCAGGCCCATTAGAATACCCCCTTGTCGCGACCTAAATTTTTCTTAGGCTAATGGATTATTAAGACCAAGCCTAACTCGGGCCCTCCCAAGCCCTACCAATTCGCAACTTAGGATTTAAGTTTTTAACATGCAGAAGTTTTCATGCTTGGAGTCGCCACTAATCTATATATGGTAGGTCGATTAGAAACCTAAATAAAACATAGGGAGATATGTTTTATTCCTACGAACTAGAGATTCTAAGCTCGGGGACTTGATTACGCTAGATCTAGTCTAACCCCCTTTCGGTACCTTTTTCTTTTCAAAAACTGTTTTGGCAGACAGTTTGCATTTATTTTATTCGTCACTAGCATGTGAGGTGATCATGCGGGTGCGCAAACCACCAAAGTAACACCCAATAATCAAAACATTAAATAAATTGCAAGATTGGGAGAATTACTTACCTCGAAGCAACGTAAGCATCTGCGTTGTTAGCTAGAAAATCACATCAACAATCCTAATATGATTTCTAATTAACAAGCAGTTCGCTCAATATTTTTTAGGATTTTCACTTATTTAAATGAGAGCTAACCTATATGTAATGACGTGCAAAAATTAACATGCAATTAATGCAGCCTAACATGCAAACTATATGTCATGCGACGACGTGACCTAATTCTAATGATGGGCAAATGATTTATTTTTGGTATTTTTATGAAATTCGGAATTAAAAATGCCAATTATCTAAACATGCAATTTTAAACTAAAGAAAGCAAATTAACCTATTCTAGAACAATCTTTTTGGTATTTTTTTTAATCGAAATTCGAAATTAAAATCAACCCGAAATGAACTATCAAGGTTAGAATAATATCTAACTAAACTAGGAAACAAATTATCCTAATTCCTAATTTAAATTAGAAATTATCTTATCTTTCTAGCAAATCTTGGTTGTCCTATTCTATTCAAAAAAAGTTATCTAGATATATTCTAAACATGCAACATTATCTTCTAAGAAATCAATTCAAATTGCATCTAATCTTTTTGGCTTTTCTTTTAAAGAAACAAAATCAAATAAGAGATAAACACCACCATCAAATCAATATCCACACGATCCGCAAAATTTTTCTTATCAAATTTAAATGAGGCAAAGAAATCAAACTAACGGTCATATCTATAGGGTTATATATATCGACAGAAAGTTGATTGGTCAAATTTGGAAAGCAAATAAAATCTATTATCGTGTCCAAGTGATTATGGACAAGATAACGATTTTCCGTATCGCCGCGTATCGTACCTTAGGGATAAAGTCGGATAGTCGTCCAGATACGTTGCTAAATTAGGCAAAATTCCTAATTTTAAGTGTTTCAAATATTGCGGATATCGCAAATATTATTCTAAGATTTAGCAATCCACCAAAGAATATCCACGAAATATTCAAACACCGAAAACTTAGGAAATTAAATATTTCGGGAAATATTCGGATAATGATCTTACCTAATTTGCGGATATCTTCCAAATTCGAACTCGGTTCAGGACGCTCTCGGATCAGCGGCTCAGCACAGAACAGCAACTAATGCCACGGCACAATGAAGGAGCTTGTCGGGACAGCAGGCTCGATTGACTGGGGCAGCAACAAATCCTCGAAGGCGTGGCCACAGGTCTGACCAAGAGGGAATGGAGTTTGGCCACGAAGGACTTGGCCGATCTCACTCTCGTTTCTCTCAATTTTCTCTCTGTGTTTTTTCGTATGTGTCGAAAGAGAGCCCCCTTTGATTATGACGCATAACGACGTATTTATATCGCAACCCTAGGTCAATTAACTAGGCTTCCTAGTCCTAATGGGCTTAGACTTAGGCTTTTATCCTTTAATTTCATTTTAATTCCGAATGGGCTAAATTAATTCGGGCTTATTTAAGCTCAAATTAAAATAACCAAAGCCTTTTAGACTTGTGAATTTTGGCGACCATCCCTTGAGTGAGCCGAGTGCTCGAGCTCGGTTTACGCGATGAATTTTCAGCTTTCTCGCCACCGCCGATCCGATGCGGAATGCAACTAACCTATATGAGTTTAAACTATATGCTATGCAATTTTAATATTTTTGTTTAGGGGTTAAAATTTAATCCCTAATTTTTTATGCAAATTATTATTAAATGGTCGATCGAAATTTAGGTGTCAACAGCTGCCCCTCTTTGAAGGTGAGCTCGCAGAGGTTGCATTCAAAGACTAAATGATACCTAAATTTTGACCGTGCTAATGCAATGAATGTTATTTTTTGTGGGAGCATGAGTCCCATTTTGAAATGCAATAAGAAATGATGCATGCTGACATGAATAAAACATACCTGGAATTACTTACCTAACTTGAGTGGCGAAGTAATTTGAGGCATTGCCATGATTCTTGAGATTGTTTGGCAAATGTTTGGACTCTATCCCAAAGGTATTGCCTGATGAACGCTGATGAACTCCGGTGACCTGCAATTTAGTCAAGACACGCGAAGAACGCTCGATGTATCCAGTTATCATCTGGGGCTTTCGAGAGAAAAATTTATCAAAAAGGAAAATGTTCCGACCTTTACAAACTACCTATACATCGCCATAGGTATTCGTAAAGATTTGGCCGCTGTACCTATACCTTCCTCATAGGTGAGCCACGGGGGAACATTTGGGATTGAGATAACATTCCGACCTTTACGAGATACCTATACATCGCCATAGACACTTGTAAAGATTTTGCCGCTACGCCTATACCTTTCCTCATAGGTGAGCCACGGGGGAACATTTGGGATTGAGAGAACATTCCAACCTTTACGAGATACTTATACATCGCCATAGGCACTTGTAAAGATTTGGCCGCTACGCCTATACATTTCCTCATAGGCGTGTCACGGGGGAATCCTCTGAGATTAGAAGAATATTCCGATCTTCATGAAATACATATACCTTCCTCATACGTACTTATAAAGATTTGGCCGCTGCGCCTATACCTTTCCTCATAGACACGTCACGGGGGAATCTTCTGAAATTGGGAGAATATTCCGACCTTTACGAGATACCTATACATTGCTATTGGCATTTGTAAAGATTTAGCCGCTACGCCTATACCTTTCCTCATAGACGTGTCACGGGGGAATCTTCTGAGATTGGGAAAATATTCTGACCTTTACGAGATACCTATACATCGCCATAGGTACTTGTAAAGATTTGGCCGCTGCGCCTAGTTATCGTCGTAAGTGCTACACGGGGGAATCTTCTCGAGATTGTGTGAAAAATGTGCCTAACAAAATATCTAGTTATCATCTAAGATATTTGAAAGGACTTTATCGATAAATACCTGGATATCGTCGCAGGTACTTGGGTGAGATATCCGGATTTCTCATCGGATACTCGGATGAGACACCTAGATTTCTCCTCAGGCACTCGAATGAGAAATATGATGAGATATCTGGATTTCTCCTCGGATACTCCAATGAGATACCTGGATTTCTCCTCAGGCACTTGGATGAGAAATATATAGACGTCTGGACATTATCGAAGACGCTGAGTGACTGCAACAAAACTGATTAGATATGGAGCCTATCGATTGCTCGAACAGGTGAATGAATACCTGGATAAACACAGGCACCTGAAGGGGTAGAGACATACTTACCTGTTGATATCTCTGACTCTTGAGTGCGTGTCTCCTGCTAGACACGGTTATAGACAACAAGTAATATGCATTCATGGGTAATCAAGAACACAGATACTCATGCACTATAAATTCAACTGGTTTTCATGCATGACGGTTTTGTCAAATCAGCATTACTAAATTTCACTGGGAAAAATCATGATAAGACAATCCGAACTCACAAGTAGGTGTCTTGAAAATGTCAAATGAGGGACTTTCGGTCCGAAAGGGCTTTCTCTTATCCTCATCAAAACGTGGCTAATTTATGAAATTCACTCTATCTCACCATCATCATGTCGACAAGTGTCCGAGTATTCTCGCAAATGGTACGACCTTACCAATCTAAGAGGTCTTTATTAGGACTGTAACGTTGGCTTAGTCAATGGCTTAGCAAAAGGGGACTCTTTGAGTCAAGGCTATTGAAAGAAAATACTCCGCAATCATATCTGGGTTTACAAGTCAAGAACCCTGCAAAATGAGATAGAAATGGACTTGCTCGTACTTCTTCGAGTTAAGCTTATAAACATCCGAATTCTACGTTAATTCAAGTGCCATAATCTGAAGAGACTTTGTAAGGGACGTAACATAGGCTAGGCTCATAGGTTAAGAAATGAATGGATCGTTAGGCTCAAAATGTGTATAAATAGGGTGAAAGTTGGTGATCATCTCGGCATTGTCGCCAGTCTTCCTTTTCGCCAGGGATTGTCTTCTCGGTAGACGTTCCATTGGGCTTGAATTCACCACTTGATTCTTTTGAGACTTGTAAGACCACTGCTCCACTGGGATTCATGACTTTGACATGTCGTATCTTGACATTTTTTTGCTAAAGTTCTCCTTTTTTTTCGATTTTCTTTTCTCTTTTTTTTTCTTTTTCTCTCGGACATTGGCCTTGCTTTTACCAGGCACACTGCTTTTTCATGCCCCCTAGTTCTTCTTTTTTTTTTTTTCATTTTTGACTTTTGACACACATTGTCTATAATGCATATATTGGCCAGTCACATTTTGGCTTGTTTTAACCGAATGACTAACATTTGGACTTTCAGGGTCTTCGTCTTCTATCGGCGCTCCAGATATGCTGCATGGACAGCGATGGCTTTTACCTTGCCCCAGTGTGGGGGATGATCACCAACTGGGTTTAAGAAACGAATTTGCAGGCTTAATTGGGCTTAGCAAAGGATAAAGTGTGTATAGGATAGAGAAAGAAATGCTCTTCGTCATCCTAAGGCACTTGAACTTCGTGTGAATTCTTCTGAAAAAGTAACACTCGAAGATTGATGCAAGTGAGAGCAAGAAAATCTCTATTCATTTTTCACCTTATAATGCTGACTTACCTCCAGTTTGCCCCGATGTGGGGTGGTTCTTGATAGGGGTAATTTGAAAGGATTTCTCCAAACATGTAGGCTCAATGTGGCGAAACAATAGATAACCTGTAGTGTTTGGGATAAAGAAATGAACTGCTTTTCGTCACTTCAGATGCCGTACCTTTTGCGAGATAACTCTTTACCTTGCAGACATGGAATTTTTTTTTTTTTACTCAGCTCACTGGGGATTAGTGCGCGGGACTGTGTATAGGATAGGGCTTGCCTTTCATCATCCCGATGTACCTCATTCAACACATTCAATTCATTCCACATGAGTTATCAGATTGTCCAAATAGATTCCCCTTTTAAAGTCGATGATGTAGACCGACAAAATGATCAAGCAGAATTTAAAGCCAAAGCACACATTCCATCTTTAAATTGATTGAAACCATTTATTCATAAGTGAAATGTTTGTGACTCGAGTATAAGCCAAATATTTGAAAACTTTTGCCGCAAAAAATGTTAGATCTTATCAGGGATAATACATCTTCACAGCATCAGAATTAAGAGGCATGGAAAACTCACGACCATCCACTTCTGCGAGAATTAGGGCACCTCCAGGATACACCTTTTTGACCATATATGGACCAATGTAGTTTAGGGCAAATTTACCCCCAGGAACAGGAAAGACTAGCAATACCTCCTTTAGGACTAGATCATTTAGCTCGAAGTATCTTTGATGTACTTTTTGGTTGAAAGACTTACCTACTCATGCGGCAACTGGATCAGGTGTTTCGTCTCACTCTCAGGGGGATTTACCCCTCTCTTCCGGAATCACTCAAGTTGATAGTGGCAGTTTGATCTGACGTGAGGACTTTGGGCCTTTCATGCCATTCTAGATCGCACAGAATATCTGAGGAATTGTTGAGTTCGTCGGTGTCATTGGGATCAAGCTCGGCTGCACATGATTCATTAGATTGGACTATTTCCATACCCTCACGTGTCACAAGATTGCCCCTGAAACATAAAGTAAGGGATTTAGAAGGACAAACAGGGCTAAGCATTGCATTTTTTCTAAATTTTTCTCTTTTTTTTCTAAAATTTTTTTTTGAATTTTTTTTTTGATTTTTTTTCGAAATTCTTTTCAAAAAAGTTTTAACACGAGGAAACATGAAGAAGCCCAGGCCTCAGAATTCTCCTTGGACTACATTTTTCTTTTATCGGTTGGATATCATCACCGGGCTGGTTTGATGTACCTCAACATGCCCTCAAAAATAAAAAAACTTGTAATTTCATTGATTATCACCAAATGAATTACATTTATTGGAATGGAAATTGTAACAATCACGTCCTAGAAATGAAAATTCCTAAAAAGCAGCTCTCGAGACAGGGCAAGTCCTATAAAGCAGTACAAATTCCCACGCAGGGGAGTGTGCAAAAAAGTAAAGGTGTTACTCTTGCGGGCCAGTGCCCATTCCCTCCAACGGCCCTTCCTCGATGGCTCCAATGAGGAAATTATCAAATAAGGTAGTGATTCCATCTATTGCATCATCAGGATCTTCTGTCATTAGAGGTGTTGGATCATCCATACCTCTCCATCCATCTCTTTTCCTTCATCAGCTTTAGGCGTGCTCTCTACGATCTCTTCACCATCGGACACGTCTTCGAACGGAGGCATGTCTTCAGGCAGAGGGTCGCCCTTGTCCTTCCCGGTGTTCAATGTAGCAAACTCCTCCTCCCAATTAATAACTACTTCGGAGATAGTGGAAACGATGCTAGTGTGGTCAGCATAAACGATCATCCCAACTTCTACCATTCTTGAGATTCTTTCTCTCATGACAGCTAGGGGAAGGTCCTCATTACTCGGGTAATAACCGGCTTTCACTAACTCACCGTAGACGTCGGTGGTATACACCTTGACATTCTTGATTCGACCAGCATCGAAACTAAATATAGCATTCACATTACCCGCGTGATCAGGGAGCGGGTTGCTCTGAACATTCGGCTTAGCGGGTTGAAACGAGAAAGCCTTCGTGTCTAGGAGGTTTTGAATTCGGTGCTTGAGGGTAAAACAATCGTCGGTTGAGTGCCCCACCTCGCCCATATGATAATCGCATTTCTTAGACGGATCGTAGTTATAGAACTGCTCAGGATTGGGCCGCTTTGGCTCAGTGGTAAGCAAGCCTTTCTTTCGGAGGACCGCCAATACTTGAGACAATGACCCGGGGAGGGGGGTGAATTGCCTCTTGTTGTTTTTCTTCTGAAAGGGTTGACGACCCGTGTTTTGTTGTTGAGCTTCTGCTACTTGGATTGCTGGGACAGGGTTAGCATTCCATCGGCCTAGTTGGGTATAAGTCATATTCACTCCAACTGCTGGTTCTTTCTCTTTTCTTGTGCTAAATCTATTAGTCGAAGAAGACGGCTCCACAAACCACCCATCTTTCAGCCCTATCTCAATCTATTCGCCTATGGGGATAAGTTTATTGAAGTTGTCAACCGGAACCATCCGATTACGGTACTCGAATGGGAGAGTTTTAATGAACATCCTCTTTAATTCACTGTGTATAGGTTCCGGGACAACCTGAGCGGCTATATTTCTCCATCTGATAGCATAATCTTTGAACGACTCAGTCTTTTTCATCTGAGCACGCTCGAGGTCTTCGTGGGTGGGAATGATGTCCGTTATGAACCTGTATTGCTTTAGGAATGCTTCACTAACTTCCTTCTAGGTTTTGAGGCCATTTATCTTCTTCATGAGATACAAATTCAAGGCAGGACCCGTCAAACTTGCTTGAAATGCATGAATCATCAGAAGTTCATTATCAACATACGATGTCATTTGTACGTGATATAGCTGTAGGTGGGCTTTTGGGCAGGAGGTGCCATTGTACTTGTCAAAGTCTGGTATCTTGAACTTCTTCGGGATTTTGATCTGTGAGTAAAGAGACAAGTCGATTGAGGGCGAATCATGTGAGCCTTCCAACTACTTCACTCTCTCTTCAAGTCGGTTGACCCGTTCATCAGGTTTGTCCTTGTTGACGATAATCTGGACGGGGTCATCTACTAAATCGGGAAGATCATCATCTTCCTCACTGTCGGCATTCTTTCCACCTTTATGCTTCGGGGCTGATGCCTCAGGGGATGTAGGAATGGGAGTCAACCGAAAGGCTTTGATCTCAGCGGACATCTATTGCATTGCGACGAGGAGTTGCTTCATTTGGTCCTCAATGCCAACGACACGATCTCATAAGTCAGTTTGATCGGCCATTCTAGTTCTCGACAGTATGCGAATAGGCGATCGTGATCGGTCCGTAATTACCTAATTTGCGGAAATGAGCCAAATAAGCACATGGTCAAGACAAGGTTGGTCCATGACATGCTTTTAGTCTTTTTTTTGTTTATTCATGAAAATATTCGTATATGATTGAGACTTTATGAAAAGTGATCTAGGCAAAGAAATGTAAATAACGCCCTAGACACAACATAGGAAATAAAAGCACCAAAATCCCTAATCATAAAACTATGAAAAACAAAAAATGAGACTCCCTAGAAATTATGACCTGAAAACAAATTCTCTAAAGCCTTTTTTTTTGTAAAAGAAAGACGACGGCAAACTTCTTAGGAAAATAATTACCTATGACACATCTAGGAAAATAAAGACATAGATTGAAAATAAATTCTCTAAAAGAGCTTTCTTTTTCTTTTTTTTTAAAAGGACTCAATGATTATTACTTTCAAATTTAAAACCAACCTACACATATCATGGACCGACCCGAAAAATGCAATAACTAAATTAATTGCAAAAAGGAGAGTTCAGAAGACTTACTTCACCCAGTAGGACCATGACAACCACATAGACATGCGCATGAAACGTGAGGTTCGATTTCTATCTAGACTCCGGCTTGCAAAATGGAGACACGAGGATTGCCGGGCTAAACCAGTCATGGTTGTGGTTAGGCCGAGGTTCCCCTGACTCCGACTTAGTCAAGGAGCCGACCCGGGTTGCAAAGGGTGCAACCGTGGTGGGAACTCAATGACACCGTAAAAAAACTTTCGGGACCAAGGAGGGCGACCCATACCACGCGGGTGTGGTCGGGGTGTCCGCTTTCTCAGTACCACCCTAAACCTGTGCCGCCCAGGTCCGGCAGCGGGAAGTGTGTGCGGTGTAGTGTAAATGCAAGGCATGCACAGCAGGTTATATCATACAACGCTTCGTGTATAAAATAAACCATTCATCCAAACACCTCCCTGCAAAACAAGGGTTAACAATCACGCCTCCACTTATACCTCCCATTCTGTAAAAACATTTAACACCTAAAATGTTAGGGACGTACCTGGGATCCTCGCTGCCAAGCAAAAATATTTTTTGATGAGAAAAACTAGCCTAAGTCCACTAAGAGTTTTAACTTAAGTCCCCAGCGGACTCGCCAAGCTGTCGCGACCTAAATTTTTCTCAGGCTAATGGATTGTTAAGACCAAGCCTAACTCGGGCCCTCCCAAGCCCTACCAATTCGCAACTTAGGATTTAAGTTTTTAACATGCAGAAGTTTTCATGCTTGGAGTCGCCACTAATCTATTTATGGTAGGTCAATTAGAAACCTAAATAAAACATAATGAGATATGTTTTATTCCTACGAACTAGAGATTCTAAGCTCGGGGACTTGATTACGCTAGATCTAGTCTAACGCCCTTTCGGTACCTTTTTCTTTTCAAAAAATGTTTTGGCAGACAGTTTGCATTTATTTTATTCGTCACTAGCATGTGAGGTGATCATGCGGGTGCGCAAACCACCAAAGTAACACCCAATAATCAAAACATTAAATAAATTGCAAGATTGGGAGAATTACTTACCTCGAAGCAACGTAAGCATCTGCGTTGTTAGCTAGAAAATCACATCAACAATCCTAATATGATTTCTAATTAACAAGCAGTTCGCTCAATATTTTTTAGGATTTTCACTTATTTAAATGAGAGCTAACCTATATGTAATGACGTGCAAAAATTAACATGCAATTAATGCAGCCTAACATGCAAACTATATGTCATGCGACGACGTGACCTAATTCTAATGATGGGCAAATGATTTATTTTTGGTATTTTTATGAAATTCGGAATTAAAAATGCCAATTATCTAAACATGCAATTTTAAACTAAAGAAAGCAAATTAACCTATTCTAGAACAATCTTTTTGGTATTTTTTTTAATCGAAATTCGAAATTAAAATCAACCCGAAATGAACTATCAAGGTTAGAATAATATCTAACTAAACTAGGAAACAAATTATCCTAATTCCTAATTTAAATTAGAAATTATCTTATCTTTCTAGCAAATCTTGGTTGTCCTATTCTATTCAAAAAAAGTTATCTAGATATATTCTAAACATGCAACATTATCTTCTAAGAAATCAATTCAAATTGCATCTAATCTTTTTGGCTTTTCTTTTAAAGAAACAAAATCAAATAAGAGATAAACACCACCATCAAATCAATATCCACACGATCCGCAAAATTTTTCTTATCAAATTTAAATGAGGCAAAGAAATCAAACTAACGGTCATATCTATAGGGTTATAGATATCGACGGAAAGTTGATTGGTCAAATTTGGAAAGCAAATAAAATCTATTATCGTGTCCAAGTGATTATGGACAAGATAACGATTTTCCGTATCGCCGCGTATCGTACCTTAGGGATAAGGTCGGATAGTCGTCCAGATACGTTGCTAAATTAGGCAAAATTCCTAATTTTAAGTGTTTCAAATATTGCGGATATCGCAAATATTATTCTAAGATTTAGCAATCCACCAAAGAATATCCACGAAATATTCAAACACCGAAAACTTAGGAAATTAAATATTTCGGGAAATATTCGGATAATGATCTTACCTAATTTGCGGATATCTTCCAAATTCGAACTCGGTTCCGGATTGAAGCTTGCGGATCGGGACGGTGTGGTTGGCGGCGGGCGCGGCCACGAGGACGGCGGTGGCGGCGGCCTTGTGTGGGATGGAACCGGGACAGTAGCGGTGGCTCGCAATTCTCGACTTTGGCTAGCTTGTGACAGGTCGAAGTGTGGAAGTTCTCGGCCACTCAATTTGGCCGCCCTTTGGTCGTGACTTGCGGCGAAGACAAGATGCATATATCTTCTAAGTGTGTCGCTCTTTTGTTTCGAGCTCTCACCATACGAATAGCTGAATCCGAGCATCTCTGCTGCAAGATTGAATTTTGCTTTGACTAAGTCGATAAACAATCCAATTATCATGCTTGCTATTTCCTCAATCGTGGCTAAGTGGTGTGTCAGATCATGGTCTCCTGGACTGTCGCTGGGTTGTCTTCTATCACCGTGGGAACTAGCGAACAGGGACTGAGAAGACACCGAGGAGATTCGGACTCGCTGAGAACCTACTAGAATTCACCTTGGTTTGCTAGTTTGGTGCTAAGATTGGAGGAGTGAGCTGGAGCGGTTGTCTGTTTAGTGCAGTAACGACAGGACGCTCTCGGATCAGCGGCTCAGCACAGAACAGCAACTAATGCCACGGCACAATGAAGGAGCTTGTCGGGACAGCAGGCTCGATTGACTGGGGCAGCAACAAATCCTCGAAGGCGTGGCCACAGGTCTGACCAAGAGGGAATGGAGTTTGGCCACGAAGGACTTGGCCGATCTCACTCTCGTTTCTCTCAATTTTCTCTCTGTGTTTTTTCGTATGTGTCGAAAGAGAGCCCCCTTTGATTATGACGCATAACGACGTATTTATATCGCAACCCTAGGTCAATTAACTAGGCTTCCTAGTCCTAATGGGCTTAGACTTAGGCTTTTATCCTTTAATTTCATTTTAATTCCGAATGGGCTAAATTAATTCGGGCTAATTTAAGCTCAAATTAAAATAACCAAAGCCTTTTAGACTTGTGAATTTTGGCGACCATCCCTTGAGTGAGCCGAGTGCTCGAGCTCGGTTTACGCGATGAATTTTCAGCTTTCTCGCCACCGCCGATCCGATGCGGAATGCAACTAACCTATATGAGTTTAAACTATATGCTATGCAATTTTAATATTTTTGTTTAGGGGTTAAAATTTAATCCCTAATTTTTTATGCAAATTATTATTAAATGGTCAATCGAAATTTAGGTGTCAACACCCCTTTAGTAGAAAAATGGTTTACCTGAGTAGTGATTGTGCTTACTGTGAAGGCTCATTAAATTAATAGCAAAGGGAACAAATTGTTCATATCCTACCTCGGCTGTCAAACTAATTTAAACTAAGAAAGAAAGCAAGTGTTACCGCCGAAATCATGAATTGTGAGGTAATAAACCATTCAATAGCCAGATAATGCAAGGATGACAAGTAGGTTTGGTTGGTAGAAGGACCAGCATAGCATTTTAATTCATACAGATAGGCCCGCCCTTGTTCCTACATGAATATACTATAAGTCTAAGACAAGGACAGGAGAGTACAACTGAAGATTTTGTATAGCTCTCTTTGAGTGTAATTATTTATTACAAGAACCACTTCCCTACGAGAAGGGCTATCAAAATGGGTTAACAACCATGTTTTAATGCATATTAATTAAAGTAGGTGCTACTTGGGTCAACTCAAATTTGTCATATGAATCATAATGTGTTCTAAAAAGAAAAGTTCAAAATAAATGGGCCTATTCAGAAATGGATTAATACCGCGAAAAATCTCAAACTGGTACACTTATAATAATTTTAGCTTAAACTAATTTTTTGACATCCAAAAATCCTAAACTAGTACACCTATAATAAATTTATCCTGAACTATTTTTTTTACCATAAAAAATCTCAAACTAGTATACCTGTGACAATTTTATCTCGAATTAATTTTTTAACTATAAAAAACCTCAAACTGGTATACATATGATAAATTTACTAAAAACTATTTTTTTATCACAAAAAACCCAAAACCGGTACAATTGTGACAAATTTACCTTCCGTTAAATTGGATTAATTTCACAAAAAATCACAAATTGGTAAACTTGTGACAAATAGAAGGATAAAACCTTAAACTGGTACACCTGTCAACTACCATATGTCATCAAACTTAGCAATTCGACAGTAAAATTTAACGGAAACTAACGGAGAGTAACTTTGTCACATGTGTACCCATTTGAGAGTTTTGGTGGTCAAAAAATTAATATGGGGTAAAATTGTCACAAATGTATCAGTTTGGAGTTTTTGATTGTCAAAAATTAGTTCGAGATAAAATTATCACAGATGTACCAGTTTGGGATTTTCTGTGATAAAAAAAAAGTTTGGGGTAAATTTGTTACAATTATACCAGTTTGGAGTTTTTCATAGTATTAACCCTTCGTAAATCCACTTTCAGCCCACATAACCAAAAGAGTAAAGTTAAAAGTATATAGGTCTAGCTCATCTTCATTCTTGCAAGCCTACTCTCCTTATTGACAGGATTTCCGAAGAGCAACATATGCAGATGCGGCGGCTTCGGCTTCCCTCTTTTGCAACTTCCTCTCTTTGCACCACTCCTCCTTCACGGCGTCCGAGACCATTTCGCTTCATTCACACCTTACTTCGCTTCCCTCTCTATCCCATTCGTTCTCACCGTGCTCTTGCTCTTTCTGTTCGAACACAACCTTGTGGCCGTTCTCCAAAGTCCTTCGTCGGAGCAACTGAAGAATCCTCCATATGCGTAATCCTTCTTTTATAGCATTTCGAATTGATGTCTCAAGTTCCTATATTTTTCGATATTGGTTATTTAAAAATAAAGAAAATGTTCCGTAGCGTCCATCTCTGTGCAAGAGATTAATTATTAATGAATTAGTATATTAGTTCAGTTTAATAGCCTTATTAAGCAATAGGGTTTTGTAAATCTCTTATTCTTCCCAGCCCGAGGTGCAATTAGTCACGTTACTTGCTCGATCGAGGATCTCTACGGTAGTTATAAACAATTTTCAGTAAGTTGTATCACTGCTGAGTGGTCATCACATATGCATTTCCTGAAAAATTGTCGAATTGCGATTAAAAGTATATGATTTCTTGAGGCTCTTTCTTAATTTCGTTTTCTTATTAAAAACTCCGATGCTTTGATTTTTTGATGAAATTTAATCTCATTAAGAAATTAATACAACAAATTAAAAAAACTAAGTCAAAGGACTTGAATCGAAAAATCGGAAAAGAAGAAGGAGAGGAAAATATCGCTTAAAAAAATCAAATGATTGGCTCTGCGCTTGATGTGGTCATCATATAGGATTATATTATGACGATAGCATCTGGACATCCTTGTTCCCCTTTTTTAGCAAAAATCAAACCAAGTAGCGATTCATATTTCAGCATCCCCCATTCATTATTTTTTAGGTATTGTCAAAATAGGGAGATCTCGGATCATACGACGCATCTTCCAATTAAAGTTATTTAGGAAGGTCAAAAAATTAAAAGCAATATAACGACCTATGCAAGCTCATACAACTAGACAAATTTATTGATGATTTGATTATTGAGAGACATCAACAAGAGTTGATTTCACACACCCCCTAATTAGGGATTTCGACATTGACATTAGAGGAACTAGTTAATACGCTTCCGACGCATGAACATTTGTGATTCCTCTCATCACAGAGTGCCAACTTGCCCCTCGGACATTCAAACACACAATCGACATCTCGCTGGCATGCTTCAACTCTTGTCACCATCCATGGCTCGCCTGAAAAAGGAAAAATAAAAAAAACAATTCATGATATTGTCATTTTTAAAGTATCATGTGCCATGCACACGAGGGAAAGCAATTACAAAATTAAGCAAATAGGGATATTCCTTGTACTTTCTTGGCCTTGCGTTAGCTTAGGAAACAAAAAATTTTATATATCCTCCTAACAATTAACAAGACGAGATAAATTGCATAAATACATAAGAAAATCATGCTAGGGTTTCATAATTGAGAGAGAGAGAGAGTATTACACATTAGAGTTGCCAAGAGAAAGACCAACATCAACTTGGAGGCTTGCTTCATGATTTCTTTGGGTTTAGGTCTTTATAGAGTGATGAATGGTCGATGGTTTGGGTAAGCTAAACCAGAGAGTGCTATGCAATGAAGTTTATGTCCACTACTATTCACTATTTATACACTCCAAATGTCTTTTGTGCCGTTAAATGCATTTGATGGATAATGGTATGTTGAGATTTTTCTCTTACACCTTTGGTAATTTCATCAATGAGATACCTATTTCTAGCATGATCTAGTGATTATTGTTACTAAATTGTATGTTCACGTTTCTATCTTACACCTTTGGCACCTTCGTGACATACTTATGGCAGATTCTGGTGATTATTGTTCCTATTTTACACCTTTGGTAACTTCATTATTGAAATATTTTCGTAGCATACTTCTAGCAGATTCTACTGATTATCTTTGATAAATTCTGTTCGAATTGGCCACGTATGCAATAATAATGGAAAATATGCATCGGGCGAGTCAGAAACTAAAAGTTTCAATTCAATTATTGATGGAGAGGTTGTCTAGATTTTTCATAGTGAAAAGATTTATGTTATGAATATGTTAAAAATAAAGAGGAAAAGTTTATTGATATTTTTCGGAAATTCCCACAAAGAAAACTTCCTTTTTCATAAGATGAACTTGAAATTTTAAATGGAATGGGAGAGACTTATGATATCGGTTTGCATTAATCTCAACATTTAAAACATTACTTCGTTAAGTAGACAAAAAGTATAGGATAAGATTATAATAATGGGTTTTATCTATTAGAATAAGTTTGACCTTTTATCATTCATGATTATACAGTTGGGAGTCAGGATGGGGGACAGATATGTTGAACGAAGCGCGCGAATGAAGCCCCAAGGTAACCAGCACATCAGAAATGGAGTTTTTGATATTGGTGTTGCTAAACCAAATTTCACCAAAATATCCGATGGATGATCGAGTCGTAAAACTACCGTGATCTTCCTACTCAATAAGCGAGAGATTCCTACTCAGTCCAATCATTTAACGGGAAGCCCCAGATGCTAAACAAAAGTAAATGGGGGCAGTGACGCCGAAATGCGATAGAAAATTTGACTGAACAAGAAAGTTCAACAGAAGAACAATTCGTCCTCCAAATATGATTATCAAATCAAAAATATCCAAAGTCTGCTTAAAGAAAACCCTAAAACAAGCTTATATATCCCCAAACCTAACCCTACTAGGATTAGTAAACATCAAAACGTAAAATTATGAAACTGCCCTTTATTAAATTAACCCAAAAAATACTAAAAAAATAGAAAATCCATCTAAACAATCTCGAATCGCAAAAATCCATCGTTAGTCACGGCCAAAGGCCGTGAGTATTGATCAGCACGCCATTTCGCTTCAGCCGATCAAATTTGAGCTCAATCTGATATCGTCGACTTCAACCCGCCGATTCGTCCAGTCGTATAACGGGTCCGCCGGTCCCCTAGGTGCATCATCCTCCCCTGCTAGAGAAAGATTCGTCCTCGAATATGCTTCGCCTTCATTGTCATCATCAATCTCCTCAGGACCTTCTTCCTCTTCAGGGTAGTAAGGTGACAAATCCGCTACATTAAAAGTTCCGGATACATTATACTTACCCGGCAATTCGATCTTGTAAGCATTGTCACTAATTCGCTCCAAAACTCTGAAGGGTCCATCAGCTCTAGGTTGAAGCTTGCCAAACCTACCCATCGGAAATCGTTCTTTCCTGAGGTGAATCCAAACTAGATCACCTTTCTTGAAGATGACTCTTTTCCTGCATATATCCACGCGCTGCTTATATTTCATGTTCTGCCTGTTGATCTGATTATGGACCTGAGAATGTAGCTCTTTGATATGTTTTGCATGTTCTTCAGCTTTCGAACTAAATTGCTTGAGAACTAGTATCGGTGTGAGATCTAATGGAGTAATTGGATTACGCCCATAAATCACCTCAAAAGGAGTCTTGCCTGTAGTTCGGTTCTCTGATCTATTATATGCAAATTCTGCCTGAGGCAATGCCAAGTCCCGTTGTCGCGGATTATCTCCAATCAAACTCCGCAGCAAATTCCTTAAGTTTCGATTGACAACTTCGGTTTGACTATCAGTCTGAGGATGATGAGATGAACTAAACTTCAAACTTGTATCCATGTACCTCCAAAGAGTACGCCAGAAGTGACTCACAAATTTCACATCACGATCTGAGGTAATGGACTTAGGAATTCCATGCAGCTTAACAATCTCCTACAGAAAATAATTGAGCAACCTGTGAAGCATCATAAGACTTGCTACACGGGACAAAGTGGGCCATCTTCGAGAATCTATCGACAACCACCATTATTGAATCCTTACTCCGCTGCATTCTTGGCAAACCCAAGACAAAGTCAAGATTGACATCCTTCCACGGTGCAACTGGAACAGGTAGAGGCATATACAATCCTGCATTAGTACTCTTGGTCTTTGCCACATGACATACCCTGCACCTCTCTATAAAACGTGTCACGTCACGCTCCATCCGAGGCCAATAAAAATTTTCACTCAATAAGGCCTTCGTCTTATCCACGCCAAAGTGTCCAGCTAAACCACCTGCATGTCCCTCAATAATAATATATTCCCTCAAAGAACATTGAGGAATGCACAATCTGTTACCTTTAAATAGGTAACCTTTCACGATCTGAAATTGCTGAAAAGGCTCCGTTTTGCTCTTCCTCCAGATATCCCCAAAATAGGGGTCATCAATATATAATTCTTTAAAAGTATCAAAGCCTAGAACCTTTACCTGCATCGTAGACAGCAAAGAGTGTTTTCTGCTCAATGCATCCGCCACACTATTTAGCACTCCTACCTTATGCTTGATGGAAAAACTGAAAACTTGAAGGAACTCTACCCACTTTGCATGCCTTGCATTCAATTTGTGCTGCCCATTGATGTATTTCAAGGCTTCATGATCAGAAAATAAGATAAACTCTTTCGAGATAAGATAGTGCCTCCAATACTCCAAACTCCTCACAATAGCATAAAATTCTTTATCATAAGTTGAATATTTCCTTTTCGCCTCGTTCAACTTCTCACTAAAGAATGCCACAGGTTTACATTTTTGACTTAGGACACCCCCAATACCAACACCTGAAGCATCACAATGCACCTCAAAAATCTCATAAAATCAGGAAGCACGAGAACAGGTACTTCAATCACCTTCTTCTTTAATAATTGGAAGGCAGCTTCTGCCTCCTTAGTCCACACAAATTTACTTCCTTTCAGACAATCCGTCAGAGGTGCAATAATAGTACTGAAATCCCGAATAAATCTCCGATAAAAAGACGCAAGCCCATGAAAGCTACGTACCTCGTGAATATTTTTCGGAATCTCCTAATTTGTAATAGCCTCAACCTTAGCTGGGTCCATATGAATGCCCTCCTTAGTTACTATATATCCCAAAAAGGTTACACGATCAGTCAAGAAGTGATACTTCTTAGTATTAGCATATAATTTCTGCTCCCTCGATGTCTCGAACACCCTTCTCAAATGCTGCAAGTGTTGATCAGTCGATGCACTATAAACCAATACATCATCGAAATATATGACGACAAACTGGCCAATAAAAGGACGAAACACCTGATTCATCAGTCTCATAAAGGTGCTCGGTGCGTTAGATAATCCGAAAGGCATCACCATCCACTCATACAGACCATCTCGAGTTTTAAAAGCGATCTTCTATTCATCTCTAGGACGCACCCTAATCTGATGATATCCACTCCTCAAGTCTATCTTCGAAAAGATAGTCGCTCCATGCAGTTGATCAATTAAATCATCAAATCTCGGGATATGAAAGCGATACCTGATCGTGATCTTGTTAACAGCTCTGCTATCCACGCATATTCTCCACGACCCGTCTTTCTTAGGAACCAATAAAGCTGGCACTGCACAAGGGCTCATGCTCTCTCGAATTGCACCTTTTTCTAATAGTTCCTGCACTTGCCTCTGCATCTCCTCATGCTCCTTAGGATTCATTCTGTAAGCTGCCTTATTAGGAATAGCAGCTCCTGGAACGAGATCTATACAATGCTGTATGTCCCTCGTGGGTGGCAATCCAGGTGGCAATTCCTCTGGCACGATATCAGCAAACTCCTCAAGTATAGGCAGAACTTGAGTTGAAATTTTTGGACTATCAAGATTCTGCTCCACGACTATGACAGCAAAAAGCTCTGGGGCATTCACCGTCTCCTCCTGGAACTCTGATTTGGAAAACAAATTACTTTTCCCTTCTTTTCTCAAATTTGAAGGACCCAGAGTAATGGTCCAGCCATCCTTCTTGAAGGTATATGTATTTTTGAATCCGTCGTGCTGTATTTTCCTGTCAAACTACCAAGGTCTTCCTAACAGGATATGACAAGCATCCATTGGAACTACGTCACCTTACACTTCATCAACATATTTCTTCCCAATCGAGAACTGCACTAAACATCCTTGCTCACTTTTACCTCATTCCCCTTTCTAAGCCATGACAGCTTATATGGTTGAGGATGTTCGGTAGTTTTCAACCCCAACTTTTCTACCATAGTGGTAGATGTTACATTCTCGCAACTTTCCCCGTCAATTATCATACCACACACATTTCCCCTACTAGTGCGCTTAGTGTGAAAGATATTATGCCTGAGCCACAATTCATCATCTACCTCAGCAATATTTAAAACCCGATGCACAACTAAAGACTCACCAGAATCGGCATAAACAATGTCCTCCAGATCTGGATCCGCATCTGCTTGCTCACCATCAGATTCATCATAAGTTGGGTCTTCATCAAAAGTTGGATTATCTACAAGTGTCACAAACTGTCGGTTCGGACAATCAGTAGCAAAATGTCCGAATCCTTGACACTTAAAACATCGCTTGCCTGCAGCTCCTCCCCTGCTAGATTCTACACTACCCTGCTCTCCTTTTGTTGCAGATTTTGAACTAGCGCCCTTAACTGCTGCCGGGGCCGAAGAACTCCCTGCTTTCCCCCGGGACTCTTTATCTGATCACTTGGAACTGTTGCCTGTCCACTTAGAACCGCTGCTAGACCACTTGGACTTACTGCTCTTTCTTTTAAATTGTCCCTCCACCTTTAGGGTTAGTCTGCACACATCCCCATACGTCCAATACTGCTGTAATTGGACAATATTAGAGATCTCATATCGCAGCCCTGCCAGATATCGTGTAATCGTCTGCTCGTCTTCCTCCGTCACATCACAACGCATCCGCAAACGATCAAATTCTTCAGTAAATTCTTCAATTGTTTTATCACCTTGCTTGACGTTATGATACTCAATAAACGCCTCTTGCCTATAATGGGTAGGCAAAAAAATTTTCTGCAATAACTTTTTCATCTTCTCCCAGCGATCCACCTTCGGCTTCCCCTCTCTAGCGCGTTGCTTTTTCACGTGTTCCCACCAAATCGAAGCATGTTTTCGCAGCCTAATAGCCACTAACTTCACTTTTTGCCCCTCAGTTAGGTCTTTAAGATCAAAAATCCGTTCTACCGTATGCAACTAATCAATAAACTCATCAGGATGAGCCTTACCATTAAACTCGGGAATCTCGATCTTCATTCCGAAATTTTGAGAAGAACGCTGATTTTTAGGTCGTACTCCTCGATTCCGCCCCTGGTTCAGAACCCCGAAAGGATTTGCGTCTTCTTCTTCATCATCGGATGAATCCTCAGATTCCTCTCCTTCTTCGGATTGAACGCCCAACCTCGCCTCCGCAAGTTGTCGCTCCAAATCCTGGATTCGTCTTCTCTGTTCTTCAATTTCTACGTCTCGTAGATCTCTTAGACGCGGTTGGTCATCTGCTTCAGGAACGCCTCCACGCCCCCGACCACCATGAGCCCACCGTCCACGATCATGATTCTGTTCAGCCATTGATTCAAGCAACCTGTGCTCTAATACCAATTGATGCCGAAACGCGATAGAAAATTTGACTGAATAAGAAAGTTCGACAGAAGAACAATTCGTCCTCCAAATATGATTATCAAATCAAAAATATCCAAAGTCTGCTTAAAGGAAATCCTAAAACAAGCTTATATATGTCGCGACCTCCCCGAAACGGCCCCGAGGCCTACGAGGTTTGGCTAATGAATTACTAAGTTAAACCTAGCTCGAGCTCTCCCAAACCCATACCAATTCGCGACTTAAATTTAAGTTATTAACATGCGAATCGATTTCATCTAAGAGTCGCCACTAATCAGTTTCTGATAGGTCGATTAGACACCTAAGCGAAGCACGGGAGAAATGCTTCACTTCTGCGAACCAGAGATTCAGTGGGTACGGGGACTTGATTACACTAATTGACAAACTAGTGCCCTTTCGGTACCTGATCTTGTTCAATTTACCACCTAACATGTTCTCGCTAATCGGGAGTCTCAAAATTCCGTTCCTAACTAAGCTAAGGGGAACGACAATTAATATCCAAACCTAGACATGCATAATCAACTACATGCGAGGTTAAATAAAATGTGCAATTCAAAGTGTGTAAACCGAGCGACGTGCGATCAAACGTGGCACTGATCATATAGTAAGGCAAGAAAACCCAATTCCATAACCCAAATAAAGCTTCTGATTTTTTTGATTTTTTAAAAAAAAAATTAAAAGATTTTTTTTTGAAATTCTTTTTTCGGAATTTTTTCAATTTTTTTGAATTTTTTTTTAAAAATTAAAAGATTTTTTTTTTGAAATTCTTTTTTCGGAATTTTTTGAATTTTATTTTTCGAAATTTTTTCGAAAAAATAAAATAAAATAAGATAAAATGAAATTCGGGTTTTTCTTCTTTCTTTTTTTAAAAAATATATATATATATTTTTACAATTTTTTAAAATATTAAAATAATACAATATTAAAATAAAAGAAAACGGATCCGGGTCGGATCTCCACATCCGACCCGAACCGGGATTGACCCGGGCACGCCGGCCCGGGTCCATAGACGGACCGGGCTCATTTGTTGAGCCCGGTTAAAATTTTTTTAAAATCAGTGTTTTTAAAGAAAGGCCCAGCCCGAAACATATTTTTTAAAAAAACAAGGGCCCAAAGCCCGACAAGAAAACAAATAAAAAAACAAATAGGCCCACTTCGGCCCAACCGCGAAACTGAAGCCCTACCCGGTTCGCGACCCGACTCGCCGACCCGGTTCGTGGCCTCCGACCCGACACCCGCAAACCCTAGCGCCCGACCCGACTCGCCTGACCCGGTTCACGGCCGCCTCCACACGCACGGACACCGGCCTCCCTGAGCTCCGGCTTCCGCGACCGACGCTCCACCTTGGTCCGCATCGCCGCCCCGCCGAGGGGCGGCGAGCGTCCTTCACCCTGGTCACCATCGTGGTGACCGGCGACTGACTGAGGCCGTCCAAGCCCCAACGAAGGGCTGGACGGCCGCGGATCAGCAAGGTCCCGACGCGGGACTGACTGACCACCTCCTCCCGCGGTCGACCGAAACACCGAAATGCGACGAAACGAAACGGATCAGTTGTAGAGATCGTGCAAACCCACTCGAGAACCGACACACGTTCAGGACGCAATGGAAGCGATGACAAATTTCAGAAATGAGGTTCGGGCATTCTGTCAGATAGTTGGAGTGCGCGATGGAAATGAATGGTTCTAGGCCCGATCGAAACTCAAACGGACCAAAAATCGTCGACGCCGGACACGCGAGGAAGCAGGAACAAGCACGGGGTCTCACGGGCCGGAACTCGCGCAAGCCGGACGGCCGCGAGCTCCGGCCAGTGAGCCCCCCCCAAAACCAGAGCACAAAGAAAGAGAGAGAAAAAAAACAGGGGAGGGGGTACTGTTGCGGCGCTCCCTATCCGGCTCGGGGGGCGGCGAACGACGGCGAACTCGACGGATCGGACTACATCCGGTCGCCTCGCACGCCCCCAAACCGGAATCCTCGGGAGGGTGCTCCGAGTCGAACCGAGCGAAAACAAAAAGAAACCCCACGAAGTTCGGGGTCGGACCTACCGTGGGAGACGCCGGGGCTTCGCCGATCTCAGATTGAGGCGCGACGGTCGCCGATGGGAGTCCGGTTGGCCTCGGATCTCTCTCGGTTCTCTCTCTCGCTCTCTCTGTTTTTAAGCGCGACCAGTGGCGCGGAGCAAGCCAGCAGGCGCACATGGCTCCTGCCACCGCCAGCCTGCCGTGGCCGGCCTGCACCCGACCCGAGGATCGCGCCGGCGTTCCCCCGCACCCCTCTGGCTTCTGCGGTCTGCGGGTGTGGCGTCAGCCACTGTTCCCGGTCCTCTCCCCCCCCCCCCGGTACGCTCAGGAATGTTGACTGGGGGGGAAGATTTGAACAGTGTGCGGACCGGGCCCGAGAGGAATGGGCCGGCCCGCGCAAGAAGGAAAAAATAAAAAGAATGAAGAGATTAAATGGGCTACACGAAGGATGGGCCGACTGAACATTTTTTTCTTTTTTTTTTGAAATTTAAGTAAAATATGTCCTAATCGATCCTGCTAATGCAAATTCATCTAACGAAAATATTTTTTTTTTAGTGGTTTAAAAATTAAACCCTAAAAATTTTATTCGACGAACTCCTAAATGATTTGGACAAAATTTAGGTGTCAACAATATATCCCCAAACCTAACCCTACTAGGATTAGTAAACATCAAAACGTAAAATTATGAAACTGCCCTTTATTAAATTAATCCAAAAAAATACTAAAAAAATAGAAAATCCATCTAAACAATCTCGAATCTCGAAAATCCATCGTTAGTCACAGCCAAAGGCTGTGAGTATTGATCAGCACGCCGTTTCGCTTCAGCCGACCAAATTTGAGCTCAATCTGATATCGTCGATTTCAACCCGCCGATTCGTCCAGTCGCATAACGGGTCCGCCGGCCCCCTAGGTGCATCAGGCAGTGCAGGAAAAAGCCAAAGCTAGCATGGTTAACTCTTAAACAGATAATAATCTCGCGATGCAACCTTTATGATGTCCACATCGGTTGCGATTAGCAGAAGCCTTACTTTCTGTAGCAAATATGGTTTGCTCTCGACTTTAACAATCCATCATCAGCCAAGAATGAAGTATATTACATAAGAAAGCAAGTTTCAACATTCAGGTTCATTAGTATACCCCCTTTGGTAGAGCAATGGTTTACCTGAGTAGTGATTGTGCTTAATGTGAAGGATCGGCAAAAGGACACCAGAAGTGCCATAAGTTGTGTACGGAGATCATTTTGGTGCCATGACTTTTTTTCGAATCACTTTAGTGCCAAATCGGAGAAAAATAGATCACTTTAGTGACTTCAGGCCAAAAGCTAATGTGCCCAATCTGACTTGTACACATGAAAATCATGTGGCTTTTTTTTGAATTTTTAATCTTTTTTTTTCCTAACTTTTTCCCAATCGTTGGTCCAACGACCGACCAGAGGGGAGGGACGGTGAGGTCGACCTTGCCGGCATCTGGCGAAGCTCGCCCTACTGGCCACCGGCGAGGGCAAGCCTTGCCGGCCCCTGGTTCAGCAAGGTCGCCTCCCCCAGCAAAGGCGAGGCCGACCTCGCCGTCGCGACCCAAGCGACGGCGAGGTCGACCTCGCCAGATCTGGCGAAGTTCGCCGGTGGCCGGCGAGGCGAGCTTCGCCAAATCTAGCAAGGCCAACCTCGCCGTCGCCTGGGTCACGACGGCAAGGTCTCGCCTCGCCCAGCAAAGGCGAAGCCGACTTCGCAATTGCCTAGATCGGCCTTGCCGTCATGACCTAGGCGACAGTGAGGTCGGCCTCGTCAGATCTGGCGAAGCTCGCCAATGGCCAGCGGGGCAAGCTTCGCCAGATCTAGTGAGATCGACCTCGCCATCGCTTGGGTCGCAACGACGATCGCTTCCTCTTGGCGAGACGGTTGCCGAGCCCCGACCAGGGGCTGACGACCCTTGTCAACCACTCCGCCCACCACCACTGGCCCTTCCCGACGGTGGTGGGGTGGTAGCAGCAGCGGCGAGGGAGCCCTCACTGCTGCTGCAATGTTTGATTTTTTTTTAATATAAATAAATATAATATAAATTTTATTTTTCTAAAAAGGTACACGTCAGCGGACTAAACGGCGTCGTTTTTTGTTTTTAATGCTGACTGGACCTCTCCGGCGAGCCATGTCAATGCCATATAGGATTTTCGACAAACCATGTTAGCATTGATACTAAAGTGATCGTTCTTCAAAAAAATTGGCACCAAAGTGATCCAAAAAAAAGTTGTAGTACCAAAGTGATCTTCATACATAAGTTATGGCACTAATAGTATCCTTTTGCCGTGAAGGATCATTAAATTAATGGCAAAGGGAACAAATTGTTCATATCCTATCTCTGCTGTCAAACTAATTTAGACTAAGAAAGCAAGTGTTACTGCCGAAATCATAAATCATGAGTTAATAAACCATTCAATAGCTGGATAATGTAAGGATGACAAGTAGGTTTGGTTGGTAAAAGGATTGGCCTAGCATTTTAATTGGTACAGATAGACCCGGCGTTATTCCTGCATGAATTTACTATCTGCCCAAGACAAGGACATGAGAGTTCATGTGAAGATTTTGTACAGCTTTCTTTGAGCGCAATACTTTATTACAAGAACCACAACTTCCTTACAAGTAGGGCAGTCAAATGGGTCACCAACCCATGTTTTAACTCAATTAAAGTGGGTGCACTTTTTGACGAAAAAAAAAGTGAGTGCCACTTGGTTAGCTCAAATTTGTCATATAGATCATAATATGTTCTAAAAAGAAAAGTTCAAAATAAAAGGGTCTAAATGGGTCTGTTCAGAAACCCACTTTCAGCCCACATAACCAAAAGAGTAAAGTTAAAGGTAAATAGGCCTAGCCCATCTTCATTCTAGCAAGCCTATTCTCCTCATTGATAGAATTTCCGGAGAACGACGTACGCAGTTGCGGCGGCTTCAGCTTCCGTCTTTTGCAACTTCCTCCCCTTGCACCACTCCTCCTTCATGGTGTCCGAGACCATTGCGCTTCATTCACACCCTAACTTCGCCTCCCTCTCTATCCCATTCGCTCTCACTGTGCTCTTGCTCTTTCCATTCGAACTCGACCTCGAGGCTGTTTTCCGAGTCTTCCGTCGCAGCAACTGAAGAATCCTCAATACGTGTAATCCTTCTTTTATAGCATTTGGAATTTGGTGTTTCGAGTTCCTATTTTTTTCAATATTGGTCATTTAAAAATAAAGAAAATGCTAAGTAGCATCGATCTATGGGCAAGAGATTAATTATTAACACATTAGTTAATTATTTATGTTTAATAGCCTTATTAAGCAAATACGGTCTTGTAAATCTCTTATTCTTCTCAGCCCAAGGTGCAATTAGTCACGTTCCTTGCTCGATCTTGGATCTTTGAGATCGTAATAAACAATTTTCAATAAGTCATATCACTGTTAAGTGGTCATCGCTCATTTCCCAAAAAATTGTTGAATTGCGATTAAAAGTATATGATTTCTTGAGGCTCTTTCTCAATTTCATTTCTTTTTTAAAATTCCGCAGCCTTCGATTTTTTGATGAAATTTAATCTCATTAAGAAATTAATACAACAAATTAAAATACTAAGTCAAAGGGCCTGAATCGAAAAATCCAAAAGAAGAAGAAGAGGAAAATATCGCTTAAAAAAATAAAACGATTGGTTCTGCGCATGATGTGGTCATCATAAAGGATTACATTATGATGACAGCATCAGGACATCCTTGTTCCCCTTTTTGAGCAAAAGCCAAACCAAGTAGCGATTCACATTTCAGCATCCCCATTCATTTTTTTTTTTTTGGCATTGCCTAAATACGGAGATCTTGGATCATATAAAGCATCTTCCAATTAAAGTTATTTAGGAAGGTCGAAAAATTAAAGCAATGTAAGGACCTATGCAAGCTCATATGATCAAACAAATTTATTGATGATTCGATTGATGAGAGACAATAACAGAAGGTTGAGTTTGCACACCAACTAATTAGGGATTTCAACATTTACATTAGAGGAACTAGTTAATACGCTTCTAAGGCACAAACATTTGTGATTCACCGTATCGCAGAGTGCCATCATGCCACTCGGACAATGAGGCACGCAATCGACATCTCGCTGGCATGCTTCAACTCTTGTCACCATCCATGGCTTGCTTGAAAAAGGAAAAATAAAAAAAAAACAATTCAGGATATTGTCATTTTTAAAGTATCATGTGCCATGCACACGAGGGAAAGCAATCACAAAATTAAGCGAATACGGGTATTCCTTGTACTTTCTTGGCCTTGCGTTAGCTTAGGAAACAAAAAATGTTATATATACTCCTAACAATTAACAAGACGAGATAAATTGCATAAATACATAAGAAAATCATGCCAGTGTTTCATAATTGAGAGAGAGAGAATATTACTAATTAGAGTTGCCAAGAGAAAGACCAACATCAACTTGGAGGCTTGCTTCATGATTTCTTTGGGTTTAGGTCTTGATAGAGTGATGAATGGCCTATGGTTTGGGTACGCTAAACCAGAGAGTGCTATGCAATGAAGTTCATGTGCACTACTATTCACTATTTATACACTCGAAATATCTTCTGTGCCCTTAAATGCATTTGATGGATAATGGTATGTTCAGACTTCTCTCTTACACCTTTGGTAATTTCATCAATGAGATACCTTATTGACATAATTCTAGCATGATCTAGTGATTATTGTTACTAAATTGTATGTTCAGTTTTGTATCTTACACATTTGGCACCTTCGTGACATACTTATGTCAAAATCTAGTGATCATTGTTCCTATCTTACACCTTTGGTAATTTCATTATTGACATACTTTTGTGACATACTTCTAGCAGATTCTAGTGCTTATCTTTCCTAAATTCTGTTTGAATTGGCGACATTGCATTAATAATGGAAAATATGCATCCCGCAAGTATGAACTAAAAGTTTCAATTCAATTATTGATGGAGAGTAGTTCTTGAGATTTTTCATAGTGAAAAGATTTATGTTTTGAATGTGTTAAAACACAAATCTTACATCTTTGGTAATTTCATTATTGAGACACTTCTGTGACATACTTCTAGCAGATTCAATTGATTATCTTTCCTAAATTTTGTTGGCGATATTGCAGTAATAATGGAAAATATACATGGCGTAAGTATGAAACTAAACACTACAAAAAAAACAAGGATTTAGCCACAGAAAATTAGCGACGAAAGAAAAATTTTTCGTTGCTAATTTCCGACGGAATTTGCGACGAAAACTAAACTCATCGCTAATTTGCGACGAAAAAATATTCATTGCTAATTAGTGACGGAATTTGTGACAAAAAAAAATTTGTTGCTAATTTGCAACGAAAAAAAATTTATCACTAATTCGCGACAAAAAAAATTTGTCACTAATTTGAGACGAAAAAAAAAAATCGTCGCTAATTTGCGATGGAATTTACAATGAAAAAAAAATTCGTCGTTAATTTGTGACAAAAAAAAATCGCCGCTAAAAGAGAAGGAAAAGGAAGAGAAGAAGAGGAGAAGCCGAGGCCAAGAAAGGTAGAAAAGATCATTGGAAATGCTTCTGCTTCTTGCTTATGCTTCACTTTCATTTTCCTCGCAAAACATCATCATCTTCTTCATGGACAACTTCCCAGAACTTCCAAAACCAATATCCTCCTCCTCGTCTGCCGCCGCTGCCAATGAGTGCGGATTCCGCTATGAAAAAGAACAAGAACGCATGAAAAAAAAAGAGGAGACAAGAGGCTGTGATGATTCGTAAGAATACAGAGGAGAGAGGAAATGAAACTGGGCATGCACCGAGAACCGGCAGTATCTTGGCGGGGCAGCCAAAATCGATCACAGCCATGGCGGGGTTCCTGTCAGTTGCTTGATCTAAGGCGAATCTGAGCCTCGCTATCGTCCAACACCCCTACTCTCTTCTTTTTCCCCCCTTTTTCCCAGATGTGATTATACGAGTTGTTCTTGTGTTTTACTGTGACAACTCCCCAGCTGTCGGCCGTGCGGGGGTTCCCTGGGTTATCAAAAAAAAAAAGGTAGGTTCTTTCATAGCCCTTTTCCTGTATGAGCTGTAGTTGGCTTTTGATTTTGCAGCTGCGAAATTATGGGTTCTCCTCTGACCTAGCGAAGATAAGCGATGATTCTTCAAAATCATCTCATTTAAGTTTCTTGAGTTGTGTTTGGGTTTTGGGTTTCTGCATCGACAAGAAAGGACCAAGGTTGTCTCTTTTCTTCTTTCTCTATTCCTGCAGGAGCGGCATTCTGTTTGCTATTCTTATTTCGTGATACCAAGTTTGCCTTTGCACGTCGAAATTGTTGTCTTCATTCGACAGAAACTACCACGGATTGGTTTCCACATCGATCGAGTCTGAAGAGCTCGCCGAAAAGATCGCTAGAATCGGAAAAAAGAGATGACTCGGTTCGATGTTTTTCGCCGTCACCCAAAGATGGCGAGGTCGAGCGGCGGCCATGGTGAGGCCGTTCGGCCTCCCCCGGATCTAGGCGAGGTCGAGCGACCATGGCGAGGCCGCTTGACCTCGCCCTCGCCAGCGCCAGTGAGGGCCTGCCTGGCCCATGGCTAGTGAGGTCAAACTCACTGACCTTAGCCAGTTGCCAGTCCGGCGAAGAATATAGGGAAAAAAAATTCGAAAAAAAAAAATTAGCAACGAATTTTGCCACGAAAAATTAGCGACGAATTTTGCGACGAATATATTTCGTCGCAATTTAGTGATGAAAATTGAAGTTTTTCGTTGCTAAATTTTGTGACGCCGAATTGGCGACGAAATGCTTTTTCGTTGGAAATTCATTTAGCGACGAATTTTTCCATTTTTTTCGTGGCAAAATTTGTCGCTAAAACTTACTTTTTTTGTAGTGAAAAGTTTCAATTCAATTATTGATGGAGAGAAGTTCTCGAGATTTTTCATAGTGAAAAGATTTATGTTTTGAATCACCTTCGGTAATTTCATTATTGAGATACTTTTGTGACGTACTTCTAGTAGATTCAATTGATTATCTTTCCTAAATTCTGTTCGACTTGGTGATATTGCAGTAATAATGGAAAATTTGCATCGCACAAGTATGAAACTAAAAGTTTCAATTCAATTATTGATGGTGAGAAGTTCTCGAGATTTTTCATAGCGAAAAGATTTTTGTTTTGAATGTGATAAAACATAAATCTTACACCTTTGGTAATTTCATTGTTGAGATACTTTTGTGACATACTTCTAGCAGATTCAATTGATTATCTTTCTTAAATTCTGTTCGAATTGGTGATATTGCAGTAATAATGGAAAATATGCATCGGGCAAGTATGAAACTAAAAGATCCATAGTGAAAAGATTTATGTTTTGAATGTGTTAAAATAAGAGGAAAAGCTTAATGATATTTTTTGGACATACCAACCAAAAACCTTCCTTTTCCGTAAAATGAACTTGAAATTTTAAATAGAATGGGAGTGTCTTATGATATTGATTTGCATTAATCTCAACATTTTAAGCCATGATTTCGTTAAGTTGACAAACAAGTATATGATAAGATTCCTCGGAAAATTGTCCAAAAAGTCCTAAACTTATTGCGCTTTTGCCAATTCAGTCCTAAACTTTTTAAGTTTGTCAATTCAGTCCTAATCCTTCTCACTTCTTGCCAATTGAGTCCATCCGATCAATTTTGGCCGACCGATGCTGACATGGCTGCTGGTCGGCACCAGCCATCCAGCCAACTCTGACGTGGCAATTTTAAAATATTTTTTTCAATTTTTTTAATCTTTTTTTTTCTGACTTCTTTCCTTTGGCCGGTCCAGCGAGGTCAACCTCGCCGGCCTCTGGTGAAGCTCGCCCCCGCCAGCTCATGGCTGGGCGAGGTCACCAACCCAGCAAAGGCGAGGCCGACCTCACCGTTGTCTGGGTCGCCATGGTAAGGTCGGCCTCGCCAAGCCTCGCCTTGGTTGGGCGAGGCTTGACCTCACCTAAATCTGGCAAAACCAACCTCGCTGTCGCGACCCAAGTGAGGGAGATGGGTTGTGACGAGGAGGTTGGCCTCGTCTTTGCTGGGCAAGGTTGCCTTGCCCAACCAAGGGCCAACAGGGGTGAGCTTCACCAGAGGCCAGTGAGGTCCTCACCTCTGGCCGGTCGCCAGACTCGCCAGAGGGAAGAAGTTAGAAAGAAAAAAAAGAATAAAAAAATTCAAAAAAAAGTATTTAAAAATTGATACGTTAACATTAGCAGGACGGCGGCTACGTTAGTGCCGGCCAATCAAAATTGATCGGATAAACTCAATTGATAAAAAATAAAAAGATTTAGGACTGAATGGCAAAAGTGTAATAGATTTAGGATTTTTTGGACAATTTTCCCTAAGATTCCTTATAGACAGTTTGGAGTCAAAATGGGGGATAGATATGTTGAACAAAGCGTGCGAATGAATCCCCAAGGTAACAGCACATCAGAAACGGAGTCTTTGATATTGGTGTTGCTAAACCAAATTTGACCAAAGTATCCAATGGATGATCGAGTCATAAAACCACCATGATCTTCTGTCTCAATTAGCGTGAGATTTTACTCGGTCCAATCATTTAGGGTCAAGCCAACAAAGTAGATTCTTATCAATAGTCTAACCTCGGCATTCTGACTTGCTTTTGATTGGACTGGAGGTAGACTTAGGCTATGTTTGGTTCAGCTTTTCCAAAAAACTTTGGCGAAATGCAAAACAGTTTAGCCTAAAAGGTTTTGGAGAAATACAAAGATTGTTTGGTCAACTATGCTTCAAGAAGCAACTTTGAGAGAAATGTCAATTAGTAAAAACACATTTGAAAACTCACTGTGGGTGATTAATTTAAGCATTTTTTTATTTTTTTAAATTGAAAAAATAAATACCTGTCGATACCTCCGAGAATGATTCTTGAATGCTTTGCAACTGTTTTTCTTTTAGAAAGAAGAAAGAAAAAAGTTGGAGTGAATGAATCCGTTTGTGACCCTTGTTCAATCCTCAACTTAAGTATGCATTTTAGCCCCTAAATCTCTAAAGGCACACTATCAAATTGGCTAGTTTCACATCCATTACATGCAGAACACAAAAGGCTAGGATGGTCCAGACCCATCTATGCTTTTTGATCATGCCTCTTTAGTGCGAGTTTCTAGATCTTATGCCGACACAAGTTGCCCTTTTCTTGGGGATAAGGAGACTGCATTGCCATAACTTTTGTACAGCGCTTACTTTAGTGACATAATTTTTTTTCGATTACTTGACTGCCAAAACTTTCAAAAAGAATATTCACTTGAATGTCATAACTTTCAATCATCACTTAAGTACCAAAACTTTCTAAAAATGCTCACTCAAGTGTTGTATGGCATGGCACTTGTAATGAATGTTCTTTAAAAGTTGTATCACTCAGTGATCGATTGAATATATGACACTCAAGTGATAGAAAAAAAAATACTCAAGTGATCGAAAAAAAAGTTATAACACTCAAGTGAATACTTACGAAAATTATAACATTTATACTGTTCCTTTCCTCCTTTTTGTTGTCCAAGTCCTTTTCCCGTCAAACAGTGAATAGTGAACCACAAGAGAGGATTTGGAGCCAGCAATTGACAGTTCTTACTTATCCATCCAAATGTCAAAGCATTAACTTTTAAGGAAATGTGAAAGGTGAAAAGAAATGGGCACTAAAACTATCATCCTCGATGGTCTTTTCGGTTGATCAGATATTGATTCTTAGAGGATGTGATTGCTGCTGGAAGAAAAATTCCCTTGACTTGTAGTTGCTCTTCTCTATTTGGATCTAAACTGACTGCAACAATGGCAATTCTTTTCACTATGTCACCTAACCATATCCGTACTACAACATTAGGATCCTAGGTTAGAGTGAGGACACAATAACATGCAACTTAAGTTACCAAGCCATATGATTTCCCAATGGGAAATTCCCATAAATTTCCCATAAATTTCCTAATCATAATATTATTTAAGTTGTCCACGTCGGCGCCGGTGACCAGCAGGCGTCCACGACAGCAAATTCCGGTCAAAATTGACCGGAAGGATTAAATTGGCACAAAAACAAAAGGTTTAGGACTAAATTGGCACAAAAACAAAAGGTTTATGACTGAATTGGCACCAATTTAAAAGGTTTAGGACTAAATTGGCACCAATGCAAAAGTTTTAGGACTAAATTGACACCAAAAAAAGGTTTAGGACTAAATTGGTACTAATGCAAAAGGTTTAGGACTTTTTTGGCACTTTTCCCTAGTTTGCTCTCGACTTTAATATTTTATCGTCAGCCAAGAATAAAGTATCTTACATAAGAAGGCAAGTTTCAACCTTCAGGTCCGTTAGAATACCCCATTTAGTAGAAAAATGGTTTACCCGAGTAGTGATTATGCTTACTGTGAAGGCTCATTAAATTAATAGCAGAGGAAACAAATTGTTCGTATCCAACGTCTGCTGTCAAACTAATTTAAACTAAGAAAGCAAGTGTTATTGCCGAAATCATGAATCACAACGTAATAAACTATTCGATTGTCAGATAATGCAAGGATAACAGGTAAGTTTGGTTGGTAAAGGGACTGGTATAGCATTTTAATTGGTTGTGAATGCAGGTATATAGATAGACCAGGCATTGTTCCCACATAAATATACTATCTACCCAAGAGAAGGACGGGAGAGTTCATGTGAAGATTTTGTATAGCCATCTTTGAGCGCAACACCTTATTACAAGAATCGCAACTTTCCTACAGAAAGTCCAACTCCACATGAGGCAGGATCCAGAAAGCAATCCATACCTCGTAAAATTATCATTCGTCAAAATTTAGAAGTGACCATGAGGCATGAATAGACCAATTAAGATATTAAGATGTCAAGCCTCTAAAGCAAGTAATGTAAATAGGAGAAAAACGACAAAGGTACAAGTAGTGTAACATTACGTTCGCATTGCATGCGAGAGAAAGGGAGAGATGCTCGAGATTCTACAAAAGCAGAGGGAAGCTTGTCTTTTTCTTCGAGCATCCTACTCAGTGACAAAATCTTCTCATTATTCTTGGACTGCATAATTCCTCCAAAGTTTCATTTGTCAAATCAATCTTGTTAGCTAGGTGCGCGACAATTCTATGTCTTACTTTGAGCTGCTTCATGAACATTGTCAGAGATTGTCCGCAGCTTCCCCGTCTGGCGAAGGTATCTCCCACTGGCCCATCCGCATCATAGTCACCTGACGCGCACACCAGCCATATGTACTAGATCCGGGCTCCGTTCTGTGCCCATTCCAGCCCTTTTTTCCGTGATTCTCAGTTTCAAATTCTTTCTCAGATCCTGTCACATTAATAAATCCATGCCAATCATGATTAAACCTCACTACAGCTTTTGCTGACCGACCATCTTCGTTCCAAAACATGTGGACTTCCAGAGGTTTGTACTTGGCAAACTTGGCCAGCCAATCTGCACTATCTACGAGTTCTTTATCTTTATCGCTGCTTTTGTCAACGAGAATGTTGGCCATGACTCCAGTCCAAGGACAGACAATAACGCATCTTGCTGAGGCGTTTCTGCAGCGGGTTGTCGAACAACCGGTTGAGGAGCTTGGTCTGCCTGGCTGGCTAGTTCTGTCTCCGGGTACTTCGCCAAGACAAGCGGTTTGCCTTTCTTTTGCCACTTCTATACGCAGAACCTTTACCCACCTCTGCAGCATGTTTGGCATAGTTCTTTTCTTGCCCGTACAGAAAGGGCATCTTAAGCTTCCATGTGGGCCCTTTACTTTGAATTTGCCGGACCTCAACTCATTACAAGGTCTGTCTAGGTGGTCCAACATCTCAGAATCACTAATATCTGAATCTTCTTCAGAGCCGTAGTCCATCTCCCGTTTGTTTCAGATCTAAAGAAGTGGAAAAGAAAATTGTTTCCCAGATCAGCAAGACATTGCAAAAGCAGCAGCTTTCAGGTAAGAAAGTCAAGAAACAGTTGCACCACTTATGCAGAAAAAATAGAGCATGAAACTGGCCGGTATAAAATGAGAGGAGGATCGCTGGCCTAAATCGTAGCAGCAGAAGACAACTCAATAGAAAACACACAGCTCATGTGACGTGCTTACTGTTAACCATCTGAATAAGGTAGCATTAACATAATCATCTTCGTTCAACAAGGATTGACCGTCATGGTGGAAGAGCGATGCATAAAGACATTTATGAAAAGCCATAAAAGAGGACAAAGACCTCAAGCTAGATTCAAAGGTATAGGATTCTAATTGATGGACATTTAAATGAGACAGTCCTAAATACTTTTACTGCATTTAGAACTATCCTTTTAAAAGTTTAAAATGGACAATGGGTGAGGAATAGGAGGAGCAGAAGGCCAAAGAAGAATCAGCAATTACAAAATTAAATGAGGTACCAAACGGACTTCTAATCTTTTTATGCTCCAGAGAACAAAATAACAGAAAAATAGAAAAATAGGAATGTTACCAAACGTGCCCTTAAACTTCCCAAGAATAAATGTAGTCAAATAGTTAAACAGTTGTTTGATATAACTCATATTGTAGGCGAACTCAATTTCGTTAGTTGATCTCCTTCACAGCAGCAAACAATATGGGGATTCGGCGGAGGAATACCCAGAAAAAGCAGTAAATGAAACAAAGAGAAGTCTGATCGTCACAGAAAACTTATCAAGTGGCCAAAAGAATATTGAAAAGCCATGAATCAAGGCTCTCACTCTGATTAAAAAGTACACTCACCACCATAATTTTCTCGGTCCCTTTTCCGAGATGAGAATGCAAAGTCATATAATAAATAGAATTATAGGAGCAATTCCCCACTGATATACCCCGCAACAAATGACTCAACGGTCGCACAAACAGAAACTACAGGGCATATTAACTTAATGACCCAGCCAACTTGTGTCCCCTTTATCAGTAACGTTCCAAAGCTAACAAAATATAACTGAAGCTGTTCATGGAAATTCACATCAGGTCGCTCCAACTTAATGGAACTATGATTTTGATGAAATTACTGTTAGCTGTTCTAAAAGTTTAAGCTCTTAAATGAATGCGTTGTTTAATATTTAATTATTCTAACGCTTCCTCTCACCCTTGGTCTGGTCTTTTTACCTAGTACTAAGCGTGAACATATTTAATTGGAGAGAACTCGGAACCTCCCGCTAATATCATGTGAGATTTTAGTGATCACTGCTAACTATTGTAAAAGTTTAAACTATTAAATGAATGCATGGTTTAATATCTAATTACTCTAACACGCCCAAACAAGCTTTCACTTTTCAAGACTATATTCCTTGCATTTCACACCCACATAGAAGGATATTCACAAGAATCGTACCGTATGAGTTTGTTAATCTTTTTTTTTCACTTTTTCTATTTCTTTTGTATATTGCACTTGGAATTTGTGTTTCGGGAAGGGTCGATATCTGCAAAAGATATCATTATTAAAGAATAGTTAATTATATTCAGTTTAATGGCCTTATTAACAATAGGTTATTGTAAATCTCTTATTCTTCCTGGCCCAAGTGCAATCTAGTTACATTAATCGATCGATCTAGTGTCTTTTTTATGGTTGTAAACAGTTTTCAATAAGTCTTATCATTGCCAAGTGGCCATCGCATAAGCATTTCACTGGAAAACTTCTCGGATTGTGGTTAAAAGTACTTAATATTTGAGGGCTCTTTCTTAATTTTGTTTTTTGCTTTTCTTTTCCAAATTCTGATGCTTTAATTGTCTTAATGAAATTTAATTTCACTAACGAAACGGATAAAAAAATACTAAGTCAAAGTGCTTGAATAAAAAATCGGAAAAAAAATATCATTTAAGAAAATCAAATGATTGGCTCTACGCATGATGTAATGATAGCATTAGGACATCCTTGTTCCCACTTTTTAGGCATAACCAAACCAAGTAGCGATTCATGATTCGGTAATCCCCGTTCATTGTTCTCTAGGTAGGGAAAAATTATCCAAAAAGTCTTAAACCTATTGCACTTTTATCAATTCAGTCCTAAACCTTTTAAGTTTTCCAATTCAGTCCTAAACATTTTTACTTTTTATCAATTAAGTTCATCAGGGTAATTTTGGCAGGCCGACGCTGACATGGCCGCCGGCTAGTGCCAACCGTCCGGCCAACACTAACATGGTAATTTTTAAATATTTTTTTTCGAATTTTTTATTCTTTTTATTTTTTTTTTCTTTCTCACTTCTTTCCTCTGGCCAGTTCGGCGATCGGCTAAAGGCAAGGGCCGGCGAGGGCGAGCCTCGCCCAACAAAGGCAAGGCCAACCTCGCCCATATTTGGCAAGGCCAATCTCGCAATCGCAAGCCTCGCCTAGCTAGGGGCCGGCGAGGCTTGCCATCGCAGGTGGCCGGCGGGGGCAAGCTTCGCCAGAGACCGGTGAGGTCGACCTTGCTGGCCCTTACCTCTAGCCGGTCGCCAGACCGGCAAGAGGGAAGAAGTAAAAAAAACCTGTTAAAAAATTCAAAAAAAAAATATTTAAAAATTACCACGTCAATGTTGGCCGGATGGCCAACGGCCACGTCAGCGCCGGCTGGCCAAAATTGGCTGGATGGACTCAATTGACAAGAAGTGAAAAGGTTTATGACTGAATTGGCAAAAGTACAATAGGTTCATGACTTTTTGAATAATTTTCCCCTCTAGGTATTGTCGAAATTTAGAGTTTGAATGAATCTTGGATCATATGAAGCATCTTCCAATTAAAGTTATATAGGAAGGTGGAAAAATCAAAAACAACTTACGGATCAATGCGAGCCCATGTGATCAGACAAATTTATTAATGATTCGATTATTGAGAGACATCAACAAGAGTTTGATTCGGCACACTGACTAATTAGGGATTTGAAGCTAATGCGGTTTTGACATTAACATCAAAGGAACTAATTACTATGCGTTCCAAGCACATAGTTTTGGCATATTCTATTGATTATTGTATGTTCAGATTTCCCTCTTACACTTTTAGTAATTTCATCATATAGATAGATTCATGATCTTTAGCAGATTCTAGTAATTTCATCAAAAATTTGACACTTAAGTAATCCGACGAAAACTTTTGGCACCAAAGTAAGCATCGTATACAAGTTTTGGCACTTGTAATGTCCTTATCCTAGTCACTATTTATACAATTGAAATATCTTTGTGCTGTTAAATGCATTTGATGGATAATGGTATGTTTAGATTTCACTTTTACAACTTTGGTAATTTCATTATTGAGATATCTTTATAACGTACTTATGGCAGTTTCTGGTGATTATTATTCCTAAATATGTTCTTAATTAACGATATATGCAGTAATAATAGAAAATATGCAACGGCAAGTAAGAAACTAAGAGTTCCAATTCAAATATTGATGGAGAGAGATTTTCCAGATTTTTTATAATGAAAGATTTATGTTCTGAATGTGTAAAAAATAAGGGAAAAAGTCTCAAAAACCCTAAACTATACCCATTATGACACATTTGTCTTGAAATTTTTTTTTTACATAAAAAACCACAAATTTTTTCTCGTGACATCAAAAACTTGGAACTATATCTATTGTGACACATTTATCCCAAACTTTTTCTTATAGTATAAAAAACCTCAAACTTGTACCTATATGATACATTTACCTTCCATTAAGGTTTCATCAGATAATTTTTCGGCCAAAATAATAGTTTTTATTTCACTTAAGCCACATTGGCGCCATGTCAACACCGTTTGCTTTTCGACATTCATGTAGGTAGATTTTTAACAGTGCTCATTGATGGAACCTTGACGGAGGGTAAATGTGTCACATAGGTACAAGTTTGGTATTTTGACGTCACAGAAAAAAGTTTTGGCCAAAATGTGTCACAATAGGCATAGTTTTGGGTTTTTTTTGGGCCTTTTCTCAAAAAATAAAGAGGAAAAGTTTGATGATATTTTTCGGAAATTCCGACAAAAATACTTCCTCTTTCGCAAAATGAACTTGAAATTATTAAATGGAATCGGAGAGACTTACGATTTTGGTTTGCATTAATCTCAACATTTAAATCATGATTTTGTTAAGTTGACAAACAAGTATAGGATAGGATTAAAATAATGGGTTTCATCTTTTAGAATAAGTATAGTATTTTATCATCCGTGATTACTGATTTCCTCATAGACAGTTTGGAGTCAAAATGGGGGAAAGATATGTGGAACAAAGCGTGCAAATAAAGCCCCAAGCTAATAGCACATCGGAAATGGGTTTTTCATATTGGTGTTGCTAAACAAAATTTGACCAAAGGATCCGATGGATGATGAGCTGTAAAACTACTGGGATCTTCCGTCTCATTTAGCGTGAGATTCCTACTCGGCCCAAACGCGACCCAATCATTTAGGGTCGAGCCAACAAAGTAGATTCTTGTCGATCCCCTAACCCTGACATTCTGACCTGCTCTTGATCCGACTGGAGGTAGACTTAATATGGTGTGGTAAATGCCCACCGGTACCTCCGAGAATGATTCTTGAAAGCTTTGCAACTTCTTCTCTTTTAGAAAAGTTGGGTTGAATGAATCCATTTGTTACCCTTGTTCAATCCTTAGTTTAAGTGTGCATTTTTGCCCCCAAATCTCTGAAGGCACACCATCAATTTGGCTAGTTTCACATCCATTACATGCAGAACACAGAAGGCTAGATTGGTCCAGACCCGTCTATGCTCGTTGATCTTGCTTCTTCAGTCAGAGTTTCCAAATCTTATGCCGACACAAGTTGCCCTTTTCTTGTCACAGTCCTTTTCCCATCAAACAGTGAATAATGAACCACAAGAGAGAGGATTTGGGACCAGCAATTGACAGTTCTTACTTATCCATCCAAATGTCAAAGCATTAACTTTTAAGGAAATGGGAGGTGAAAAGAAAGTGGGCACTAAAACTATCATCCTTGATGGTCTTTGCGGTTGATCAGACATTGATTCATAGAGGATGTGATTGCTGCTGGAACAAAAATTCCCTTGACTTGTAGTTGTTCTTCTCTATTTGGATCTAAACTGACTGCAACAATGGCAATTCTTTTCACTATGTCACCTAATCAATCCGCACTACAACATTAGGATCATAGGTTAGAGTGAGGACACAAGAACATGCAACTTAAGTTAATAAGCCATATGTTTGCCCATAAAAGAGGGGTGATTGTTGGTAAATAGCTGACCCCATCCACCAGCTGTACCTTTCTTTGCTAAGGTCGTCCGAGTTTGTTGTTTGCCAATTAGTGTGAAGAACTGCATAAGTGCGTGATGAACCCTTGAGTTAAAGAGGTAATCATGGCGGTTTCCTACATGAGGGTGGACCTTTAATCAAGTAAAGTGATTCAATGACACTATCAAACTCAGTATTCAATGGGAAGCCCCAGAAGCTAAACAAAAGTAAATGGGGGTAGCGCAGGAACAAGCCAAAGCTAGCATGATTAACTCTAAAACAGATAATAATCTCGTGATGCAACCGTTATGATGTCCCCATCAGTTGCGACTTCGAAAAGCCTTACTTTCCGCAGCAAATTAGTTTGCTCTCGACTTTAATAATCCATCATCAGCCAAGAAAAAAGTATCTTACATGAGAAGGCAAGTTTCAACCTTCGGGTCCATTAGAATACCCCCTTTAGTAGAAAAATGGTTTGCCCGAGAAGTGATTGTCCTTACTGTGAAGGCTCATTAAATTAATTGCAAAGGGAACAAATTGTTCATATCCTACATCTGCTGTCAAACTAATTTAAACTAAGAAAGCAAGTGGTACTGCCAAAATCATGAATCACGAGATAATAAACTATTCAATAGTCGGATAATGCACGGATAACAAGTAGATTTAATTGGTAAAAGGACCGGCATAGCATTTTAATCGGAATAGATAGACCAGGCGTTGTTCCTACATGAATACACTATTTGCCCAAGACAAGGATTAGGGAGTTCATGTGAAGATTTTGTATAGCCTTCTTTGAGTGCAATACTTTATTACAAGAACCACAACTTTCCTACAGATAAGTCCAAATCCACATGAGGCGAGGATCCAGAAAGCAATCCATACCTTGTATAATTATCATTCGTCGAAATTTAGAAGTGACCATGAGGCATGAATAGACCCATTAAGATATTTAGATGTCAAGCCTTTAAAGCAAGTAATATAAAAAGGAGAAAAACGAAAGAAAAGCTTAAGACGTGGTACAAGTAGTATAACATTTCGTTCATATGGTACGCGAAAGAAAGAGAGATGCGGGAGATTCTAATACCGAGTTCAACTAGAAAAGCTTAAGACGTGGGAAAGTTTGTCTTTCCCTCTCTTCCCCACCCACAATCATATATCGAAATTTCCCAATCCTGCTCTTTGCATATTAAGACATTGTAACTGCAATGCAGGGGCATATCCTTCCATACAAAGCCCAGAGCATTCATCTCTCAGCAATCTTGCATTCTGTCTCTCTTGCTACTTAAATCCACTCCGCCATCCTCACTTCACTTCCTCATATGCAGAGGGGGTCTCTCTGATCGGTGAAGCATCATCATATTGTCACTTCCCTGCTTTTTGCTATTCCACTTGGCCTGAACAACTCCGATGGAGTTCCAAAAGGTGGGGAATCAATCCCAAGATGATCACAGGAATCCCAACAAACCGCTCACGAATCCTGATCTCGTGCTGGATCTTAGCCTCTCCAGCAAGGCTTCAGATCATGCGCCAAAGAGGGAAGTGACCTCCATCCATTGTTTCGAAGCGCATTCGCCTCCCAATGACGGCCCCCAAGACAATGAAACCGAGGCTCGAGTGTTCTCTTGCAACTACTGCCAGAGGAAATTCTATAGCTCACAAGCACTTGGAGGACACCAGAATGCGCACAAGCGGGAGCGGACACTTGCAAAAAGAGGACAACGGATTGGTTCTGCCACCACCTCTAATTTCGGCTATCCTTATTCGCACTTGAACCATTATTCCAGCATGGCTTCCCTACCTCTGCACGGATCATACTTCAGTAGATCGCTTGGCATTCAGGTTCACTCAATGATCCGAAAATCGCCTTATCTCTCATCGAACAATGGGTCCTCGCATGTTTTTGGTCACAATGGCTGGTTTGGACAAGCCATTGATCAGAAACCTGCAGTCGGGTGGCTTGCACGGACTAATCCACGTGGCGGAGCCGCATTAGGATCATCCTCGGATTCTGCTAGATTGGATGGTATTCAGTTTTCTTCTGCCAGTAAGGGAATTGATGAACTATGGAGTAATGTTGGCTATCTGAAGAGCAAGCCAGATGAGATGAAGCAGATTGACTTGTCCCTCAAACTATAAGCTAGCTAGCATTGCCTTTTGCTTCTATTATCTTCAATTTGGATTTTGTTTCTTTTTAAAGTTCCAGTCCTCTAGTTAAATTCTGTCATCAATTCTTGATGAATCTTTTTGTAAATTCTTTTACTCTCTGCAAAAGCCTCTGAGGGAAGAGGGTTGCCAAATCCAATAGGTTAGGCTGGAACTTGAACTTGTTTGAGCTGGCTGGCTTTATCTTCTGAATATTAGCTACTAGAAATAAAAGTTACAGACTACTTCCAAATCTAAATTGTCTCTTTGTGAATGCATTGAAGTTCACTTGACTTTTGAAAGGGCATTTAAGTTAATTGATTTAGTGCCTGTCCTTAAGTTACTCCTCTATGCTATTTCAAAATTTTGAATTTGAATAACCATGAAGGGTCCCAATATGGGAAGGTGGCCAAGGAAGAGGAAAGTCTCAACGCAAATGACACATTCAATTGTGTAACTTGCAGCAAGCAGAATTTGGACTCTTGCACACTTGGCTGAGGTGATTTGATGTTCTTACGCGACACAAAACTATATTGTCATGAAAAAGAAATGAAAAAACTTGATGGCAGTGATTGTCCCAAAACATCATGATACTTGACCCACTTGCAGTTGAAGAAGCTGATAGATAATTTTCTTTTTGGATCAATGAGTTAGGTGCAGTAGCCATGTGAATGAAAGGTTACATAATGATACTCAGCTATGCTATCACATCATTTTGCAATTTAAAATTTGAGTTATTACACAGTGGATGGAATAAATTTCGATATTTCATCTAATTGATTGAGTTGCCAAAATAATTAGATTCACTTCCTTTCAAAATAACTCTGTTTTCATCTGTCTTTACTTTCGGAATAACCAAATTACTACTTCACTAATGAATTTCAATACTTTTACTCTTTTTTGCTGAAAAGAAAAATGAATAATTTTCCCACCATATTAGAATTGGTTTAATAGCTCTATTTAAGAACAATAATGGTATCTGCTTTTACATATGTAGATTTTATTCTTTCTTCCTAATGTGATATATCAACATCTTAAAAAATAACATTTCGAAGTGTCAAATTTTTTTCTTTAAGTTCGAAGAGTCATCAATCTATCTATGTGTAAATTCGCAAATGATTGACTTAAGGACTAACAGTTTGCTAAACTTGGCGGAGGAATTGTGAAATATTTATATTGCCACAACTCACATTGCGAGAAGTTCTTCTTTAAAGAATGCTCATTTACAAAAAACAGTGTTGCAAGAAAGTCATTTATGTTGTGAATACTAAGAGAAAATATCATACATGTTCATGAACATTGACCCCAATAAGATAGATCCGGTCCGCAATCTAATCGATTAGTTTGAATTTCCTAATTTATCCAATCGGTGGTAGAATTTGGATTTCACAGCCGGTGGATGGTATAATAGCTCTTAAGATGTTGATTTGAAATCTTGATCATTTTGATTTGTTACGCAGGAAAATCTTCAAGCATGGCCCTCTTCATAGTGGGGCCAAATCCACCTGATGTGCACACTAGATTAGTCATAATGCACCAAGATTTAATAGAATCAAAACATAATGAAGTGAAAAATCCTCTAATCATTACAGTTAATTACACCGGAAAATCTCACTTTGATGAGGACTTCAATTGAGTGGAGTGAGACACAAGTCTGAGGATATGGAAGAGACTACAGAAAGTGGTGAATCTTCACCAAAGTAACCCCTTTTTATGTTGAGCTGTCTATTGTTTCGTGTTGGACTGCCTTAGTCTTTTCTCACTTTTGCTAATAGAAAAACTAGGGAAAGCTTTCATTTTGCCCCATGATCAAGAAACACCCAAAACCATATTTTGGAGAAAGACGTGTTGCCCAGAAAATGGAGCTATCATTTTGCTGAGATTAGGTGTGAGATAAATTAAAGCAAGGCTTTTCCTTCTCCTTTCCCCCAAAATCCTATGATTATTATAGCAAAGTAGTTTGTCCTTATTCCATTAAACTATGATGTAAAATCTTCATAAAACTTTAGATTAAGATAGACTGCATGTATGTCCCCTTCCAATTTCAGTCTAAGGTTTGGTTAGATGTAATCATGACTCAACAGTGATAAGTCACATGTACATGCTCTCTCTCTCCCGTGACGATGGTGGTGATTTGTTTGGGGAAAGGCCAGTTGGGCGTACACCAATATGTGAGTCATCTTATTTCAGGTCTTTGCACACTATTTGTAACATAATCCACAACTATCTGTTTGATATATGTTTGTATCTTCTTTGATAAGCCATGTGTTAGCAATTAGGCCAATGTAAGCAATGGTGTTATTTAAGATTTCACCCCTTATTACAGGGCACAATGAAATTATGCAGACGCATTCGAATTAGTATGCCTATTCTTAAATGTGATAAAGTTATGAAAATATCATATCATATTATTGCGATATACATTTGCGTGATGAGAATATCTTAATATTTTCACAAAATAGGATCCGTGTATAAGGGCATTCCCATACTTTTGACTTAGAAACCAATAGCTATAGATTTGATTGCTGTCTTAGGAAATTCATATTTAAGTAAGTTTCACAACGATTTATTATTTTGGTAATTCCGTTCCAGATAGCCGACTACTTACAACAGTAAATTTGTATGTTTATAGATAACTACAAGCATTAGGGGTGAGCATAGTCAGGGTGAGTGATTCTTACCTTGGAACCGGGAGCTACTCACTAAGAATCGGTTCCAAAAAATTGAAATCGAGAACCGCCCGTTAATTCTATAGACCCACTAGAGAACCGGACCGAACCAACAGTCTGATTCTCGGGTGGTTCCATGGAACTAGTCCCCCATTCCTTACAAGACATTCATCAATTAATATTATAGTGAACCTAATTTTTATGTGGATACTTCTTTACAAAAGAAAATGTAAGAATAATAAAGAAACATGCATGAGACCCAAACACAAAATAGTACCGTGATTTTAAGATGAATGCTTCCTTTGGACATTTGGTTCAATCTCTTGCTGATCATATGTCATGAAATGATAGTGTGATTTTAGGATGAATGCTCCCATTTACACACACCCCAATCCGGTCCGGTCCAGTCCGAGTGGGTGGTCCATGCCTAAACTGGGAACCGGACCGATACTCATGGGAATCACTGATCTTGGGCCGGTCCGGTCTAATTCCGAGCAGTTCCTGATTTCTTTGCACACTCCTAACAAGCATGCCAGATTTTGATATTTTCAGAAGGAAACAAATAAAAAAATTAAACAAAGTCACAGTAAAAGCTATCGTGTTTTGGTCCTTTTGAAACTGGAGGCGGTGAAATGGGCTTTTCTGTAGTATTGAGCTATTTCAATTAGATTGGGCCTGATTTCTCTCTTAAAGTAAGAGGCCATGTGAAGCACGACCCAAATCCTTGGGCCCAACAAGTCAACTGAAGAAAGGGAATTGTGTTTGATTGCAAGTTATAAATTTATGATGTCCTCTTGGGATAATGTTGTTTATCTTTTACCATAATATGATCATGATTAGGCTGCTTTTTTTTACTCATTTCAATATAGAAATCGACTTATAGATCATGAGTAGTAGGAAGTTCATGCTTGGAAGTTGTCTCCGTCTCGTCAAAATCTAAAACCGAACAATCAATTACGATGAATTTCGTTGCCTCTCTCTCAACATCCATCTTTTGCTTTGTTTTCTTAACTACAGTCCTTAGTTTCTCATTCTCCTGCATTAAGATTGTCCCCGCATTATTTGGTATCATAGTCAAGTTCACGTCCATCCTATCATTATGGAGTGAAGCCTCGCATTATTAATATTGTAAAATTTCAATTATTTTCCCCCGCCGGAAAACTTAGGAAATTTGCAGATGCTGTAGGTACACCTTATTTGTGATGCATCAGGCTAAGAAGATACCTTGCGTGCATCCAATCCTATGATTTGAACACCGAAATGCAGCAGGAGCAATGTAAAAGAGCTCATTTATCTTTTGCTATACACATTAAAGAACCTTGTCTGACTAAGAATCCCTATACAGTCAGATAAAAAAAATGGGTCAAAAACTAGCAAAAGCTTACATGTACCATAAAGTGCGGCCTTTTGACTCCTCATCCCTTAACTTAATCTTAACCACACCATTGATAGTAAATGATGACCTTTGCTTTTAAAAAGGGGTTTTGCTGGTACAGTTTGAGCTTGATCTGAGCCCATTCCCTCTGGCACAAACCCCCAAAATTTGCTCATAAAGGCTGGAATGCTTCAATCATATGACCGAACTTGCTTCCCCACAATGTATGTAAAAAAAAATGAATTAAATCAAAGTGGTCCCTTTCCTTTTTAGTGTGCACCTAACCTCACTCTACAAATTCTCTTTTTCTCCCTTTTTTTTAATTTTAAAATGTTCACAGATACTAGCAAATAATAGTTTTTAAGACACCCCCCACTGCATACCATAATGAGTGTACCTTACTTTGCTTTTTATATCGCGAATCTCAAGGTTTGAAAAAAATATATATGAGTATGTATGGATGGATCCCACACAGCTAAGAATGTGGACACGAATATAAAAATCATAAGCCATTCCAGGTAATATTTATTCATGAGGATGTCCATTATTTATGAAATCAGATTTATATACGAGCCAAAGTCCAAAAAAGAAAGTCCGGTGCGGCATTACTTGCCGCCGGTGGAACCCCATGGAAAGAAGATTCTCATTCTCTTCTCAGATTTGAAAAAGAGCCCGAAAAGAGAACAGACAGAAAGCTAATGATTCATGTCAAGGATTGTTATTTGTGCATTTGGATGATCTGGTATCGTTTCAGGAGGGTCAGTCACTGAATTCACTGAGAAGAGTGACGGCTGTTGGGCTTCGTTTCTGAAGAGGATGGACGGGTCATCATGATTGTGTTTTTTGAATTTTTGAATGGTGGGTGAGATAAGAAGATGTTGTGCAGAGGAAGTTCAACGAGTGAGTGTGTTGCAGGATCTGTCCCAGTCCACCTCAACGTGTATGATCTGACGCCATACAATGGCTACGCCTACTGGCTCGGCCTTGGAGTTTATCATTCCGGCGTACAAGGTCAGTTTCTGCAAAGCTGAATCTCTCTCTCTCTCTCTCTCTCTCTCTCTCTCTCTCTGTGTTCAGGTTGCTTCATCTTTGTTGAAACTTAGATCTAAGCTGGTGTGCTTTGAATTTGGATCACTTGGTCTTTGTGGGAAAAACCTCTTTAGACATCTGCCGGGGAGTTTGCTGTGTGTGTGTTGAGTCTCCATTACAAGTGACAGCGAGTTGATCCAAAAATGCCATCGTTCTGGAATCATATGAGATTATCTCCTGCTGTTTCTGCTACTGGGTTATCAAGAAAAGGCAAGATGTGGACACCCAATTGAAGAATCAAAACGAATGAATGTCCGCCACATGTGTGATAGCCGTGGATATTACAAGGGTTTACTGATTCGTGATTTCATCAGTCGTCATCCTTTCAAAGTCATCGAACTTTATTCACCCATTGTATTTGCTTTCAAATGGGTTTTTTTTTTTATTTTCTCTTGCTTTTTTTATTTTCTCTTGCTGGAATTGGAGAGTGCCAATTTTGCTCAATTTTCTGGCAATTTTGAGCCTGCAGTTCATGGGATTGAGTATGCATTTGGAGCTCATGAGTACCCATCGACTGGGATCTTTGAAGGGGAGCCAAAACAGTGTGAAGGGTTCACGTTTAGGAAGACAATACTCATTGGGAAGACGGATATGAGTCCTGCAGAAGTTAGGGCAGTGATGGAGGATCTAGCTCAGGAATACAGAGGAAATGCGTATAATCTCATCACCAAGAACTGCAACCATTTCTGCAATGATGCTTGCATTAAGCTCACTGGAAATCCTATACCTAATTGGGTCAATCGTCTAGCTAGAATTGGTGAGAACTCTCCTTCGCTTACTTTTTTTTTTTTCAGGATAACTCACCTGCACTAGTCAAATTCTGCAGTGATGGGTACAAAGAAAAAGTGGAAAGTGATGCATTGCTTTGCTTTTTCTTTTTTAACTGCACCAACCTGACTCATATTGGAAGAACCTTTTGCTATTCGGTACTGGTGATGGAAATTCTGTGGCCAAAATGGTCAGCTATAGTTCGTGGTACTGCTTCCATGGTCTTTGCTTATTTATGTTTCTTTCCTGTAGGGTTTCTTTGTAACTGTGTTCTTCCAGCAAGTCTAAATACAACCAAGGTTCGGCATCACAAAGTGGAAGACAAAACTCAAGACGGAGAGAAGATGAAACTGAGGAATGGTTCGAGTAAAATTTGTTCGTCCAACTCTTCATCTAACTCTTCGTCCTCGTCTCCTAGTTGCACAGCTCGTGGCAGAAGCCGAAGCAGACGAACTCAGCCTCCATCGTCCCCGTTGATCATTCGTTCCCCCTCATAAAAAGAGATTCATTGATTTCTTGCTCGAAATGCCGAAACACAAGCAATCGCCAGCTTCACTGAACTTGCTGAGTACAATGCGAGGGCAGTCCATTTCAGTGGTTTTTTCTTTGTCAAATTCTTTCCGTGTCATACCATACGACGCTAACAACTTTTTTGGAAGAGCAGGCAGCTCATAGTTGTACATGCCTGAATTATCAGCTGATGATTGGCTGCTGCTGCTGCCATTTGCATCCATTTCGATTCATTTTGGTTGCCTCCGTTCTTTTAGCCCAATTTTACATGGCGGGAAAGAATGAAGCGGTTGGTTGAGAGCTTGACAAGAGCATGATCCTCCTTTGTGGAAAAGGTTGATCAGTTATTAACAAGAAAAGAATAAGTTAGAAATCCAACGAGGCAATTTGCTTAATTCAGAATTGAGATTTTGAGAGTCAATTGGTGCCATCAGCTGGGTATGAATTTCCCAGGACAAGTTTGTCAAGGTAGGAGCAAGGGTTAGGAAAAGGGTAGGGCCAAACTGGCTTGATAATTCAAACTCGTGATTGACATAAAGCCTTGACCAAATTACTCATTGCCTCGAGAAAAAGAAAGGGGCCACCATCACATGGCCATGTGCCCTTACTTCTCACATATTGACATTGGAAGCAAACCCCGTTTAAGCAGAAGATCCACCTGGGTTTCCTAAAAATGGTGAAGAGTTGCTCCTTAAAGGTGGAGGAAACGAGTTTCATTGCTAACCAAGGAGGAGTGGGTCACCGAGAGGTATATCGTTGGATTTGGCAGGCCGACGGAAAGAATCGCGTGATCTAAGAGCAGGAGGTTATGCGCTACAACATTCCACCCAGCGCACCTAAAAACGTATTGTTTCGAAAATGGGAAATAAACTGCCGATGCGGACTTCCGAAACTAAATTGCAAACCCCAAAAAGAGATCGAGCTATAAAACATGGCAGAGCTTCAGAAACTTATCTCAAGTCTGTTTTTGAAGAAAAAAGAGGGACAAGACACTGGAAATCCAAGTTTTACACGGAGTTCAAACCAAAGAAAATGTCCGGCAAAATAGAATCGAGAACAACATCATGCGCAGCTAAAGAAGAGAGAGAGAACACACAGGAGGATCAGATTGTGTTGTGTCTGTTGATTGTCGTTTTTTCCCCAAATTTTGACCACGCTACGACTTTACCTAACTGAAAATTAAAGAACGTCATAACTGTGGAACACTGTTAAACTGCCTACATACCACGTGCGCGTTTTTCACTTAATGCACGCACGCATGACCACTAACACCGACGTTATGCAGCATAAGTTCTTCTCTTATCAGTCATGTGAACGAACCGTGAAAATGTGCAAGTTCCCAGCACTCTTGAAAATGGATTACGGGTAGCTTTTCGAACCAAAAAGGGACCCGTGCAACCAAACCATAATTAAAGAGTTTACACTTCGATTATGCTACTGATCACGGTACTCTGGGAAAACATTGACGAAAAAAATGTCCCCAAACAAAGAAATTCCTTGCGTACGGGTTGTCCATTTGTTAGCAAAATAAGTAACATCCTCCATTTGCAGAACTGATTCCCGCAAGACACATGCGTAAGGTAAAACAACCGTGCTGCGAGTCACTCACACTTGCAAATATCACCATTTTCATTCCTCTACCCTGTCGAAACTAATTACATGGGTGAGAAAACGTCACTCAGATCCTCTCCAGTGACGGGCCAGACGTGAAATCTTTCATATAAGCTAATTTCAGTTTCAGAGTAATTATTCATCATCACACTAGATTGGGCAACCATTATATCCTCAGTTCCAGTCCGGTGAATGCACTCAATTGGCTGGTAATAGCAATTCACTCAATTGATGACAAATAAAAAAGAAGATACTGTCACATTCTACAAAGCAGAATTCTGAAGAATGAGGTTGCCATATAGTTTACAGGTAAAAGGTAGACCCAAAGATCAAAGGAAAAGACCGACTACAAAAGCAATTCAATGTCCATTTTCACAGCAATCCTGCACACAATCAAAACACATTCACAATCAAATGATAGCCACAGTGTAAATGGCATTCATGAAGAACTATATTGATGATGATTGAAGTGTACCTAATTCAGTAATGAATGTCGCTTACAGCAGGTAACAGACAACATGTTGTTGCTTCAGCCCTGCTTTTCTCTCATCCATTCAACGAAATTGTCTAAAATCAATGGCCAAGCAAGTTCAGGATTATAATTGCCGAAATCAGGGAAGCTTATCTGTCAAAAAAGAGAGGATCACAGAACGTAAACCTGTCAAGCACATATAATCGTCACAATGAAAAGGTCCAACCCTGCCAAGAGTGTGAAACTCCTTATATCAAAGTAAAAGACACAAACCAATTATTGCACTTCAACATTTTTAGGCCTACATTCTATCATCGGTTATATTTTCGCACCCATTGCCATGACTAGGGACCATCATACGAAAAGAATGTGAGAGGAGTAACATAAAAAACAAAAGGAAATGCCCACAAGAGGAGTACCTCGTTGCAAAAGCGAAGAAAACCCATCCACTGATCCATGTTTATGACCTTGTAGTCGGTCTGAGTCTGCATCACCAGCAAGAACCCAGGTAAATAATCTCAGATATCAATCGATTTATTCTCTCTCATTTAAATGTTTCTGTTTCCATTGTCACTTATCAAAATGACAAAATTACCACAGGAACAAATGGAGCACACTTTGCACACAAAAAGCAAGCAAAAATTCCTAAAGTACTAAAAGCTTCTGGTCGGTTTGGGTTGACTTCTACTTTTTGCATTCTACATATCTGATGGCTCTTATCAAAATGTAGAATCATATCTACTGTTTGCATAATTTTCCAGGACTTATCATATTCTTTTTCGTTTTTAGATATTGGAAGAAAAAGGAGGAGCAATAAGTAGTTTTTGCACTTGGCCTCACAAACAAGCCCTCAAGTTGTCTCATCGTATTTGTGGGGAAAAACACCTCAAAGGAATAAATCAGACATCTGACAGATTAAGTTAACAGATTTTATACGCAGCCTCACGAGTAAAAATAAATTCCTATCTCGAGCTTAGCTTTACTTGAGGTCTATGATTTGATACTATACTGTGGGGAGGTGGGGCGATGTTACAATAATTTATGTCCTTCACTGCATAGGATAATACATCCAAAGACAATCAAAGCTTCAGAGAAATTTCGCAAACAGCAATTGAAGACATGATCGACAACATTATACCTTTAAATACTCGACGAAGTAATCCACTTGGGCACGATACAGGGATCCGAGGACTAGATCAAGTAATTCACATATGCTCTCTATGTCAATACTCTTCTGTTTCTCCTCTGAAAGTTTTCGAAAATGTGAATGGACGTATAATTGTTCAAATATTACAAAAACCAAGAAATACCTTCGTCATACCTGTCAGGCAATAGCGGAATGCAGGCAATAGCGGAATGCATAGGAATGGAAATCCACAAAGTTTGATGGCCTTCTCACCTTTTCCAATTAGAATTAAAACAAAACCACAAATCATCAGTCCATTGCATGTTACATATATATTATAACACAACACTCAGTGTCCACTTTGAAGTCATAAAGAGGCTGCTCTAAGAAGCTCACCTCTTTCTCTAAATCCGGAAGAGACTTTTTCAACTTACTGACAGTATCAGCCCTCAATGATTTGAGCCCTCTACGCCACTCATCCTGCAAAATGGAATCAATTCAACTATCAAACAAACCTCCTCCTTGAAGTATTCATGCAAGGAAAACAGGAGAAGTGTCACCAGATCTCATGCCATTACAAAGAACAAAGAGAAATTTTCCCACGTATCAACCAAGGTACTATAAACAAAATGGCAAACTCCGGCATCATCTGATTCAGATAAAGATACCAAACTAAATAGGCACATTAGTGTTCCACCTCTTGGTTTTGCCTAAATTCAAAGGACATCCCTTACATTTCCAAAATCACTCCACAACACTGGCCAGTCATAAGTGCCTTCACAAGAATGTTAGCAAAAGCTTAGTAGCTGAAATTACCATCAGTCCAAGTGAGGTGAGACTGATAGGGGTACACATAGTCTGCCACGTAGGATTCCATATTGGACGAATATTTGACTATGTCAAGTGTGGAGATTATTAGTGTTCGCATCATCAATTATCAGCACATGGGCCAAAAAAGCAATCTAAGGCACCTTGACATTTGTTGCTTTTTAATCGTCCCAGTAGCCTGATGAGTGTTGCTCCAAAGGTTTTAGAAATAAAACAGGTGCTCTTGTAACTTGAGGCGCAGCTAAGCATGTGTAATATGATTTACCCAATCAAATAAAGCATCCTACGCAATTGAAAAAACATACTATATTCATTTAAATATGAAAACTTCCTATTTTCAACTAGACAATATTCTCAAAAAGCAACAAAATAAATTTCCTTCTACTCCTTGCTAGGAGACTAGAAATTACAAAGAAGAATTGATAGGTTGGTCCTCCTAGACATGGAAGGAAGACCCATCAAAGAAAAAAAGTGAAACAGCTAAACTGGTACAAGACATAGCATCAGTCAGAATATGTTCTTACCAAGGTGAAGTAACCCTGTCTTTCAGCTCGCATTTTCCTAATATAAATGCTTTATCAGTTTCCGAACAAAAGGCTGATACAGAAGTTAAGAAGCGTCGTGGAAATTAGCTTACCAAGCGAGCATCAATATTCTCACATCAGTGTGATCCACTTCCATGTCCGAACAAAGAGCCTCGATTCCTTCTGGGCTGTTAAAGTATGCCAAGTACATTAGAAATATGACACCAAAATGAGAAAATGATCTTGGGATGGAAAACAGTAAAATTCCAAGCAATACAAGAGAGACTATCACAAGAGGAAAAAAACTTCAAAACATACATCAATCAGCTCCAATCTCTGGTATCAACGAAAACCTATTAAAACTATAAAAAAAAAGGGCCCCTTGGTTTTTACAAAATAGATACAGTCAATTGCTAATTATTAAAACTTAATTGCAATGCAGGCACTTAGAAATACCCCATACAGCTGCGACATTACCACAGCTGTACTTCGAGAACCAATTATAGGCACTTAGTTATACATGCTAACACCACTACAATCCCACAAAATTACTATTTCACAAACATTATATCGATCCTTGTACCTGACTGGTACATGATTGTAGCGCCAAAGTTCACAAAGCATAGACACTACAAATTACAATTTCAAGCAGCAAGATAACTCACAACACGAATCAAGAGAAGTTCTATGTGCTATGACTATATGAGTCTCAGGGCAGGAACAAAGTAAAGGAGCAGCGGAATTACAACCATAAAGAGAAGAGCAGCAGCCAAATTTGAAGTTGAACAAACTAGAGAAAGGAAATTACACAAAGGCATCACATTTGTTACACGGCCCGCCAGATGAACCTACAACAACCTTAGGCACTCCATCTATGCCAAAAACGAAAATGTAAATGAAAAAAAGGCAATCAAAGATAAAGAAACTGCTCAAGTAACAAAAGCCACAAAAGAACTTAAAAAGATCGCATCATGGTGTCCATCAAAGTTGCAACTTGCATGATGAGAAGATTAAAATGAAATCCAAGGAAAGCGAGCGGCGGCATGAGTGCTGCAACATAATGAAAAATGCAACCTTGACGGCTAGATAATTTTCTACACAATCTCTCCATCGCTCGGTTCAAACGCGATATCATCAATATACCCATTTGGAGCGCGACATCCACTGACCGCGATAATTCAACTATCTTTCCAAGATCGAAAGGACACGGGAACTAAAGCCACTTACTCGATCAAACCAGAGGAGCCATCCGCGTACGCGGAGAACAGCTGATCGATCCGCTCCAGCTCTTTCGAACTCGCCTTGCTCGAAGCTGAAAACATCAGATTTCAAATTACTTTACCGCCCGCTAATCAATCGCATCACCGATTCAACATCGGCGGGGGAATCCACCGCGAGCTTAAAACCAGAAAAAAAAAAAAGACAAGAAAAGAACGCGGAACAATTTCTTCAACAATAGCCGGTAGCTGCGGCAGCATCGTTACGAGAATAAGGTCTCGAATTTTTCGACTCCGATCACGGGAATTCGAATCACGAGCGCTCCCACGAACGTTCGGGACGACGAGGAGGAGGATTGCCCCGATCAAAATCGCCGGATGACCGAACATCGAAGGAAGAACACGTCGCGCGAACCGAATACAAGAGGAGAAGTCGAAAAGCCAAGAATCGTTCGCCGTGGACGGGAGGGATGGGGGCGTACCGGAGCGGAAGAGATCGGCGGCGGAGGAATTCAGGGACGCGGCTGACGCGGGTTGACCCGTTTTCTTCGTTGAGGAGCGACGCATCCTTTCCGCTTCGCAGCCGAGGAGAAGAAAAGCTAGAGAGAGAGAGAGAGAGAGAGAGAGAGAGGACTTCGATGTTGCTTGGAGTCGGAGAAGGGAGGAGATGAATGGGTTGATGACGGCGGGGAAGCGGGCAACGGGTACGGACGTCGGGTCGGGTCTCGGGTCTAGAACTGGCGCTCGGTCATTCGGTTTACTTGACCACCCCTTGCTCGTGCGCACGTCTTTGTCTGCGGACTACGATTAAAATATCTTTAGCCAACAAATATCTAGGAAAAATAAGAATACTACTCACATTAAAGAAATGACCGCAAGATGGATGGGTAATAAAAAATTTTATTTTTTCTTAAATGAAATTACTGCTTTTGTTTTCGTTTGGCAAAACCATCACGTAGAGTCGAACTCATAAGGCTGGAATAATACCGAGCTATTGCCAATATTTTCTCCGTAACGATACTGAATCGACTCCACTATGAAATGCTGTGCATTAAATCTTCTACCAGGAGTTTAGTATAGCGAAACCGAGAAGATCGAAACACAATAAATAGAAATAGAGAATCAATCGGACACGAGATCTGTGTGAGTCGATGTTAACGTGAGGTCAATTCCTGTGCAAACCAAATGGCTGATCCGTGAGCGCGGCCAGATTTGGCTCATGAGCGTGAGGATGCTTCAGGCACCGATCCGCTTCTCGAATCGCAAAACCAGGAGCGAAGTGGTCTCTCGATACCGCCCGTCTGACCGAAACACATACATAATGAAATCAAAGATAGCTTGTTTCTGTCGGGTGTGCTATCGAATGGATCTCCTTGAATGGGAAATTGCATAGTTCCCTTGCATGTCGTGTTTCTTCTACAATTGATCAGAGGCACCAAATGCCAATGCCATGTAAATCAACCAGGAAAGTCCATTCTTCCGTACAAATGGGATCGATCTATCAGCAATCAAATCCAAATGACACAGCAAGTTGCCACCGCAACGCGCCCTCAACATAAAAAACAAGTTGCTTCCGAATCCGCTCAAATTCTCTCCAAATATTTTTACACTGGAAGATAACCAAAAGACAAGACCCTTTTTACATGTACAACACTCAGCTAAGCTAGAAAGTCCACACCCAGAACGAGAGAACAACTTCAAGAAGCCAACTCCGACAGATAACAAGCGTATAGGGCCACTGCATCTTGCAAATGATTCGCCTGAAGATCTTCGGGAACCGGAGCACTGCATACATTTCTAAAGCAGCTTAGCTGAAGATCCCTTGTTGGATCCTCGGATATGTCTGATATAAGCAGACTAGAGATCTCCTCGGCCATCTTTGAGTATGCAACTCTGCAATGTTACAACAATGGAAGTCTTGAGGACACAAGAAATTTTCAACATAGACCATTTCTTATTTGTACGTGAATTTAAAGTAAGCTTTCGTCTAGTAGCACTTGACTCTGCGAGAATTCCTGGGTCAGATCATACATCAAAATTTTTTTAATGTAGTATTAGTTCTTGATAGGGAGCTTTTGCCACAGCATTTCTGCATGCAAAGGTATACCTAAAAATAAAACCCGAATAGAATAACAATTACTAGATTTGCTGAAGTTGAGAACGATTTGCAAGTTGCAGCCAAAGAATGAATGTTGTTTACCAGACATTAAGTAATCCACGAAAGCTTATAAATACTACCTTGCATTAATATTTAACAATCAAAATTTGCTGTAGAAAAATAGAATCAACTAGCAGAATTACCTAGCTTCTAGAGGTAATCTGCCCGCCCAAACCGCCAATGACTCATTTAATTGATCAAGGAAACTCTTACAGGCAGCATTTTTGCTCTCAAGCGAGTCCTGTAAGAGATTGCAAAATAAATTGTCAGTACCTCTTACAAAAAGGAAAAGTAACAATTACTGAACATTCATGACGCGGCAAGTTATTTCACCACTCCTAGAAGCAGAAATAAATGTGAGACGGATTCAATCTAACAAAATAATCTTAAACCCTCAAGGAATATAAAATATAGTGTACAAGAAAAATTTTGTTCAATTTGAAAGCTTATTGATTCCAGAGCTGAATCACAAGTGAAGAGAATGGGGCTCTCTAAGTAGAGCCTAAACTAAGTGAACAATAAAACTAGAGAAACCTGATCAAGCATATCTTAGAGATATCCCACTCAAATTTAAAGATAATAAACCTAAATTAAAAGCTAGCAATTCTCGTCCAAATCTGATATAGGACAGAAACAAAATAACAACTAAATCCAGTTCCCAGTTATTTCACCTCATCTTGCCAGAGCAGCCACCTTTCACCACTAACATTCTGTTCTCAGCATGGTAATGTGACGGCCCAAAAAGTTTTGTTCTCCATAAGAGTTCAACTAAACCAGATTTCACCAACAAATAGGAGGAGGGATCAGCAAACATTTTCTTTCACCTCTTGGGAAAGAAACATTCTTCCAATAGTTTAAAAGGAATATCACACCATCCAAAATTGACACCTATACAATACTCATTCATCTTGCATACCTATCCAATTGAGCTCTTTCCAATTGAAGCAACTACTAACCTATGCACAATGACCATACTAAATTAGCAACAGTTTTCACAAAGAGTACACAACAAATAAAAACATCACAAGACATGATTTGCTACATCAATTTATTTGCACAATATAAGAAGGGATGTTTTACAGAGGTCAAACCAAGCACCCTGCTTCCCATTAGGAGCCTCAACTGCGTTCAAATGTTTTTAGCTTAAAATGAAATATAATCAGATTTTTATTATGATGCAGTCCAAACCCAATTTGTGAGGAAATGATATCCAACTACACTGGCAGATTTATATAACTATATAAATTAACTCAAACTCACCAATCCATTCATACTATCATCATCTTCCAGCAAAGCACTTTTTATTGAATAAAATGATATGTAAATCCCCACGCCTAAGTCCCAGTTTTCAATTTCTGACTTGTGTTCCTCCATCAAAGATGCCAACCTCCATATTTCTGAATGCTTTGCTGCATAAATAAAGTCATGCAACTATGTCAGGAAGACCTATCCGTCCATGTTGATTAACTAATCAGACTTGTCTCTGACCAAAAAAAAAAAAACTAATATAACTTGTCAAAAACTCTAGACAGATCAAACATGAGCTATTTCTTTGAGGTGTACAAGATGGTCTTAGATGAGCACTAAATAAGCTCATCAATAAATATACTTTGAATCTCTAAAAACATGAACTTCCAAGGAAACAAAGTTGAAGCATTTCAATCCAACATGACTGATCCATAGATATATAGACATGCAACTCCTGGAAACCATCAGAAGGCTGTCATCATCATCCCCTGTAAAATTCAATGCTATAAAGATAATAGCATACTGAGCAGCAACTGTATTGGGTTCCGTGTAACAATCACAGATGACACTCTTTTCGAAATTTTGGAGCTCATTTAGAGTATTCTATAGACCATCCATTCCGCACCATTTTATTGGCCCAGGATTAAGGTTCTCATATAAGAGCATGGATCAAGAAAGCTCCATTTTGCGGAATCATACCTGATAAGAATAACGAATGTGCAACTGAAGTCACAAAGATAGAGTGTGCTTTTGGCCAATTCGAACACTGAAGAAAATGCTCCAAAGATTTCGAGATGTCTCCATGGTAGTTAAAATAAACTGCCTGCAAATCACAGTGTAACATCAACACTTAAGGTCGGACAATGTTTCAGCATATGATTTAAGATTGATAGATTGTAAAAAACAGTACCAAGGAACCAAGAGATACCTTTGCCTCATGCAACCAAGCCAATGGGACACCCAACTTTTCAATAAATTGCTCCTGCGACTTTTCTGAACTCCATGTTTCACAGTATTGAAACAAAATTTCACGAATTACAGTGGCCTGTAGATATGGATAGTCTTCTTGATAAGGCATGTGAAGGACTACATAGATGGCCCAGTGACATTGGCCCAGAGAGAGCAATTGTGAAACAAGTCCCATGTCAAGAACATAAAGATCATTTACACTGAAAGCTCCAACTGCTTGAAGTAAAGCACGCTGATGCCAGATCATATGGTAGTCGAGCGGATCATTTGTCGAAGATAACGTGCTAAACATTCTCTTCAGCAAGCCAAATTCATTATCTTGATTACAATGCAGAAGCATAAGATAATATGAGAAGTCGAACCGCTCCTCCTTAGTCTGAGTCACCGACTCTCCTGCCACTCCTTCGTCAATATACACGGGGACAGGATAAGGAGCTCTTCCATTATTAAGGAGTTGCTTGTAAGTTTGAAATATAATGGGCAACGAGGAGTCAGGTGGCAGTTGGTACCACATCAATAACCCCAAAAATCTCTTCCAGTCTATTCCAATATCACGCAGAGCACCTCCAATGTTGCCAGCAAGCAATTCCAAAATTCTTACTCTATCTTTCTCGATAAAACTGAAGTCCAATCCATTAGTTCTCCAAAGATCAAGCTGTCGAGAGATGTCAGAACGGTTTACTAGGGAACCACCTGCTTGGTTGATCAAACAAGCCAACCTTACATCTCCTTTAGAAGCAGCCAGCTCCACGGCAGCATCCAGCTGTCGGCCAGTCAAAAGTAAGAACAGATGCTCTAGATAACTCGACTCACTTATTGAGCTTATTTCTGCCTGTACACGGTGGCAAACACACTCTTGCAACCAGTAACTGAACTCTGCCCTTCGAATAAGAGGAAGTGCTTCAGGGTCAACTTCAGGTGAACCATCTTTCATATCCTCCATCACATCTTCCTCATTGTCAGCACCTACTGATTTTGACTGTCCACTATTCTCTCTTTCAGAAAAAAGAACTTTTATCAACTCCCAGACCATCACCTGGTGCATCAAAATCACTTTGGCAGATGAAGACAACCCAGAAACCTCCAACTGTCTCTCCACAATATCTATGTAGTTTCGGCAAACTCCTGAAAGTGTTAAGCGGTCGCAAACCAAGTTTTGAAGCTTCAGTTTGAAAGACCCAACCTCAACTTCTTTTGTTTTGTGATTTAATGTCTCATGCAAATTCAATGTGGAATCAAAAGCCAACTCAACCAACTCCTTCCTGACTTTGTTGCTCTCATCTCTAACAGCTTTATCAATTGCAACCTTTTCTATGTGAATTGCAGAAGATAAAACCCTCCGTGAGTCCTTGCTACCCACAGGTGTACCTGAGTGGACAAGGACACCATTTGGACCCCAACCAACTCGGAATGACCTACCCATAAAAAGGCCAGCATCAACAATATTCCTCGAATAGTGTCCAGTTAAAGGGGTCTCACGTGTTGTGTCCAGCTTAAACCCATCCACTCTTGTTGCCTTCAAAGGCATATCCTTATTTTGTTGCGCCAAAAAAATGGCTCCTGCAGACCTAGAGTCAGCAGTACAAGGTTTGTACTCGAGCAATGGTAACGGTGTCCTCCGTGCAACCGGAGGACTCACTTTATGAGTCATTCTCTGGGTAGAGCTCTGAAAGGATGATCTTGCATAATCTTTGCTTAAGGATGACTTTCCAGGAGGTATCTCGTTGATATACTCGAGCTCCTCTTCGTCATTAGGAAACATCAACATTCTCATTTCATTCATCTTTGCCGGGTCAAGACCAAGATGGGCAGGAAGAGAATGAGAAAGGTCAGGCCCAATTGGATTAACTCGAGGTTCTTCATCAACGTCAGAAACCTCCCCAACATTTTCCATTGTGGGATCTTGAACTGCCGGGGCATCATCCATAGTGATATCTTCCTCATCATCTTCACTCAGACCAAATCTACTAAAATGTTGAACTAGGAATTTCCATTCACATTTTGTAGAATTAAACGAAATGAAGCTGGCTCCTTGTCTTTCTGTGCTCCGTCTTAATCTTGTGACCATATCATCCAGTTGGCCCTCATCAAGTGACCCAATTTGTAGAACCAAGGTAACCTCAGCAGCTTTGTTGAGTCCTTGGCCAACCGAAGGCTTCAAGCTTTCATCTCCATATACAACTAGTTCATGCCTTCCAAACTTAACAAGTTCATTTAAATCCAACCCTCTAACATCTGTCTCTCCTAAAAACTTAACGAACCCATAACCGAACCTCCCTACTGTAAAATTCTGAACTCGACTCAAATAGCCAGGATCTCCAAACTCCCGAGTGGCTAGTTCTTCCAGGCAAGGTTCTATAAAATAATCAGAAAACTTTAAAGTAGGCAAAGGAATTTCTCTCTCACCCAAAAGCCGATTTGACAAAGAACTTGGACAATAAGATATCCTCCTTTTCTTTAGTTTTATGGAAACATCAGAGTCCGATGGCCCCACATCACTGTATACCACACAGCTTGAAGCAGAGGAGACGCCGTGTCTAGTATGGCAAAGTTCATCTGAAACACCAGATGAGAACACGAGAGCCAATTATCAGGACTTGACACTATGTCGAACTTGAAGATTTTCGTAGCATAACAACAAATTGGAAAGGATGATTGTCCACTGAAAGCCGTGGCCAGCAAAGGCAATATATGAGTTAAGAATATCAAAAGTGATCAAAGATTCATGCCTTTGTAATTAACATGCCACAGACTAATGACGTCCATCAAAGAGTCCCTAATGACCATCTCTAAACAATAACAAAACCGCTCACTCCAATGCGCTCGCCTCATGCGAATTCAAGTCTCCTTTCATGTATTTTTAGGCATAGATTACTAGACAAACAGAAGAGGAAACGATAGAAGGATCCTCAAAATTGTTTGCTAAAATGTAAACAGACTTCTTCAAAGGAGAAAATCTCCAAGTTCTTAAGAAACTCATCCTTCAAAACTTAATTGTCCTTTCACAGGTGCTGTTGATACTTGAAGTTCAAGAACTCTTCGAGGACAAGTCACAACTATCTTACTAACCAACTTCAGTATACAGTCACAATTATTAATGCGAAAAGAGGCTTTTATCATTTGTATATAAAGGGCCTATCTAGCCAGGAAACACAGGATTCACTATTCCCCGAGGCAACACAAGACAACCAACACCAAGTGATAACCCCGTGTTCCATGAAGGATCCGATGGAGTTTCATATGTATACCATCAGGGCAGCGCGGCAAAATTGAAGTAAGCCGTTATGAATCAACGAGAGGACATATAATTTATAGATACGACAATGATTGGACCATGCAAACTAAAAAAACCATTTTCTTCGATAAAGAATAAGACTATTCGACCTATATCCTGATTGCCGATGATATATATCATGACTCAGCATCCACTTCAAATGTATATCCAATTTTTGCACAGCAGGGTTATGAAAATCCAAAGCTATATGTGAATTAAGTATAGTAGAAAAAAAAAACTTATACAACGCAATATACACAAATCACCCACGCCCTTGTCTCTTTCTTCTGTACAATTACATTTAGTAATCAATGTTTCCAAATTTTTCCTGAACTTTGGTTTTTGGGACAGAAAAACCACACATTTGGTTTTTGCGGTAGGCTTCATTGCCATAGTATATCGAACGCAAGCCATGAACCAGCAATTACATCGTTAATTCACGCACTTCATCAATTAGGTAAGACAGCCCAGCAAAGCATCCATCCTTGCATCGACAGTATGATCCGATTGATGGCATATGACAAAACACTCGAGCACCGAAGTGACTACTAGAATCTGAGAATCATCAAATGCTCCAATTAGTTGCAGTAGAGAGAGAGAGAGAGAGAGAGAGAGAGATAACTTACCGGGAGAAGGAAGGAGCGAGATGGGCGCCATTCCAACTCGGTGCCGGTCGTCTCGTGTCGCCTTGGGGGGATAGCGAATCCTGTGTTTCACATCAATATTTTGGCTGGCACCGAAGCTCGTGGACCGGAGGTGGCGTTGCCGGCACAACGAGAGAGAGAGAGAGAGAGAGGGGGAGGGAGGGGGAACTTGCTAGTGGGTCGCGCCGAAGCTTGCGGAGGGTTGCGACCCGCGGGCGGACGCGCCGTCGCACCGGGCCGCGCCGTCCGCGGCGGCGGATCTCGGCGGCCGGCGGCCGGCCGACGAACGCCGAGGTGACGGAGAGAGGAAGCGCAGCGGCCGAGAGGAAAGAGAGAGAAGCAGCGCCCGCGACTGTCGACCGTCGAGCGAGAGGAGCGAGGGAGGGGAGGCCGGCGGGGCGCAGGAGAACAAATGAGGTTTAGGGCATTTTTTTTTTCCTTTTTTCTTTTTTCTCAATACACTAAAAATTCCTAAACTGTCCATCAATTTTTCTTGTCGTAAAAAATTTCAAACGGCCACAATCGCGCCATAATCTTCCGCACTAATTTTCGAGTCATAAAAATCTCGAATGCGTACCATTTGTGTCGCATTTACTTCGTACTAGTGGTACGGAAAAAATCTAAGTTGATACACTAGCTCTTGAGCCAAAATTAATAGATTTTTCAATCTCGGTTCATTTTTTTCAATTCTAGCTTCCACGGAGCGAGGTCATTTAAAAAAAATTATGTGGAATTTCCACTTCGAATGGACACCATACGTTCAATGTTAGGAACATTAAACGAAAGATAATGGATGGTAGATTTGTCAAAAATGTAACGATTTGTAAATTTTTTTTGACAACGCAAAAATCAGTTTGGCACAAATGTGATACCGATGAATCGATTTGGGCTTTTTTGTGATATGAAAATTAGTTTAGAGTATACGTGGCATAAGTGTACCAATTTGTAATTTTCAATGATATCAACCCGTTGTTTTTACAATTTTAATATATTTTTTATACATGTTCTCGGGCCGGGCTGGGCTATTTGGGCTTCGACGATGAATAATCCTATAGATTGGCCGGGCCCGAAATGAATTTTAAGTTTGGGCCAGGTGGCCCAGCCCGGGATATCAAACACTGGAAATTTCAATCGGTCCGGGCTTTCGGACCACATCACATCTTTGCTCAGCTCTAATTTTAAGTAGTAGGAGGGCTTGGAAAGTTGTTGTCCAGGTACAAAAATTGAGAAGAAGACTAAGAAATCCACTGGTATCTTAACCACAAACGCCACAAATCGTTTACACGCGTTGTTTTGCTTGAAATAACATCTATATTACTTAAAAGTTCGGCCCTATTCCAGGGTCGATCCTAGAACGGTTCGGTTTGGTTCCAAAGTGGTTACTACTATGGAAACGATTGCTCCCTGTACTTTCTCGTGCATTTTCATCCTTCCAGGAGTCTGAATAATTTTCTCCGGAAGATGTTCTAGCCAAAGAGGTAAAAATATGTTCTTAGCGCCCACAAATGTTTCCCCATCAGTTGATAGATCAAAATACCGGCAGAAGCCTCCCCCATGCGGTTGTCAAAATGAACTGTGATTGTGCTTTTGAGGAAGACATGCACAAAGCTGCTGAAGGCGTCGTAGCAATGGACAATGAGGGAAGTTTTATGGGAAGGGATAGGAGAAGAATTATTGCACTGGATGCTGAGATGGCAAAGACAAGTGCTGTTACAGAAGGCTTGATACTGCCCCAAAGCTAGGAGCTGGCATGACCTATTCATTGAATTGGATGCTTCAGCTGCACATCTGAACCTCGCTTCACTGTCTTCTGATAAGAGCTAGAAAACTTGGAAAAATTGGTAAGCGATCGCAGTAGTGTTCAAAACAACAAATTATATACAAACTGGTAAGTGAGTCAAATAAGAGTTGGTATGGCTAAAATTAGTCTGCAACTCAAACGGAAACAAGTTTGGTAAGTCATGAACATTGGAGTTGGAAATTTTGTATAAGAGTTAATACATGTTGGCAAGTCCTGAAAATAAATGTCTGTAAGCTATTGCAATAGCTAGTAATTTAAAAACAACCAAATAAAAGTTAGGATTTGAATAATATGTGTGTTATGCTAAAATTAGTCAGTGACTAAATGGGAGAAAAGTCGGTAAATCAATCAAATTAAAGTTGGTAATTTCATAAAAAAAAAATAAGTATGTTTAATAGGTTAGCAAGCTACACCACCAAATGTTGGAAGATTACTAAATCACAACGGTAACTTTGAAAGTACATATAGTAATTTCGGTAGTTTTGAAAACATGTTGGTAACTTACTTACCGGTTGAAATTAGGTTACCAACACATTTTGAAAGTTACCAATGCTAGTAAAGATTTATCAACACTAGAAATCCGCGGAAAATGGCAAAAAGGACCAATTCAACAATATATTACCTCGGCAATCACTGTCATATTTTAAAATACTAAGTATTTATGTACTTTTTCAGATCTTGGAATAAGGCTGGAAGTGTTGGAATTGGCGAACACTACGGGGACCCTTGTTTCTTACACCGGGTACGCCCACGTGAGCTTAGAGAAACTGAAGTGTTATCCGACGATATGTGACCCCTGCGTGTGGAATGCGAGGGTTCGGGGGCAGTGCCCCCGACACGGGTGCCCGCTGCCTAGTCAATGGCGGGGGTTCGGGGGCAGCGCCCCCCAACGAGGGTTCCGTTGCCCGGTCAGCGGACGGCTGCCCTGCTTGTTGGTGAGCGGGCAAGGGCTCGGAGGTAGCGCTCCCGAAACCTTAATGGGTTTGGGCTTTTATTTAAGCTGGCCCGTATGGTGTGAGATTAAAAGATTTCGTATAAATTTAGGTTTTGAGCCCATTTGGGGCGCATATATATTTTACTAGTTTTTTTTATCATTGTAACGAGTTGGGTGGCTATAAACCGAAAATATAGTGAAATCTCTTTGCAGGATGTAGCCCTATTCGAGGATGAATCTGGGTAAATTCGTGCATCAACTATTTTCTCTATTTTCTACGTGGTCGTTCTGTTTCGCTTCTCGATACATCCCTTCAGGAAGCACCAAGTCAAGGATTTAGATTTCGGATTGTGACACATCGTACATAGCTTTAGAAAAATTTCATTCTTCGAGTGCGTTACAGAGGCAACTTTAGACTCTTCCAATAAGTAAATTTTAAGAAAAGTATAAGGGCTGTAGAAATCTATAAAAAGAGATTTTTTTTAACTATAGATTGGAGAAAAAGAAAGTAGACTGACGTACATCGTGTCTTTTGGATGTATGCATGACCATGAAAGCACGCCTGAATATACCTTTTCCCCCCTCCTTCAAAGTCACAAAAGGAACCACTTTTCTTTGCAGTGCTTGTGAACAAATCCCAACATTGAGGCCCTTTAGGAAGGGATGTCCCCTAAAGTGTTGAACCGGTTGTGCCAGATTCAACACTGTTTTGGCTCTCTCTGTCACTTGAATGTCCTCGCGTATGAGTCTTCATAGATTGCAGCCTGAGTCTAGTGAATGTGTTGTGTTAAATTCTGCAAAGTCAAGAGAGTCTTTAGTTTTACTGTGCCTTTAGGATCGTTGATTCGAAAAATGTATACTTTCAATCTGAATCCTGTTTTGGACCCGTTTCGGTATTCGAAGAGCCTCGGATACTTTTAGCTGATGCTTCTATAGCCATTTTAGCATTTCTTTTCCCTTTGTTGCTTGTTCAAAGGGAGAAAGTAGAGCTACAGAGGAAGTTGTAATGATGAGAAAACAAAGAAGCATTCAATAGTAGCAGATATTGTGTCATCCTTGTGCTCTGCTATATAACTATACAGTGCATAAATACTCGGATAATTTCAAAGAGAATAGTAGATGTGCGCAAAACCAGGGCAGTGATAACTACCCAAGACATTTTTTGGTAGGAAAAAGAAGAATCTCGCGGAGGAGGATTGAGTTCGTCATGATCTCACCTAAAATTATAAAGTAAGTGAAGAAGATGCCATGTCTTTAATAGAATGTTTCAGTACCCAGATTTCTAGACTAGACTGCAGCTATGTGATTTGAATGCAGAGCCCAAAATTTCGCCTGCTGCTATTCCCAGGAGGGTGCTGATATGACCTTATCAAAGGGCCAAGTTGGTGCAAATAAAAGGCTCTAAATCTCAATTACACGAACAACATTTTCCAAGACCCAGTGATGTAACGTGTCCCTTTCTTTACCTCAACACCGCACGTTACAATATGTCATTGTCCAGGCTGCGTAGTGCAAGTGATTGGTTGGCTTGCAATACATCAAAAAAATAGAATGGCATGTGGGCATGTAGCAACCTAATCAGCTAACACTGCATGAGACAAACCAGGGTGTTCCACAATTGATGTCAAGCATCTTGCTTTTCTTGCATGCTTTTGATGGGCTAACGCGGGCTACAAGATCATTTAATGGTCAAACATAGCAGCTGCTAGTCTACAAACACTTCCACACACAGAGAGAAGCATTTTGTGTTACGTCCACGTGATATCACCAACCTAATATGCTTTTTAATTATATGATGTCGCTTTTTGTTAGTGAACATTTTATAATTTCAATATATTAGATCACCAAAATGATCCGTAATATCATATAAGCATGCCATCTGATGATAGCATTAGGAGAGAGAGAGAGGCATGGGCAGAAAATTACATCGAGGCTTGGCATCTGTCCTCACCTGAACAGAGGCATATGGGTTTGGTTTTCTATGTATAGTATTTCTGATGTGAGCCAAGAACCCATGTTCGGAACCTCATAATAAAGACAAACATCACTACACCACATAAAATTGCCATCAAATCCTATAACAAGTACAAAAACACATCAATACCAGATAAGCATCGGTAGTTCTATATGTTGAACAGCAGAAATTAGATGCACAGATCAAGAATAAACTTGCATATCAGGTACCATTCTCTTGTTAATACTCAGCGCAGGAGTTAAGAAAACATCATCCGGCTCCTTATGAGTTTAGGTAGAATTACGTCATGTTTTACCACAACACGATGAAATTCGCCTAATGTGAAGCGCAAAGAGATGCAATCTGTACGCATATCTCTGTGCCCCCATTAATGATTTCATCTTAATTGAGTGATTATTGATCGATTGTATCCAGCATAATTTAGCTGTTTGGTGGATCAAACATGAAGAATTACTTGTGTGATGATTCTCTTGCTTGGTATAAAACAAACAGTAAAATGACAATTACCTACCAGCAAGAGATTCCTAAAATTAACATACCAGAGTGAAAAAACCATATGGTAATTAGTAAACAACGATGGCATGATCAGCATCTTTTCAAATTTCTCTTGCCAAGACAACTCTGATCTCTCGTATAGAAAAGAAAAAGGGGAAGAGAAAATAAAGCCATGGCGGGTCCCATGAGCGACCTGATTGCTAGAAGGCCGCAAAAACAGCTGCTATATAAACTCACTCTCTGGCCTTAACACTTTATATAAATCCTCACCTCTCAAGCAAAGGCAATAGCACATTTTTCATTCAGACATATCACAAACACCTTCACACGTTTCCTTCTCTCTACTGCACATCGCCGATGACTCGAACTCAGCAGCGATATCGAGGTGTCCGGCAACGCCACTGGGGCTCTTGGGTCTCTGAAATCCGCCACCCATTACTGTAATTCCACTCTCAACGACCGGTTCTTTAATTGATGAATATGTTGTACATTTTGCTTAACCTGAAGGTTTCGCACTTGTTCCTTGTTTGTTAATGCAGTAAGACTAGGATATGGTTAGGCACGTTCGAAACGGCAGAGGACGCAGCAAGGGCGTACGACGAGGCTGCTAGACTCATGTGCGGGCCGAAAGCACGTACCAACTTTCCCTACAATCCGAACGAGCCTCAGACGTCCTCATCAAAGCTTCTCTCGGCAACTTTAGCTGCCAAGTTACACAAATGTCACTTGGCATCTCTACAGCTGGCCAAGAAAAGCGTGAAAAAAGAGATCAAAGACTCACATCCTGGGCATTTCAGGTGGGAAGGTGATCGAACTAGCAGCGAAAGAAGTGGAGATCAAAGAGCGGGTGGGTGGTCAGAGGAAAGACCAACTGTTGTCCAGTGGCATGAGATGAACTGGGATAGTGATGAAGGCCAAGGAGATAACAGTGTTCAGCAATTTAGGCCACTTGAGGATGACCATATAGAGCAGATGATAGAGGAATTACTTGATTATGGGTCAATTGAGCTATGCTCTGCGATTCAAACATAGCTTCTAACCTGTTAGCTCTCTTCTTTCTCTAGGTAGTTTCTTTCAATTTCCCGAAGAAATCGTAGGATTCAATGCCAGGTCATTGGTATGAACTGCCAAAGACTTCGTCCCGTTAAGTTAGGTCAAGGTGGGTCTTTCAAGTGTAGCTTAATTTGACTGTTTCCTTATGTAAGCTCCTTTTGTTTTTCCAATAATCAGTCAGAAGCAAGCAAGAAGGAATGGATGAGGAGAAGTGGAAAAATCCTTATTATCTGAAGTACCTATCATGAAGCTGATCCAGAGATCCCAAAGCTCAAAAGAAGTGTGAAAACTCTCTTAGTCCTACCTCCTTTGCATGGAGACAGGGTCCCGCAACCTCTATCTTTTCTATTTTTTTCCGTGGTTAAAGTGACAACGATCCTAATCGAGAGCAACACTAAATATACTAAAGCTTAACTGGGAACTGTTTGCCAAATGACATGACAATATCGGTGGAATTGAGAAGTGGATGAGGCTACAAGGAAGGTAAAACCGTAGGACTAATTGGGACGTTCGTGATTTAGAAGAATGGTTTGATTTTTATCTTATTGGACACCCAACAACAGAGAGATTTAGAGGGCCCATGTTATGCAATCGTGAACAGTTCTTGACCCTACCACACAAAACACAAGCTCAAATCTTGGTAAATAGTAGTACCCAGATGAAAGAGGACAAGTCAAAAAAGTTCATGCGCAGTGTTGCTGCAGAAAGAGTGTCATTTCCTTGGGGCCATTGAACAGAGAATGTTGTCCCTTTGGTTCTGAGTCCTCCATTTTTCTCTGAGTTCCCAAACAAATCTTGCCAACATCCTCTTCCCGCGTGAACAAAGATCGCCCTTTTTTGTTGGTGGCACTGGCAGTGATGGAGCCATGTCTATCTCTAGGCATACATTCTCATTGTTCTCTCACTAGCCTTCACAAGCTGACAAGGGACTTTGTTATTATCTCTAGGAACATCACTTTTGACCAATGCACTCACTCATCCTGATCACCCTACACAAGAACTACATATTCCTCACTCATTCCTCTAAGTGTAGTATCACCACAGTGAACATGTTCAACAAGATAATATAGTTTATAATCCTTGTCATCATGAAGTATGATTGTCGAGGAAGCAAAGGATTGTCTTTGGAGTTTGCTTAAAGAATGGTAAACGACTTTTGTGTGCTTAGGTTATTTAGCAATATAGCACCCAAGTTTTCTTTTACAAGATCTAGCATCTCCCAACACCTTGGACCCACAAATCAATTTCTCAGGCTCCTTGGCATGCAGAAATCAATCATTATATCTTGATTTGCTCGGATCAACAAGATTTTAGCATGCAAATGGACGCGGATCCTTTTGCTCAAAAACTTAAGGTAACTCCCATTGGTTGAAACTGAGTAACTAGAAGCTAAAAATCCCATCACTCTGGAAATGCAGATATCAGAGATTTATAATCATCCTGAAAGAGTGGGATGACAATGAAATTAAATCTTTTTCTATGCTTTTAAAAAAAAGAATTTCCAAAATTGTGACCTTTTTTTATTTTTGATAAGAAATTTCATACTTTCTCGCCCCTGTTATTATTGTTTTCCTTAATGACCAAAGAATCTTCTTCCTGTCATCTCTTTTTTTTTGGGGGCAGGTATTTCTTAGTAATTATGTTTCCATTAGACATTGTAGATGACATTACAGATGAAATGTCTCTGGCCTCACTGTAGTGGACCCTTCCTTTTCTCTGTTTTGCCCTTAAAAGAGGATTTTCCCTTCTGCTCCCAGGAAGATTTAATTGACACTCACACAATTTTTCCGCGAAGAGAAAAAAATTTCAAGTTCACGGGAAAGAAATTATTAATTCGAAAACGCCGTAACTGTACCGCTTTCACCGGCTCAACTTTTTTTTCCCTTATTGTGGTATGAAATTTATTTCTGTGCTGATTGATTTTTCTCTTCCTTCGGGTAAAAGCTGCTTGAGCTGATTTACTAATTGTATAATCATTGAGAAGATGGTGGAATCTAAATCCTATTGTAAACTCATGCTTCATGATTATGAATGTCAATTTGTCTCCCACCAAACATTAATTCTTACGGTACTCAATTACCATTTAGCAAGATTAACGTTAACATCCTTAGGGTTTAAATTCTTTGCCCAAAGATGCATGTGGGATGATTAAACCAGTTTAATTTTACCGAAGTGATGTTACAGCTCATGCACAGCACCGAACTGGAAACATGATTGCATGTTGCCACATGAAATATATTGTGATGATGAACGAAAAAAAGGAGAAAGCAGTCAAAAGAAATGCAATTTTAAAGATGATGGGAGAGGAATTGGCATGATGAGAGAGACAAACAGGCAATCATATGGCTGACCATCTGAATGATAGCCCCAAACAGACAGAGATTGCAAGTCCCATGTTTTTAACTTTGGATCTTGTTCATCATGTGAAATGGATACTATGGACTTGAAATTACTCATGCACTTGCAGATGATGTCCAAAACTCACTAGAAGCCAAGGCATGAAGTCTTGTGCCATATGCATCACTATGGCTTGTTTTAGATGAGTTCGGCACTAAATTTGTTCTCTCTCTCAATGTCTGTCTGTTTTTTTTTTGTCTAGGGCCTATATGGATATGGTATGTTATGGGTCTTTTAGTATTCCACTCTTGGTCCATGCCTTCCCTAGGTCCATAACCTTATCTACATTTGGAGTTTGTTCCCATGCATGTTTCAGTGCACATGGTTTTAGGTCTCATTAAAATTCATAAAAAAGGAAGAACAGAGTGTGAATCTCACATGACCTTCACTTAGGTCTGCTCATCCAAAGAAGCTTAAGAAGCCATGTGATCAGAAAACCTTTTCTCGGTTGTCCTATAGGCATCACTAGTTTATTCAAGGAAAAGTTCTTACACAGCAAACTTTTACAGAAGCTAACAATTAATCTGCTTGAGTTATGTTCGATCCCATCGACATTGACGTTAGTCGAGCGTAGATTAGTCTCTTCTCAAATCACTTCTAATCTGGCATAGAAGAAAAACTAAAGCATTTCCAAGCAAATAAGGTCATTAGAACTTAGACGTTGCCGATGAGTCAATTATAGTTTATCTGCTTTTCCGTTGGAAGAAACAAGGTCAAGAAACTGCAGCTGTAAGATGACTCATCAGAAAATAATGTGTTTTCTTCCTTCGGCGGTAACGAGGATCAACCAACAACCTGAACAGTTCAAGTAGTTGCACATCATTGGATTTCCTAGCTTCCCCAGATCCATCCTTGAAATGGGAAAAAGGCCTGGCTGTAATTGAAAGAATGTTGCTAGCAAAATTGACAAGACTGCTGGCCTAAGCTCTCATATTTCACTGTGCATGTGACTTCTTTTATTTTGAAGAAACTACTACCTAGACTTGTTATACCAGAAATGTTTTCTCTTCTTCTTTGTGATAGGAGTCAGCCGCCATATCATTCATGAAACAAGTTTACATGGCAAATTTCAAATTATCATTTGCAAGGCAAGACCAACAAACAGAATTGCCAAAGAATAGAAACAAGGGGGAAACTGGTAGAGAGGGAAAGGAGTTCTGGAGAAAATGTTTAGACAGTCCGAGGTGGGTAAAATTGAGATATGAATGAAGGTGACCCCTTGTTCACAACTGAATATAAGAGTGCTAGTGAAATCCAAGAAGCACTAAATTTCTCTGTCATCGCCATTTGGAGCTCCTTGAGCACAAAAGTGCCAGTGCAAGTGCTGGCCTTCGCCAAAGAAATAAATTAAATGATTTGAAAATTAGGATGAGTTTATCGTTTCCTTCCAATTCCTGTTAATAAGGCCGAGTTTTACAGAATTCTGAAGGAAAGTAGTGCCATTCTGAAGGTATTTCTATCACTATGAGCACATGAACTGATGCAATTGTCCCCAAGATAAACACTTCACACTCAGTCCCTCTTAATTTATCTTGTCCTTCGGCTTTTCTTCTGTAACACAGCAAAGTGGAAGGCAAGCACCCGAAAGACATTGACACAGCTTTCAACAGGATCCTGCTGAATTCAATCCAACAAATAGCGTTAGAGTAAGTTATTACCATGCTCGACCTACAGGAAGCCAATGTCATCATATAATTGCAACAGAATTCACAGCTTGCTGCAACTGCTGCTGCTTTAAGAATTAAGTTTGAAATTCTCTTTACACTTTCAGGGAAGAATACACATCTACTGTGCCAGAACTACGGAATTGGCATATTTTTGAGATTTGGACCTCATTGCATCTTTGGATCTAGTAACGTGGAGGGGAAGGAAGCAACACCGAACCACTTCCCCCGATAAATCACTCGGCTTTTGCAACCTGAGATAACTGACAACAGAAAAAGGCGAAGCATGAACAGTAATGACATGCCAAGTGAAGAAGAAATGACAAGGTATGCCATCTCCTGGACATTACTTCCATGTGCAAAGAAAGGCATAAAAATATTTGCATTTAGGACTTTACAGCAGCCATCAGTTCAGTTTCAGGTTTCTTTTCGACGGGTTCTAGGAATTTCCACTACCCAGAAATCAGCTTCAGTTCAGGCTTCCTTCTGAGTCAACAATCTTGGCCTTAGTGTTAGAGACAGCGAGAAAGCAGGAATCTTGCCGTACATACCAAAAGAGGGTCTTTTTCCACTTTGTCTGCAGCAGCTCTTCCAAAATTTAGCCTCACTAACAGTGAAGCCCACAAGGTAATTTCCTTGATTTGGCGGAAGCTCGGCACAAGTCTAAAGACCAGAGTTTGGATCCAAATTTGACCCCTTTTTGTAGGTCATCGTGCGGATCAAATTCAAAACGTAAACGAAGGATGGAACAATGTTTAAGGATGCCTTCTTTAGGCTTAGATTGGGAGTAAAAGAGAAAAAACATACGCTCCATGTACGCCGTGGCATACGCAAGAAACGGCAGTCACTGATGTCTCCTTACCAATTATGACAGGCAATAAAGTGCAAAGGCAAATGTTCAAAACCTCAAGAGTGGAGATCATCGCTCGCATGTTCGCTTTTGCCTCTTGTGATGTGATCCCTCCTTTCACCATCCACTGCATTGAATTCCAATGCCCTCAAAACCGTGAAAGACAAAATGAGTGCCAACAAAATTTGCCAAGCTTAATTTATCACATAATGCCTGGTGGGATCGTAATTAGCTGCGATGTTTACTATGAAACTAAATGAGACAAGAAAAGAGGAAGATGAGCTACAAATACCCAGGAAGATCAAAGCAATATCTCATTGGATATTCCTGGCAAATCCTTTGGTACAGCAGATGCTTTATCTTGCAGAGGTACAATTTCCAATCTCATTTCCCTTCGCTCACCACGACTTGGAAAAGAATAATAATGGCCCGTTCAAGATGGCTCTGCACAAACAGCACGAGGAACATGCTGGTCAAGATTGTCCACCCTGGTGGGCACGTCGAGCTCCACGACAGGCCGGTTCTTGCAGCTGAGATCATGCTTCGCAACCCTAGATGCTGCGTCACATACCCTCATGTGTTTCAGCAGCCATGGGCAATCGTTGCGCCAGACACGATGCTAATGTTGGGCCAGAAGTTCTATGTTGTGCCCGTAAGCACCATCAGGAAGCTCCAACGCCTTTCATTCAAGTACTCTCCATCCGCTTCTCCTTTCCCTTCTCCTTTCCAGAGTCCCAACACAAAGGCCAAGCCCCAAGAAATGACCAAGGAAGAAGATCAAATGGACTCGACATGTTGGTCAAAGATGGAGAAGGACGAGTGTTTCTCCAAAGATAGCTGCTTTGTATGGTTGTTTAAAGGAACAAAGCTCAAAGCCAATCCCGAAAGTACCAGCGAAGAGTCGAGATCGTCAAGTAGCTTCGGGTCTTCGGAGACGATGGAACTCACAGGCCAAAAGAGGAGTAAGGACATTACAAGAAGGGGAATGAGAGGGTCTCCGAAAAGGCTTGCATCTCATGACAATTGGCAGCCAAGGCTGGAGAGCATCACTGAAGAGTGAAGTCCAATTTCATTTGATATGATATTTGGCTCACGGCCACTCTGGAGGATCATATAATCAAATATTACACCAGGATCCATGAGTAATATTCTTCTTCTTTTGTTCTTTTTTACCACATACGGATAGTATGCAATGTGTGCAATGTGTATGTTCTTTTTACTGGTAATATGTGCAATATATATGTATTTTGTAAGCAACTTCAACAAAAAGGGAAAGACTATATCCACATATGAAGACTTCATGTGCATTTTTAGGCAGTCCAACTTGTAAGAATGAAGAACAATTCATGTGAAATATATCAGATCACAGAATTTGCTCTCAGAATCTCAGATCTCATCAGCTTCTCGTGCGATTTACACAGAAGCTACTATGCAATAAACAGAAAAAGGATTAAATCCTATTAATTTCATCAGAAATAGAAATTTCTGTCTGGCAATACATGAAGAACTTGTTAGCAAAGCGGTAGAAGAATATACGACATTGTGTTCACTAAAATATACAGCAGCAGGAAGAGAGACGGGAGAAATGCCTGTAGGTTCGATTTTATCCTGATTCCAATGGAACCAAGTAATCCAAATATGACTTGTCAGAAATCAAAGAACAAGAACCATGCTGAATTCGTCCCCATCAACAAGCATAAATTGCAAGTGGATGAAACTGTAGCCAAATTTTAAATGCCAGTCAAAACCATCTTTGGTTCAGTGAGAAGGGTCAAGACCAACCGTTGGAACAGGTTCTGATACTCTGAGGGACCCTCCGAGCTCGACAGGAACGAGCGGGATAAGAGAATGCAGAACATCCGTTATCAATGGCCTGTAGCTCGGTTCTGGTTGAATACATAGTACTGCTACGGCAGCGACCTGCTCAATCATTTTCATAGGTGATTGATGAAGTAACAAGCAGAGGGTGAGAAGTCCAATTACTAAGAAAAAACTGTATTCAATCCGAATACCTGATATAAGTGCTTCAAATCCATCGTGTCTTTGATGACAGGATTGACAATGTTTGGAAGCTTTGATCTGTCAGTGAGCTGAGGCATGGCCTGCATGTTGGGGAGTACATGTAATTAAGTTTCAAAAAGAAGACAAAAATTTAATAAGCAAATTCGGAAAAAATTGCCCTAAATGAGAGCTTTTTCCTGCCAAGTTCAAGGAAAACATACCCAGGTTACTAGGGACTGGCATTGAGTTGATTCCATTTTCTCCACAGGCTTTTTTCCCATCAGAAGCTCTAGGAGGACAATTCCAAAAGCGTAGACATCACTTTTATCTGTTAATTTACCTGATAAAGAATCATTTTAGTCTTAAGAAAAAAACAAAGTCTGAATCACAATGATAGGTGCACATATAAATAAGACTGGGAAATATTTAGATATAATCTTGAAAAGAGGCGACACAAAAGTAGAAGTAAACAGCAAATACAACAGGCTATGCTAGTCAGGCTCATCAAAAGAACATCAAGTCACATCACTAACACTTGGAAAAGAAATTCTATGCACTGAGCACAACTTGATGAATGGGGCATTCATCATGACTTCCTAAGATCAAAGAAAAAACAGAACATACCATCCAACAGGTACTCGGGGGCCAAATAACCCACTGTGCCAGAGATCTTCACATTATTTTTGTTTTGAGCACTCACAGCAAGCCCAAAATTAGAAAGCTGTTAAAAGAACAACATTCAGAAGATTTATGCAGGAAAAAGATGACTCCTCTAGAAAGAAATGCAATAAGAGGAGCACTGAAAGTCAGTCAACCTTAGCATTGAATTCTGAATCCAAGAGAATGTTCGATGATTTAAGATCTCTATGCACCATAGGAGGGTTGCACCGTTCATGAAGAAATTCTAATCCTCTGTATAAACACCATTAAGAATTTGATACACATCAGGAAAAGGAAGAAGATAATTAGTAGGACATAAAAGCAATGATAATTTGGCGCTGAACTTGCCTGGCTACATCAACAGCAATCTTCATACGCAGGTGCCACGTTAGAGCTGATCCATGTGTTGGTCCTAGATAACCATCAAAGCATGAATCAAGTAAGGATAGACAGAAATCTCAAAACCTTCAAAGACCAACCAATAACTCTGGATCTCTTATCTCACTGAAACCGGTAAGAGGAGAGTGAGTCCATACCATGCAATTGAGTCTCCAACGACCCATTCTGCATCATTTCATATACGAGATATTGTGTTTGTCCATGAATACAGTAGCCCAAAAGAGTGACTACATTTTGATGTTGGATTTTACTCAACCAATTCACCTCGTTCTGTCAGAGGAAGGAAATGCAAAGAGAAACTCTATAAAATATGAGAGAGAGAGAGAGAAGAAATCAATCTTCACATCATCATCAGGTGAAAACTACCTCAAATTCTCTCTGGGCATCCTGATCGGCATCATCCCACTTCTTCACAGCAGCAAGGAGCTTTTCACTAAAACGAGCTTTATAGACAACTCCTCGGCCACCTTCGCCCAAAATGCTCCTCTCATGAAAATGATTGGTCGCAGCTTCCAAGAGTTGATACTCAAAAACAGCAGCAGAACCCTTTTTACCAACAACAGCAGAGGTATTCAATTTACCCACCATTGGGTTCAATGGAAGTCCCCCAACATTATCTTCGTATGAAACATCAAAGAGATATGCAAATGAGACCACATAGTCATCTGAAGCATAATCAGGAAAATGAGCAAATGCTTTTGGCCAGAAACATACCTGAGTTTGCTGAGCTCTTACTTTTAGATTTCTTCTTCGAATTCTTTGAAAGATATATCCAGAAGCAAACGAGAAAAATCAAAACCACGGCAAGGAGAGTAGATGCGACAATGAGTGCCACCAGAATCTTCTTATTCAAATCCTGGTGGTGCACTACTCTGACCTCTGGCATTCCTTCTTTAAAAAAACGCTTACAATGTATCAAAACTCCAACTATCGGAATGTACATATCAAAAACGTACTCGAAACCCAGACACCATCCTTATCAGAGACAAGCACAAAAGAAGGCCAACAATTAAGGAGAAAAAGATTGTGGAATATTTGCATCGGTGGATTCTCATGATGCTTTATTTCTAAAATCACCACTCCGAAAAAATTGGCAGAGATTATTTCGAGGATTATTTGGGTTATTTCAGTTTGAATCTCAGGAAAAGAATCAGATGGACCATATCATTATTACTCCCGGACAAAGAATAGCAGAAAAAATAAATCTATAAATCTTCCATTGCTGTTAAAAGATGAACTGTTCCCACCAAAACAGAGTCACAAAATCCAAATCACGAACTTAAATATCCAAATTCCAATTCATTATCTTTTCCAACATCAATACAGCCACACAGAACAAAAATTTCAAATTTCACGAAACAGAAGAACCGAGGAAGACATAGCACCAAGTTGCAAAATTCCACCTTTCCATATCTAAATGCATTTGTTCGAAACTTAGTTCCAAGTGCAAAAATCCAAGTGACCCAATTTACTCAATTGCACAGTGAACACAAAGAACTCCAAATAATTCGCTGATGCACATGAAATTAAGATAACATCCACAAAATGGAAAGGCTGACAACTTCACCTGAAGACTGAGCATTCATTTCTGAAGAAAACTGGGAAATGGGTGCCTCCTGAGAACGCGAAAAGGGGACTAGTATAGTGGAAACAGCAGGGTCTGGTCTGGCATCAGTGATGACAATGGCTGAGAAAAAAGATGTGCTTATTACCCACATGGGCAGAAGCAAAAGACTAGGAACATTCATGTCCTTGTTTTTTTCTCCTTCACACAGAAAGAGAGAGAGAGAGAGAGAGAGATCGTGGTGTGAGCTCTATTGAAATTTCATTTGCTCCTTTGTTTGTTTCCCTTTGAATTTATCTTTTGGTTTCCAAAAGCGGATGGGACAAAAGACTGTCGCAGGGAAACCAAGAAACCACTTTTTCTTTTTCTTTCCTTCAAAAGATTTATTCTTTTCATAACCATTAAAAAAACATCCATCTGTTCCAACCCTTCATAACTGTGGGTGAGAGTGTTTGAAGAAGTGGGCCAAGTGGACACCGAATCATGTGGCAGGAAGAAAGCCAAACGTGAGAGAGTGCAGATGTTAAGCATGGTGGTGGCAACTGGGCTTTGGACATTTATTAAAAAAGTGGACTGAGGATTAAAATAAATCACAAATAAGAAGAAATACAGAGTGAATAGGAAATCAGAAGTAAAGCCATACTATGTACACTTCTGTTCTTTTCACATTTTTGGTGTATGGACAATGTACATTAGCTTCTCTAACATTCTTCTCCTTCGCATACTCCTTTTTTTGGCTGGATTTGTCTAAGGGAAATGGAATTGAAAACCTTCTTTTTCCTCTTCTTCTGAATTCAAAGTGACTATGGAATATAATGATTTATACCTACAATATCTTTAGAGAAACATTTAATGAATCACGTCAAGCTGATTCTGTGATTAAATATTTCCAATTATAGTCATGCACCAAAAGTCTCGAAATCTCTACTTGCCCTTGATTGCGCTAGTGGGGTTTCCCCTCCGGTTTTTTTTCTATTTTTGTACGCTAAATTTCTCTTTAAGTTCACTATGTACCACCATTCGGCTTTCACATGCCAACAGATATATGCGCAAAATGTAACACCAAGAAATTGCCTGTGCAAAGGAAGCTCTTCCCACAAAGTGCCTGAGGCAACTACAAATATTGAGCAATGCTAGTGAACACAATAGCTACCAAAAAAAAACAAGTGCATTTCCATATGTCCATAAAAAGGAGGAGACCATCTTTAATCATATATGATAGCACAGATCAAAGCTTCATCAAATGGGAATGTGGTGGCATTTTACCATGTTTAATTATACGCCTATTTATTTGTTTTCCAAATATTTTTATTTATATATAGTGTTACAGCTGAGAGAGAGAGAGAGAGAGTGAGAGAGTCCGAAACTCAAAATTATGACCTACTCACCTGTGATTTTCATTAACAGTCTTCGGCCTTTCTGTCTTTTGAACACACAGCTGTTGTAAAAGGCATTGTTCTGTAATCACCATACCCATTCACAGCTGACAACTCTCTCTCTCTCTCTCTCTCTCTCTCTCTCACAGCACTCATGTGAACTTTTCATTTGATCAGTATCTTTCCTGTTTGATGTACGGGAAAAAAAAGATGACATTCAATTATTTATGCATGCAGCCAGTAAGTGGAAGCAGCAAAACTATTTGCAAGGGGTGAGCCCATTTCCAGGATTTCATTGCATCTGGTTTCGGTTCCAACCAGAATCCAACCCAGGGAAAAAAAAACAGAGAGCGGTAAATCTGCAAGCTTGGCAAGTTGGGAGCCCATCCTTAACACTGATGAGACAACACAGATCTAGCCAAACAGTGGGCATTCGATTCACTCGACGCGTCAACTTCCGTTACGGTTCGAGGTCAAATAAATACACAGCTAAATACCATTTTGTCAACCCATTTCCATCTCAAGTTCAACGCATATCAGTTGGGGCGACGTGCCCTGCAGCTAACCAAAACTATAAAATAGTTGGAGCTGTCCAGAGATATGATTTCGGTGGCAATGTTGCACATGTGACCCTGTTGAAATGTATGAACAAATCCGGGTCATGCGCGTACTACTTCTTGTTCCTGCCGTTCTTCCATCTTTGTCATCATTGGCAAAAGAACCACCTTGATTCCTGGAAGGTCCTCGTCAGCAGTTGTACCTTATACATCTTTGTTTATTTTCCCCCTCAGGGCTTGCTTAATATAAGGTCTTGTTCGCATGAGATTTCCAGGCGTGAGAGGACACGATATGCGGCCACTAATTGACAAACCAACTTGCTGGGTAGGTCCGTATCAATGCGAGAAACCGGTACATTAGGACTTAGGATAATTCTAATTTCAAGAAATGAATCGACCAAGTTGACAGGTTTGGCAGGGACTTGGGGCCTGTTTGGTAACACTCATATTCTCTATTTTCCTATTTTTTTATTCTTCGGGACAGTAAAAGAACATAAATCCATTTGGTAACATCAATTAATTTTTCTGTTCCTAGAATAGAAAGGTGGACACGGAATAAATTCGGAACAAAAACAAGAAGTAAACAAAATCTATTTTTTTTGCTCTTTGGAACAATTTCTAAAACACGTCATTTTCTTTTTCTCCTTCCTTCTTCTTCCTCCTCTAGCCAGTTGTCGGGCCTCGGTGATGGACCTTGCTAGCCAATCACCATGGGTGGGCGAGGTCACCGGCCCTTGTCTCTGACCAACGACAGTGATTGGCTAGACAAGAAAAAAGAAAGGAGGAAAAAGAAAAGAAAAATTAGAAAAATCTAAGAAAATTATTTAAAAACTAAAGATAATCCACGTCGCAAAATTTTTTTAAGGTCGTACGAAAGCTTTTATATTCTTTTTATATCCCGAGAATAGAAATTTTGTGCAGTTACCAAACGCGTCTTTCTACTCATAAACTCGTCCCGAAGACAAAGATATTATCAAGCTCATCCTTCGCGACCGGTAAAAAATATGAAAGACGTCGATTTGGTACCAACACAAACAGGTGAAAATATTTTATTGTTTCAATCAATAATTTTCGGGTTAATCGGCTAGCTTCCAAAGTTTTGATGCGTGGGAGGTGATATGTCTTGGGGCTGACATTTGGTCGTGTGAAATTGCGTGACTGGGAAAGGATCTGCAGCACCAGCCGAATCAAAACAAAACGAATTTTGGTAACTGTACTACAATGATTGCCCCAAAAATGGCATAAAAAGACAAATATGATATGGGACATGTTTCTCTTTGTTCTTCCAAAGGGAATTGATTTCGTTTTTGGAAGAAATCATAGTTTTTTAGTTCCACGTGATCTCCATGATTAATTGTCCTATTTAAGTACGTAATATTGTCGCGTTCACGCCTCTTTGTATAGGGTTGTCTTCATTTTTCACCGAAGCATTATTGATTTTCTTTTGTAATGTTCTCAGCTCGTTGCAAGAATTAGATCCGAACATAACCCCATCACTGAGAAAATTACCAAAAAAAGTCATAAACATATTACAATTATGCCAATTGAATTCTGAATATTTTGATAATTTGCTAATATAGTCATTCCAGCCAATTTTCATAAAAAAAAAAACACTAACGTAGCGGTCCAATTAGTATCGGCCGTCTTATGTAGCATACCAGCACTAACGTGGATAATTTTTAAAAAATCTTGTTCCTTTTTTTCTTTCTTTTTTCATTTTTCAATTTTTTTCTTTCCTTTTCGTCGGTAGCCGATCTCAAGCAATGGCCGCCCACCTGCGATGCCTGGAGAGGGCTGAGTGAGGGCACCCTCGCCGACCACAGGCGAGTGATGGCCTCACTTGGACAAGGTGACCCTCGCCCTACCCAGGCGAGGCTAGGGCTAGATCTTAGTAGCCCTCTCTAGGCATCGCCAGTGGCCAACTATCGCCTGAGATTGGTCATCGGCGAAACAAAAAGTTAAAAATAGAAAAATGAAAAAATTTAGAAAAAAATTAAAATTTTCTTTTAAATTGTCAATGTCAACACCAGTTACACTACAAAAAAAACGGATTTTTGCCACGAAAATTTTCCAACGAAAAATTTTCGTCGCAAATTTGCGACAAATTTTCCAATGAATCGAAAAATTCGTTGGAAATTTCCAACGAAAATTTTTTCGTTGGAAAATTCGTTGGAAATTTGCAACGAAAATTCTTTCGTTGGAAAATTCGTTGGAAATTTCCAAGGAAAATTTTTCGTCGCAAAATTAGTTGGTAATTTCCAACGAAAAATTTTTCGTTGCAAATTTCCAACGAATTTTCTAACGATTTTTAAAAAAATTGATTTAATTTGGCATTTTTTATATTCGTTGGAAAATTCGTTGGAAATTTCCAACGAAATTTCCAACGAATTTAAATTTTTCGACAATTTTTTCATAGTGTACAATTTTCGTTGGAAAATTCGTTGGAAATTTCCAACGAAAAAAATTCGTTGGAAATTTCCAACGAATTTTCCAACGAATTTGAATTTCCGGAAATTATTTTAGTGTGTATAATTTTCGTTGGAAAATTCGTTGGAAATTTCCAACGAATTTAAATTTTTCGGCAATTTTTTCATATTGTACAATTTTCGTTGGAAAATTCGTTGCAAATTTCCAACGAATTTTCCAACGATTTTTAAAAAAATTGATTTAATTCGGCATTTTTTTATATTCGTTGGAAAATTCGTTGGAAATTTCCAACGAATTTAAATTTTTCGACAATTTTTTCATAGTGTACAATTTTCGTTGGAAAATTCGTTGGAAATTTGCAACAAAAAATTCGCCCAGATCTGGGCGAGCTCGGCCCTCGCCGGCGACGAGGCTGGCCCTCGCCGGCCATGGCGAGGGCCGAGCTCGCCGGCGACGATGCTGGCCCTCGCCGGCCATGGCGAGGGCCAAGCTCGCCATGGCCGGCGAGCTCGAGCTCGCCCAGATCTGGGCAAGCTCGGCCCTCGCCGGCGGCGAGGGCGATTTTTCGAATAAAATTTCCGAAAAAAAAAATTCGAAAAAAAAATTCGAAAAAAAAATTCGAAAAAAAAAATTTCGTTGGAAAATAATTTCCACAATTTTTCGAAAAAAAAAATCGAAAAATTTTTCCAACGAAAAATTTTTCGTTGGAAAAAAAATTTCCACGATTTTTCGACCAAAAAATTTTTTTTTGTAATTTTTCCAACGAAAAATTTTTCGTTGGAAAAAAAATTTCCACGATTTTTCGACCAAAAAAATTTTTTTTGTAATTTTTTTCGTTGGAAAAAAAATTTCCACGATTTTTCGACAAAATTTTTTTTTTTTGTAATTTTTCCAACGAATTTAGCCACGAAATTTCCAACGAATTTTCCAACGAAATAAAATTCGTCGCAAATTTCCAACGAAAATTGAAATTTTTCGTTGGAAAAATTTCCAACGACCTATTACCAACGAATTTTTTTTCGTTGGAAAATTCGTTGGAAATTCATTTTCCAACGAATTTTTTCAAATTTTTCGTTGGAAATTTTGTTGGAAAAAAACAGTTTTTTTGTAGTGTTAGCCACATAAGACAATCGACACTGACTAAACCGCCATGTCAATATTCTCGAGTGAAAATTGCCTGGTGGAATAACTATATTAGCAAATTGTCAAAATGTAATTGAATGATTTAAGACTAAATTGGTATGAGTGCAATTGGTTTATGACTTTTTTTTTTGTAATTTCCCCTCCAATTACTATATTAAAAAAAATGGGCGTCACGGTGCCCCTTGTCCTCAAGCATAACTTCTCGCTTGTTCCTATAACAGTTAAGGTAAAGAGGGTTCTCTATTGTTAAGACAGCATTAATCTTCTCATATCCATCGTACTCCAGCATTAAATTTCGACAAAGGCACTTAGAAATGCCCCAACCTGCACTTGTGTCCACATTGATTCTCACGTTCACATATTACCAACTTTGGCTTCGGGAAGATGATAAGAGAACATTTTCGAGGAGACCAAACTACAACATACGTAAGAACAATAATGAAGTTTCATGTCGAACATGATATGAAACCGGACCATTCTATCGTCTATTTGTTTTGCCGCCACAACCAAGGATAACGGCAAGATGCCGTCGTGAGGCACCTCAGGAAAGACCTGACTCGAGCCTCTCGAAGCACTCAACCGATCCGATCGGGACGCGACAGCTTCCCAACCTCTCGCCGTGCTCTGGGAAGCGAAAGCGAAAGTTTGGTGTTCCACGTTTCGGATTTCGCGGGTTAACCTTTTCGATCGGGAAAGGGCCGCTTGAAACTTTGGGCCCGCAATCGGAATTTCTAGGCCCGTTATCGCCTCGGCCCGACCCAAACGGCCCATTTTCGCGTGGGGCCCAAGAGACGTCACGGAGGCACCGTCGTCCGCCCTCCGTTTTCAAAATTCGAAAAAAAAACACGACACGGAAAAAAGGGGGGCCGAAAACACCCGCGGGCCCACCAAGGGCGCCGCGCGGGGGGGGGGGGGGGGGGGCCCCACCGGCCTAGCCCACGTGGCATCCCCCAACCTCGTAAAAGGGAGGAATCCACCGTCGTCGTCCTTCACTGTGTGTCGCGTTCGCTTCGATTCGATTCCGTCGGAACTGAGCTCGGAAACCCTGACGATGTCGGACGCATCGGAGCGCGGCAGGGAGCTGCCGCGGGAGGTCTGGGAGACCGTCGTCGCGTCCCTGGACTCCGAGGCCGACCTCGAGCCCCTCTCCACCGTGTGCAAGCAGTTCCGCGACATCGCCGACGCCCTCCGCGCCTCCCTCTCCGTCCCCGACCAACTCGCCCCTCACCTCCCCTCCCTCCTCTCCCGCCTCGCCTCCCTCAGGTCCATCGACCTCAGCCCCTTCCGCGGCGACCCCTCCGGCGTCCTCCTCCAGATCGCCCGCTTCCGGCTGCCCCTCCTCGAGCGCCTCGACCTCTCCAACCGCCAGTACCTCCGCCTCGACGGGCTGCGGGAGATGGGGTCCAGGTTCGGGGCCCTGAGGGTGCTGGTGCTGTCCAGGGTCGCGCTTCTGCGGGACAGCGACCTGGTCTCCGTCGCCGGGTGCTTCCCCATGCTGGAGGAGCTCGACGTTAGCTACCCGGAGCTGAGCCCTTCGGCTCGGGTCACGGATCGCGGCGTCTCGGCCCTGTCGCGGAAGCTGAGGAGGCTGTCGCGGATCGACGTCTCGGGGAATCAGTTCGTCTCCGATCAGTCCCTGATCGCGCTGTCCGTGAATTGCCCGTCCCTGAGGGAAATTGGTTTTAGGGATTGTAGCTTTATCACTCAGAGCGGCATCGCTTCGTTGATCAAGAACAGGCCCGAGTTGGTCTCCCTGGCCGCGAACGACCTCGTGTTGGCGATTTTGTACGAGGAGCTGGGCGATTCGTTCGGTTACGCGAGGGGTTTGAGGAGCCTGGATTTCTCGCGCTCGTTCATCTCGGATGGGCTGCTGACGTCTGTCGCCGGGGCGAATATCCCGTTGAAGAGCCTCGTTCTTTCGCATGCTTCGGGGTTTACATTCGACGGGATTATGGAGATCGTGCTGAAGCACGGGGGCATCGAGGTCTTAGATTTCGAGGCGGTAAGTTTCCTCACGGATCACTACATGGCCGCGATATGCGAGGCTCTTCGCGGCCTGACCTCCATTAACGTCAGTCTCTGCTCAAGGCTCACGATTACTACATTGTATGACCTCGTGAGGCGATGCCCCCTGCTGGAGGATATCAAGATGGAGAGGACCAACCTAAAGAAGTACGGTGCTAATGAAACTGATATCGCCGCGAATTCTCGGGTGAGGTCTCTCAACATATCCCGTAATGCGAAAATGACCGACGATTGCCTTAGGAAGATCGCGCGCGCATGCCCCAACTTGCGGTATCTTAACGTGGGCCATTGCGCGGAGATAACTGGGGATGGCATTATGGGCGTGCTGAAGAGCTGCCGTGAAATCAAGCATTTGGAGATCAGTCATTGCAGGAACACGGCGAATCTATGCTTCGACTTTGAACTGCCGCAGTTGGAGGTCTTGCAAGCAGAAGGGTCGGGACTGAACGACCAGCAACTGGCGGCAATCGGAAGGAGATGCTGTCATCTCAAGCGCCTCGACTTACCAAACTGTTTGAATGTGTCGGCCGTAGGGGTGAAGGAGGCGGTGAGCCAGTGCAGGACACTGAGGGAGATAAATGTGAGGTGGTGTAGTAATATAAATGTCGATATCGCAGTTCTAGCTTGGATGGTGTCCGCGAGGCCGTCGTTGAGGAGAATAGTCCCACCACGCGGATCCATCTTATCCGAAAGCCAGAGAGATTTCTTCTTGCGACACGGTTGTCTTGTTTGTGATTAGGGGCTTCAAAAGAGACAGTGGAGGAGGTAAATTCGTCTGAGAAAATGAGAATGCCCGTGTTTCTTTTCTGTGGCAGAATCGTGCTGTTGTGGCTTCTTTCAATTTGGGACCTCTTTTTTATAGGACAATGAAATTGTCTGTAGATTGCTGTGGTTGCTTGATAATTTTTCAATGACAACTGTACATGGTAAACAATCTATACATTCGATCTTTGATCTCTTCAGCTGGGCTCGAGTTACTGTTTTCTGCCTTCATTAACGAGCTTTTGAGATTGAAATTTACACTGATTGTAGTCCAAGGTTGCAAGGACATTGTGCATAATCGACGATATGTTTTTCAATGTGCTTCCAGAGTTTCGATTTGGAGCTGAAACCGGACCAGGATATACAGGTTTACATTCGACGGAATGAGGCTAAGAGTTTCTTGATTTCTTCACGCTACTTAGATAATAGCGGGGCAGTTCCCATTCATTCTAAAAGAGGCGATACTCTTTGCGATGATCATGCGAGTCTCTAGCGCCGAATGAAGTGAGCGTGCCTGTCTGCACGATTCAGATTGTGTTTGCACGATTCGGATTGAAGGACTAGATCACGACTGCAAGTCTGCAAAGTGGCGCCCCCCCAAATGAGCCGACGACTGCCATGTTTGCAAGACAGCATGCGGATGGCCTGCCACGCCGCCATGGACACAAATTGATAAATCATCGTGGGGATAAGAGCAGAGGCATCTCATACTTCAGTAAAACCAGTCTGATGAAAGAATGGACAATCGCATCGGTGGTACCCGTGCTGTCTTGTCTAAGTTCAAATTCATCCCTCTTTTCCTTCGGATGATCTCTACTTCTTTTAGAAAGCTTGATGTCGTCTCATAAACATATCATGTCAAACAAGATAACCGTTCCATGGTCCTTTAGAGTGGCTTCGATGTATTCCTAAGGTTGTTTAAAATGATGATTAGCACATCTTGTGAGGAATGTAAGGTGATGTATGTAACATATTTATTTATGACTTCTCGCAAAAATCGTCCCATAAAAGAAGTTCTATGTTAAATTGCAAGATTGTAAGGCCGAACATTCTCCCCAGACCTAAACGATATGGCAAAATGACACAAAATGGTTCCTAAATTTTAGTCCATCATACAATGCAATCCCTGAACTTTTTATTTGTTCAATAGGGTTCATGAAATTTTAACTAGTTTAATGTAATCCCTGAATTTTTAGTACATGTTCAATTTAGCCCCTAAACTATATGAAAATATTCGATGTTGTCCCTAATCTTAAATTAATGGAAGGACTAAATTGCACATTTTCATATAGTTTAGGAGTTACATTAAACATGTACCTAAATTTAAGGTACCACATTGAACAAATCAAAAATTGAATGGTCACATTGAACATTAGATTAAAGTTCAAAGACTACATTGCACATTGAGCCAAAATTCGGAGACTATTGTTATTATCCCAAGTTATATTAACGTGCTCACGACTAGAATTGGTGTGAAATATCGTTGGTGTCAATGTTGAAATATTGTGCATTCTTATTTTTCTTATGGCATTTGGCCTATTTCGATTTATAGTTCTTGAAGGGTTTGAACCTCATCAGTGCTGCGAGCAAGCAATCAAATGGAAAAGACTGGGTATAAATTCAACTTGCAAAACCAATTTCAACAATCACCCTTCGCAACATATTGTCCCCAAAAATCAAAACAACTTTGAGGCAAATCCCCTAAAAACTACATCTTTGCCATCTTTCCTGTGGCTGAGCAACATTATTGCACAATGTTAAGAATGCATGTCCCATTTGGACAAGTCTGGTTCAAGAACACGATGCATTCCAAGGAAGGACCATCATAATCAGAATACAGTGAACGGAAACTTAAAGTCGAAAGAAAGAAGAGTGCCGGCTATGTCGCTCCGACCCAAAAGAATGGTGCAAGCCTCTGATGCACCAGAATTCCTGAGTTTCGTTCGATGCGTTAAAGATGAAAGGGACTTGGTTTGCTTCCTTGCATTCATGCGTTCTTGTAATCCGGGTTATCGCGCAGACCAAGCTTAGAGAGAACCAGGCTGTATGAATCCCAGTCTGTCCTTCGCAAATACTTCAAGAGCCTCTTCCTTCGCTGCACCATTGCCTCAAGCCCTTTTCGAGAATGCTTATCCTGCCAAATCACAGTTCCGCAGATCATCAGATCACCACCAATTAAAAGTTGTCCGAACATAACACTTGCCACAGTCACTAGCTTCCTTCAGTTCACTAAGAGTGAAAGATGTATTTATGCATTTCCTTTTTCTTCCTCAGGCAATGTGACATGGATAAGTAGTGCAATTTCGTTTTGAGAAGAGTATGACAGGAGACCACTTAAGCATAAATCCAAGTTTTCTTCTAGGAAAAGCCATTAAAAAATAGCGACACGATTGACGAGCAATGATAATGAATAAAAAATGCAGCACTCAGCTCTTGCAGCAAGCTGCAGAAATTTCTGAATAAGACAAACTACAAAATCACAAAACTAGAGAATCGCCCGGAGGTCAAATAATAAATTTCAAGATAACATTCGGGGAAAACTGGAAATGTTCAAACTACTCCATCACGACCTGTCACTGAAATCTTACAGAATGATTGACACAGTTCCAACCATACTAATCGGTTCTCACCTTTTTGTGCAAGGCTTTCGCTAAATGCTTTATCTTTGTTGTCAGCAGTGCCACTGCAATAGTTCAATGAGAAAACTTCGATTACCAAATGAAGAACAAAAGATCCACTGGAAAGCAAAGGGGGAGAAATGTAAAGCTCATGCTTAATTAAACCATATCACAATCACTAGACCACATGAAGAGAGAGAGAGAGAGAGAGAGAGAGAGAGAAACAGATAATTGGTTCGAGCATATAAGTTTAGGCATCCACTTTGTAATGCAGACTTGTGAATCAACATGCCCCCTTCATTTTTACCAAAAAATCCTCACAGACAAGACATAACAATCATGACACTCACAAATCCGTCAGACACTCTGGATAATCTTTAGAAATCTAGTTATGTTCAAAATGTTTTAGGCACAAACATGTTAAAAAGGGTACAGAATTCACAAAACACAAGCTTGACAGCCCCAAAACCTCCCTCACCAGGCTTCTCTGGTATTCGGAACTCTCCTAGGCCATTACACCAGGCACAAACTTCATTTTGAGTGATTTCATTCTGTGCATAGCCTTTTCAATAAGTACCACATTGTTAAAAAAACCAGAAATTACCTGATTCCATGATGAAAACTTCCAACATATAATAATACAAAGTTTAGTATCTCAACGATTAGTGCTAACTATAGTAAGAAGGCTTATTGATTTTGGATTACTAAATAAGGTTGTGGTCTTGTATAGAATATTTAGATAAGCCCACTTCATTAAACAACTTGTCACATCATTCAGTAAACTAGGTTATACTTCAGAATAGTCTGAACAGGAAAACGACGTTTTAACCGCTGCTTCAAATCTACGACAGAAATATGGCATTCGATGAAGTATCTTGTGATCAAAACAATATGGTGTCCAGAAAGCATCCTATCAAGCCAGACAGAAGAGTGACATGACAAAATAATAAACACTGCATACATTGATTAAGCTCCGTGAAGAAAGATACGGATTCTAATAAAGCCTGCTGCTCGAGAGCAAACCTTGCACACGTGCAGATCCACAGTCTGACTCTGACATTTTAAACTCGTTCCTCACTTCTGAAAGCTGAATCTTCAGTTTTTCTGCAGAAGACATGTTATCTGGATGGAAGTACTGCAATAACAGCACATCTTAGGGTTTTTGACATCATTCACGAAAAACTTAAAAGTTTAAACAACAATTTGATTCAAAAACAAGTATAAAGAAGCAGATAGCAACACATTTGAGCAGTTGCAGACAAACCATCCAACATTTAGCAGGCCACGCCTTCAGTTAAACAACACCATTTGGTCATGCAATTAATCATTGATCCTACGTCCGTAATGCGAATAGCTATTAAAATCACAGCAAATTCACAGGCCAATCAACACATTGTGTTTGAGATATTAATTTTAAAATAATTTTTGTTTCTTTTCGAAGGGATATGGAGTTTGCATTATAAATCTCAGGGTACTGCAGAGTCTTTTTGGTGCACTGATGACTAATCTAGGTCAAGAGCATGGTATGCACCTTAGTGCATATGCATGCTATGTTAATGTGACACTACAGGCAGTAAAGGTCTCCAGAATGTAATACTTAAACATGGCAGGACATCAATATCCAGAAAGAAGAAAACTCAAAAAGAAACAAGAAAGCGCCACTTGCCTTTTCAACTAGATGTTCCTTTGGAGGATGCAGCATGAAGTCTGGAGTTCCCCCTAACTGTACTAATGCATTTAGTCTCTGGACTGAAAAATAAATCAAATCATCGAATTATCACCACCTCTCAGTGCAGAAAAATACGTCGTGTAGTTTTATGATGGTATTCCATAATTGAAGAAAGCCTCAAGCTTTCAAATAGGAAGCTGTGCTATATTACAAAGAGACTAATGGGACAAACAAATTGCCAGACATTGCAGAAATTGGACAAATCACAGAAGAACTTCTTCAGGCTTTCCCCGGTAGAAGATATCTGGAATTAGACACCTCGGATTCTGTAAAGAAACTGCTGATTCGAGAGCCTCACAGCACAAAAGGAATGATAGAGATAACAATACCAAAGGAGCAGGTAAAATTCTAAGGACAATCTTTCTCTCTGAGAGATTAGAAAATCCTTCACTTTTTCTTTTTTTTTTTTTTGCTTTGTTTCCTCTGATTTGCAACAAAACTTTGAATTGGGACTGGGGTCAAGAACACTATAAGGGTAAACATTACAAAGAGACTAAGAGACTATGATGACAAAATATCACCCCAAAATCAATCTTCATATATAACTAATTCGAAGACTCTTCCTAGCATTTCAAAGTTCATATGTATACAAACACTCACGCGTCGTCTTCTTCCTCTTCTCATCCTCAGACACGTTCATTTGGGTCAGACTGAACCTCAAATCCCTGAAAGAAGCCCCTCCGATCCGTGAATCGGACTCCTTCTCCTCCATCTCCCTCAGCTTCACCAACCTCTCATTCAACTCCTCCAGTGAAAACCACCCCTTCCCATCTCTACCTTTGGCCACGCTCTCTGACCTCAACATCTTCAACTTCCCTCCCAAATCTGCATAACTATACGTCCTCAACAACTCCGTATTCAACCTGCCATCGCTCCCTTTCCCTTCCCCTTCCTTTCTCTCCCTCATCTCCTTCCCAAACACCGACAGCGGCAAATTCTCGCCGCCTCCGATAGCCACAAAGCCCGGGCCCGACCCCGAGCCCCCCGGCCCCAGCCTCATCTTCAGAGCATCCCTAAACCGCGAGTGCGACATCGAGTCCCCGCTCTTCGGAAGGGCGTCGGAACCGGCGTTCTGACTGGACCCCACCTTCTTCAGGCTCTCGCGAATCCCATCCCAGGAGACCTTCGCGCCCGGCCTCGCGACGCCCGGCTCTGGACCACCCGGGCCAGCCTCCCCGCTCCTCGCCACCACATTGCGGTTGTACAGCTCCTGGAAAGTGACGGGCCGGGCATTGGAGTCCACGGGGCCCGGCGGCGCAGACCGGCGGCGGAACTCTGAGAGGTTCTGCCGGATTTTCTCGGCGTAAGCTTTCCCCGAAGGCCTCTGCTCCGGCGCATTCGAGGCCGGAAACGAAGACGAGAAAGTGGGTCTGTTGTATTGCTGCTGCTGCTGCTGCTGTCGAAGCCTGGCTTTGACGTCGCTCAAGTAGTTAGAGAGAGAGAAGCGTGGGGTTGAAGACTGCGGCTTCGAGCCGGTTTCGTCGGGAGAGGAGTTGGGCGGCGGAGGCGATTCGGCATCTGGGTCTTGCTTCTCGGAGAAGAAGCGGACGAGGGAAGGGCCGGGGAGGGATCTCCGCCGGCTTCTGAGCTGGAGCGCCATGGGAACGGGAGCGTTGCAGTGGGGAGGAACCCTAGACGTAGGGGTTGAAGAAGAAGAAGAAGAAGGAGAGAGGCTGCGAGGTTTAAGGGTCTGGTTTCTTTTTTTTCCCGAAAATGTCTTTCAATTTTTTGTTTTTATTTTGCTAACTAAAAACCCCTGGAAATTTTTCTATGATTTTTGTAGGCCTAATTCCGAAAAATAAAAATCTATCAACTTCATTTCAAGTGATAATTCTGGCTCATAAAAAAACATCACAAAATTTTACTTAAGTCCCAAATTTGATCCGAACAATTTGAAAATTTTACTTTCTCTCTTCTCTCTCTCTTTATGTTTTACGGGTGGATAGGGGCGAAGTGAACTCTACGCAGTCCGCAGCACTTGGCAATTTTCCATGTCTGCTCTGCTTTCGGGCCGGGTCGGGTCTCGGATTTCAAAACATCCGAGCGATTTGCTAAAACGGGATTTGCCAACTTCGCCGGAACCGCGAGGGACTTCCATTCTCAAGTCATGTTGCTTTACATAGTTCCCCCGGACGAGTCTCTAAAGTATGAACGGCGGTGACGGGGGCAATTCATGAAGGAATTGGCTCTCGGGGCTCCTGAAAACGTGCTGGTGTTGGTTGTGAAGCAGAGGAAAATCGGAACCTCCATTAAGGCCCTACCAACACGAAAGCCACGGACGAATGAACGAGGGGGCATTTCTATCCTCCCGTGGCCTAAAACCACGGTGAGATTGTCGATCGGGACCGGATGGTTGGCAGTCGGCGGCTAAGGTTCCGACGACCGATCATGATTGTCAATTAACGGCCGACGGTCATCTCGGTGATCTGACTATTTATCAAGGGCCCAACAATTTTGCCATGGGTTTTAGCCCAGGACATCGTATAGAGGCCCGTAAAATGGATCATTATCGCCATGCGAAACACTGAGTTGCGACAACCACCCAATTCGAGTCCGATTAAAAAGGTTGGCTTTTGTTTTGCCCTTTAGTTTGGTATTGACAAGATAAATAAATCAAGCATCGGGATACTTTCGAGAACTTGACTGAACTTGAACTCTTAAAATCTACAACTAGATAACCGATATGCATCGAGTTTAGGTGATTATGGGTCGACGCCCTATTTGGCCATAAGTATAAATGAATTAGTTTCGACTAGCAATTTCCTTCTCGGGCCTAGCCCGATCAAGCCGATCCAGCTTACGTAGGGAATCGATATATTTTTTTCACGTATAAAACGGTCCACCCATTGATTGATCTAATGTTAAGCTACCATTAATTCATTTATACTTGTTGGACCCGATCCATCCCAACCTTGGATAGGCCTAAAAAAAAGGGCTTCAGGAGAGAACCGGCTGCACGGTAAAACCCTGGACAGGCGAAGCGGGGACATCCAGCAAAATGGCACGCAGGAGAAGAAAAAGAAGAGGGCCGAAAGGCAGGCGTGGGGGGAGGGGGTACTGCATTGGTTGGCCGGTGGGTCCCGACTTCCGTCCACGAGCGACAACGATACGATATATGAGCCGCGTGTAACGAAAAGAAAAAAACAAACGAGCAGAAGAAAGAGATCCATTCCCATGCTGGACACACACGGCCCACGCAACACGAGCACGGAGAAACTTCGGAGAGGAACAGGAAAAGAGAAGAGAAGGAAAAAACACTTGAAGAAAATGGCCTTTTTTTCTTCTCGAGTTTTGTCAGCAAACGACATCAACTCCACCACCACCACATGGTCACGTACATACAAACCTCCATTTCCTCTCTCATTTATTACCATCATTTCCCTCATTAACCCCCGCCCTCCGCCCCTCCTCCCCACACTCTCTCATAACAACTTCCACCCATAACTCTCTCTCTCTCTCTCTCTCTCTCTCTCTCTCTCTCCTCACTTCTCTGTCCCTCTCTGTCTTACGACACGCACGACCAGAAGAGGGAAGGGACGACCCGCGAGGAACACGCATGTCTGGTGGCGGCGGCGGCGGCGACGCCGGCCCCGGGTGGGTCGACCTCGCCATGAGCGACGCCTCCCTGGTCGCCGAGCTCCTCGTCCGCCTCGGCCACTCCCGGCCCCCCCGGCCGCCAACCCCCGCCGCCGACGCCGCCTCCCCGCCGCCCCCCCTGGAGCTCGCCTGGACAGTCCGCCAGCGACGGTCCAAGCCGCCGCCCCGGAACCCGGCCGAGAAGAAGCAGGAGGAGGAGGAGGAGGAGGAGAAGGGCGGCGGCGGCGGCCAGCAGCCGAGCCGGGCGAGTCCCACCACGCCCCTCTCGTGGAGCGGCGGCGCCACCTCCAGCTGCTGCGGCGGCGCCGATGGGTCCGAGGTGTCGCCGCCCTTGGACACCGCCACGAGATCTAAGGTCCGTGAACGCGACTCCGTCTCCGTCTCCCTCCCTCTCTCTCTCTCTCTACCTTCGCCTACTTTTCTTTTCCCAAAGACCGTGTCGCTTCTCTTCTTTCGTTCCCTTTCTTTTTCCCTTCCTATTTTTTGCGTTTCCGCATGGCCCGTTGGATAATATGGCTATTTTCCTGACGGAAATGCCCCGCCCCCCCTGGGAGAAGGTTGCGTATCCTCGTCGATTTTCGCAGAAAAACATCATCCTAAAATCGACGAAGCGCGTGGATCTTCGGCTCCGTTTCTCTCGCCTTTTGGTTTCTTTCTTCACCATCTTCATCTTTTTCCTAAGCCAAAGATTCATATAAATTATTTCGCGGATTGGACTAGGAGAAGTCACGTACAAATGACGTGTCGGGCCGTAGCCTGTCAGATTCGCCTCCCCTTTTGCCAAAGAACGAAAAGAAGGTTTTCCAAAGTAAAAAAAACCCATTCCTTTCTTAAATCCTCCATCGATGGACCTTCCCTTCTCACACGCAAAAACCCCCACTATTTTCCCCAGAAAATATTTTCGGAAAAAAAGAAGAAGGATTGTGCTATTTATATAAAATTATGATTTCGGAAGGAGGAAAAGAGTCAAAATCTCCACGTTTCTTTCATCGCCGCTTTCCATACCCAAACCCATTTAACTTACTCGCCCACCTGTCACGCTCCCGCCCCTATAAAGAAAAACTCCAAGAGCAACACCCCCTCCCACCACACATCCCTTCGAGAAGGGCAGTCTCGTCATTGCGTGTCGCGCGCTGCACGTGACGTTGTCAATCTCTAGGTCGCGGGTGTCGGTCAACTCTCGCGGGTCGCGGATTAGGCTCGTCCCCCCACACTGGACGGAATCCGCCCCTCCTATCGGTCAACCCCATCGTCCCTCGCGAGGGTAGTTTGGTCAAACGGCAGCGCGGTCTACCGGTTCGGCCGGTGAAGTGTCTTGGGTCCGCCGGCAGTTTGGTGGGTTGCGTGCGGCATCGTTGGTGGTTTGTGTAGGCTCTCTGTGTCGTGTTTTGAACATAATTTTGTTTTGTTTTTTCTTTTCTCTCGTGATGATGCTAGATGCTAATTAATAATTACAACGAAAGCTAACATAAAGTGTGTGGCGGGTGCGGCTAAAATTACGAGTCTTGTCACGTTCTTTCTCGAGTCGAATTTTTGTATTGTTCTTTTTAGCAATTTATTTTTAATGACGAAAAAGTGCACTTGTATGATTATATTACGCTTCTAAGAGATATGAATGGACAAGATATCGTGCAAGCGCTTGGTCGCGGTGGGGGGAAATGGTTTGTTGCGGTGGATTGCAGCTTAAGGTTTTCATGTGGACTCACGAGTGCCCGATACGTCATTGACCTCTTGTCGTTTTCGCAACAGTGGCCACCGATGACTCTATATCACGCTCTGTCATCCACAGAGGAATTGTCGCGACAAGGAGGAAAAATGAGAAACGATCACCTTTTTTGAGTGAATTTCGGGCTGCTGCTGAGCAACATTCTCACCTCACAAACCACAGGCTCTGGTTGTTTGGTTTTGTGGGTCAGAGAAGGTTTGAGTTCTGGTCGACCGGATGTTCATCTCGTCACCCAACGATCTGTGCTTCTGTGCTATGTAAGTCGAGGCTTCATCGCATGAACAGTATAAAGGATGAATCTTTGGTGATGGGTTTTGAAATATGGAGCACTAGGATGAATGTAGACAGGCGGGGTTTGGGGGAAATGGACAGTATTTGGCCAGTGGAGTTAGCTGTGGAGGTGGGCACCACTTTGTCTCCATATTAATGGCATAGGCTGACTTCTTTCGTGATTCGAATTACCAACTAGACCTCGCACCATAACCTCATCTTTATAGGCTGCTGCAACTTAGGCTCCATCTTTGCCTTTTCTGAGAACCCTTATTTGGGCTCTAAGATGTGTAGACTAGCGAGGAGTTCGGGCTTCTGAATCTAGAAAGCGCAGAACAAAAGGACAAGTAGTTCGAAACTAGAAGCATTAAACGTGTGAAAATACGACGAGGGAGTGTCGCCTCAAGTGCCGTGCGTGGACCAGGTTCTGACGTCCACACGGTCTCTACTTGGACCGTGACCGAGTGATGAAGAACCTCGTGAGAAATTTCAGAGTAGTTCGCACGTTCTTTCTTTCTTTTTCGGTCCTTTCCTTGTCTTTTGCATACTGAGAAGGAAGAAAGAAACCACGTAAACGCAGTACTGAGAGCTTTGGCATTCTCTCATGAACACGGAGACTTGGTTGTGGGGGCTATTGGGTGAACGGACTTTAATTTGAATGAGTGAAGATTCCTCGAAAAGCTGTCTTCGTTTTGTGTAATGTGGAGTTGAGTTGCTGCGAAAAAAAAAAAAGTGATATACGTACGCCCCGTATATCTGATTAATTTTCTTTCGATATTTGTTGGAGCCGCCCTTTAATTAATCCGCCACGGTATCGTATTCAAATTTTTGTTTTTATCATGTTCAGGTCTCTATAGCGAGTGCAAGTACCATGTCCGCTACCATCGCCGGCAAAAGGCCAAGGAAGAAAAAGGTATGATTTCATTAAATTCGCATGGGACCATGGAAATCCTCTACCGTCACCAGAACATGTTGATCAAGTAAAATTCTTAGGCTTTTGAAAAGCTAGGATACGATAAACAATGTTCATGAAAATAGTGTAGCATTTTGAAAAGCTAGCTAGTCGTTTTCGAGGGTGTATGTGTTATATTTTGTATGCCTGAAGCATCGCATGTGTTCCAGAATGTACTTGATGCGTAGTTCATGTGTCCGCAATTTGCGATTAATTTTGGGACTACCTTTACTAAGTTGAACAGTTTTTGATGCTTGTAGACCTTGGCTGAACTCAGAGAAGAGGAAAGCTTGCTGTTGAAGGAAAGGAGAAATCTGAGACATGTATTATTCATCATACTTTATCTCTTTATGTACATCCTTTTAAAGAGATGCTTGGTTTTAACAAAGAATGTGGCGATTTGTGTTTTTTTCTTTTTCTTGTCCAGGAATTGTCGACTTTACGGCTCAACTTTGAGAAAGAAAGATCCATAAACCAAAGCTTGAAGAGAATAAAGGTAATAAGCATGTCCCTTGATCTGACACATAAACCTATAGCATCTCCTTTGTATATGCATTATATCTATTGCCGTGAATTTATACTTCCTTTCAGTCTCTGAATAACCATCCGTTCTCATGACAGTTCCTGGACAAAATTGACAGTTCCACAAAGCATGTGATTCTAGGCATGACTATTAGCAGTGTTAGATCAGCAAAGTTTTATCTTAAGTTACCCCAAATTTGGACAGAAGAACAAAATGGTGCGCATTTTTTGAAACCCTTCTTTCTTTTTCTTGAATTAGCAGATCGGCATGCAATCTCAAGCTGCGATTCCCAAGCAGCATGAGCAAGTACAAGCACCTTCTTGTATTCCTTTGGAGCACGCCGAAGTAGCAATGCAACTACAGCAGCGTTTTAGTGACATTCCGGAAGTGAAGAAGGTCAAGAGTCGCGAGAGGCTCGAGCTGCCTGACCTGAATCTGCCACTAGAAGATGGTGGCCCAGACATTTCGTGTGCCGTGGCTTGAGAGAGCTCATCAAGCCACGGCATGATGTTGCATTCTTACTGAAGTGAACTGACCGATTAAGTTCTTTTGATCAAGTAGCTATAATCAAGGCTGATGATTTTTTTTTAATATTTCGTAGCTTTAGCTGTGGAGTAGCAAGGGTAGGATGGATCGTGAGTGAATTAGTTGCTGTAATTACCAATAGCACTTACCGAGCTAGTTAGCCTTACCGCATTTCCACGCATCTTTTCAAGGTTACATCCTTAGATTTGTATGCATCTCTCTCTCTCTCAGTGCCTTTGTATGAACCGAGAGTCTTTAATGTAATGCATATGTTACGTGACACGTCGAGGTTGTATTGCACGCGTCTTCTTAATTAAGTAGATGCGGATCGACTATTCCCTATACTGAACCCATCTGTTTCCATTTTGATATCGCATATGTGTCCACTTAATTCGAAATTTTACCGCGACCAATCCAAGTCCCACCTAACCTAACTCTCTCTCTCTAAATCACGTCCATGCCCAATCGCTGCACCTTGACTCGCTCTCACTGCCGTAGGAGTGGATGGAGGTTGCCGTGGCTCAGGCAATTGAGATGCACGGAGAGGAGAGAGATTTTGGTGTTTTGAGATGATGTGGGTGAAACTAAAGTGGGGGCGCCATGTGTCGCCATTTCATTTTTTTTAGAACAACAGTGAGTGACGGCGGATTTATATCCTAATTAAGTAATCATTTATAGTTTTGTTGAAAAGGCTTACATTGTTTGCAGATATCTGTGCAATAAGTAACATCATCGGCATGGCACAAAGAGATGATACCCACTACCACTAGCTAGCCTAGCCGAGAAAAGAGAGAAGATATAATAATTGTTCGAAAATGATAAGAATGATAAATCTAGAATGGCTTTTGGGTTTGAGTCATTTACTGAAAAAAACTAGAGAGAGACTTGCTCTATTGAAAATCTACCGATCAAAAGACCAAATTGAAAGAGGAAAACCCAACTTTCAAATACATAAAAACTACGTGATCCTAAGGAGACTGAAACTCGAATCTAAAATATAAAAAAAAATGGTGGAAAAGGAGAAGGAGATGTCTCAGCATTCCGAATCCACAGCCATTTGGCATGGGCCAGGCCTGAGCGTGGCGGCAGAGAAGAAGATCGCCATCAGTCGCAGTAGTTACTGCTTTTGCAGTGCTGGGTCATCCAGTCGTCAGCGCTAATAAGACCGAAATGATGCGTTCTTTGGGTTTCGAACCGCGAACATTTTTGACTTTTCCCTTCGCATTTTGTAGTCGAAAAAAGAGAGGAAAAATGTTTGTTTTTCTTTAATCCCTTCAGCACATCGATCGTTGAGGAGACGAGGAGGAGGAGGGGTGGGGGGAGACAGGAGGTGGCGTAGCGGGGGACTACGAGTTCCACCTGCGGAAGATCCAGTAGTACTGCTAGTCGTGACAGGGAGTGAGAGACGGAGTACACTTCAATCAGTGTCAAGAAAACTGAGCACAGTGGTCAGAACTCGGAACTCGAAAGTACCCACCACCCCATTAACCGTAATTACTAATCAAAGTACCTTCTTTTCGAACTTTTTATCTAAGTTAAAAAACTCCGGAAGAGCGATGGATTTCTCACCATCAAACACCCCCTCTCTGTCGAGATCGAGGAGTTAGATCTTTTCAGAAGTGCAAAAATAACAATTAACGGTTGATTTAATGCCCTACAATTTTCCTTTTGATAAAATTATGCAGGACTCACCTTATGAATTTTTAGATACGGCGCATTTTCTATTGATTTTTCATTTTGTTATAGACTTTCACTCCTCGTTTACACGTGCACGTGAATTTTTAATAGGTAAAAGTATGTTTTCATAGCAATTTTTTTTTAAAATAGGCCTATTTTTAACTTTAATTGCCGCAAAAAAAAATGAAATATGAAAGAGGGAGAAAAATAAATTTAAGTTAAATGCTAATGACAAGAATCATTACGAATCGTAATATTAAAAACTTGTTGGGACGTGAACCACTTTAGTAAAACCTGATGAGACATTTATAAAAAAAATAAACACAAATTAAATAAAAAGGGAAAAAGCCTCAATAATGGAAAGGTCAAATTATAAAAATCGATTACTGATTATGTATATTTTAAGGGTTAATTAATTGATGAAAAAATAATTGATTAATCAAAAATTTTGAAAAAACATTATAAAAGGAAATGGTGTTCTCTACCCATAAAGGAAAACGATTAATCGAAATATAATGTGATATTTTTTGAATTATTTTATCGATCAATCATTTTTTTCATTGATTGAACATTAAAAAATGCATAATGAGTATCTTATTTTGATAATTTGACCTTTTTGACATCGAGGCTTTTTCGAGTTTATTTTTTCCTTAAAAAATCTTGTTAGTTTTATTGAAATATTTATCAAATTTTAATTCCTTTTGCTTTCTGACATTAATGTAGATGTTTTCTTTGATAATAACACTTTATTTTCTCTATATTGTTTTTCATTCGAAATCAATTGCAAAAGAGGGATTTCCTAAAAAAAAAAAAAAGGGAGATGAAAATGCACCACTACCCTTTGATATGGGTATTGCACATACCAACAGAAAATATGATGGAAGGTTATATTGTAACTCAAAAGAACCTTCAAGACGGTATGTTCAACACTTAAAAAGGTCATGGGCAAACCATGTACAGAATAATTTTACGTGACAATCCTAAATTTCTATCACCGAGTGAGATATGTTAAACAGCTATACAGCATAGTTATTATACACTAAATATAGAGTTGACGTACTCAACATCAAATCAAAGTAAATTTTTCAACCACAATCTTAATACTCCCATCGGGTGTTCGTACTTCGTCAGAGGTATAAATGAGGTGATTAATAAACGAATATACACGTTTGAAGCTGTTGGGTGAAAATGGTAAACTCACTGTTTCTTCATATATTAGAATCAGATTTTGTTTGTTTGGTTCAAACCGGTAGAATAGAAAACATGCTGATCCTAAAGACAACCATTATAGGAATTTCGACCTTTCGAATGCATCATTTCAAATTATAACTTTTTACATGGGGATAAATACGATCGATCTTGAGGCACATAAATCTATTGACATTATGGGTCACTGAAGATTACATGAACTTCGTCCATTTTCGAGGGGGAAGACGAAAGCTAAGAAAGCTCTTAGCTTACGAAGGCCTTGTTGCTTGAGAGCTCTAAACGGGTCACGAATATGAACTTTGTACATACGTTAAGAATGTCCGAACTCAATACAAGTAGATAAAGAAAGAAGGGTATCCGCCTAAAGTTCGAGCTGCAGCCAGCTGAACCAATTAGGCGCAATGACCGGCGTGACTAGGGAGGTCAAATCGAGTTCATGAACTCAAGCGGTTAAAACCCTAAAGTGGCCGGGGCTATTCTATGACTATCGCATTCCACTACAACCTCGTCGTCGGCAGTACACACTACGCACGTCAGTATATGCTATTACATAGGATGATCCTAAAACACTGTAGCCACCAGAGGGCACTGTACCACCCACACGTCTCCGAATCCATCTTCCTGTTCTTCCTCTTGAAATCCACCCGCGTTTCTCTCCCACCCTCGCGCAAATCCTCCGGCTTCCATGGGCTCCTCTCGGTAATTATACACAGACCCAAAAGAAAAATGATAGCCAAGTTCCCCTTTATCCTACAGAGAGAGGGAGAGAGAGAGAGAGAGAGAGAGAGAGAGGCGCAAATTGCAAGCTTTCCGCCACATCATAAGCATAACCAGTCGAGTTCTGCTAATTATAGCCATCTTCCCAAGGTTCTTACATACACTCAGTTGCGTTGCATGCAGATTTGTTCGCATCAAAACACAAAAAGATCCCTACCAGCTACCCTTTGACGTGCACCGCGGGAAGACCTGCAATTTCAGCTCGTGGCTGTATTGCTACTGCCACAAGCACACTGCTCGACCCAAACATAAGAAAGAGAGCGATTATAGTAGAGCTTAAACAGCCATTGTTTTAGCAGAAGCATTCCTAAGACCAAAGCCAACACCAAGCTTCAAATCCAGCTCCACATTACTGTTACGGTTACCACCTCCAACGCCAACGCCACGACCGTCTGTTGAACTGAACAGGTGCTCCAGCGATGTCACGACCGAACATTTCCTCCCGCCACCCATCCCATCCTTCCTCTTCTTCCCTCCCCCACCGCCATTCCTGTTCCTATCGTTGCTGTCTTTTCCCGGGGGCGGCCGCGACAGGAACGGCACCACCGGGGGTATCTGGAAGTTGGTCCGCGCCTTGGCACCCCTCAGCCTCCTCGCCGCCGAGTCGTACGCCCTCGCTGCCTCCTCCGCCGTGTCGAACGTCCCCAGCCAGTGCCTGCACCTCCCTACCCTGTCCCTTATTTCCGCCGACCACCTCCCCCACGGCCTCTTCCTCACCCCCCTATAGCTCCTCTGCCCCGCCGACGAACCCCCCGCGACGTCCAGGGCCTTGCGGTCGCCGTCGTCGTCCCCATGCACTTCTCTAGCCTCAGACACGGCGCGCGGCGAGACGCTCCGGGCAGTCACGCCGCCGCCCTCGGCATCCTTCTTCCTCTTATTCATTCCGAAGAGCACGTCCTCGCCCACCACCGCCGCGATCCCGTCGAGGACGGCGGGCTTCGCCTCCGTCTCCGTTTCGCCCCGAGCCTCGGACTTCGGAAACTCGAGATGCGGAGGCAGATTGCATGGTGGGAAGTGGAAGTGATGATGATCGAATAAAGGGACGTAAAGGAACGGCGGTTCGGCCAGGAAGCGAAACGTTTCGTGAGCCGAGCATGGCTCGCGAGTGGCGTGAAACGGAACGGGGTTCAGCGTTTGGCCGTCCATCGTTCAACTGCTAAAGACAAATGCTCAGGCCAGAGCGAGGTCGGAGGTAAACGGTGTGTATTTATATACAGAGGAAATAAAATTAAATAAAAAATATTTAAAAACTTGGTGGGGATTAAATTTTAATTTTTTTAGTGTTTGGGTATTGTATTTATTGGAATAAAGATTTGAGAAAGGCGATTTAAGATATTCCTGTCAAAATCGATGAGACCGTAATCACACCACATTTACAAGCTTGTCTTTCCTAGGTGGGAGGCTTACATGGTTGCCTCCCAAAATGTCTAGAGTGCCCCTTCAATAAATTATAATTTGCTTTAAGTAAGTGGGATAATTAATTAATTAGGTTAATCTCCTCGAATAACGTGAAAGGTGACCGTCCTTCATAGTCCAAGCTAAAATTATTATTTAATTTTTAGGACACAACGAATCTAATGGGAGGAGGGATAAAAGTAGTCATATGTAGAACTGCTTACCTAATGCCAATGAGCTCACGAAAACCTGCGCTGTGTAAATGAGGGAAGTTAATTTCAAGTTTAGCCCAAGACAAATGAGTTCCAAGAGCAAGATAGACATAAACATTAGAGTCGGAGCTAGAGTACAGAATCTATCAAAGCTCATTCATATAGCAACTTCTGGATGATTGGGCATATGCAATTGAGTTAGCCTAACTCAAAGTAATTTATTTACAACCTGAGCTCGAACTTGAAAAGGAAAAAGTCGGATTAAAAGCGAGGAGCGAGTCAAGTATTGAATTTTACTTTTTTTAATGTCAAATGGGTTTAGTTATATTATATTATCGATCTAACTAAATTAGAATACCATCATTCTCATTGTCTATTGAAAAGTAATAATGTTGAATGTAGACGGGATAGATAGGCATGAGGCGATCACACATGGCACGCAATACATTTATAACCTCTATTTGTTTGATAAGCTAGTTTTTGAGTTAGATATTATAGCATGAAGTATTATAGTTTGCCCCAAATATTATGCAATCTATCATATATATGATATTTCCTATTCAAATGTCTTGGTATAACACGCGGCAACACATGCAAAATCCTTTTTTCTTGTAATCAAATATGGAGGCAACTTAGGTCTTACATACACAATTTTCATTGCCTTGCAAATTTTTTTGAAATGAAGAGCCTTTAAACAATTGTTAGCATGCAAACTTTTCATCCAAGCAAAACAAAAGCATTGTCCCTCCTTGGAAACACTATTCAAGGATGGAATGCTATAGCTCCTTCGATGCAAGATTTCAAGTGCACGGACAATAAAAACAAGTGGGAACTCAAAAAAACGAATCTTGAAGTTTTAAAGGGGGGCATGGATGTAATTAGGAGGCAAGAGCATGGGCAACGGCGGAGATAATGATTTGACAAGGATCATCTATGGATGGGGCTGCGCGATCTCGAGGATTTGAAAGGGGGTCCGTCGACAGCCGTTGGATTGCGTAAACGCCTTAGGCTTTAGAGCGAGCGTCACGATGTCGTCGCGTCGGGGAGGGGAAAGATTGCTTGACTGCCTCTCTGATGGATGGGGTTTCGCTTTGCTTGCTTTGCACGGAGCCACGTTCCGGTGCTGCCCTGGCTCACCGCTGTAAGCCTGCGGCGTCACCCCAAGAACCGCTATGCAAGAGGATGGTGCTGCTATATACCGTGGGTTTCTTTGATCGAGTGCAGTGATGATGAACACGGAAGGTCCTGATCACGTCAATCATTGGCCTCTCTGTGTTTTCAAGAAATGTTCTTTTATGGTGCAAGAGATCTTTGGGAAGGAGGAGGCAAAGGGTTTGATCATGACCATGTGATCTTGTGGATGCGTTGCGTGTGGTGTCAATTGACCTTTCGAGTTCATTCTTGCTTTGGTTGCAAGGGAAATGAAATTAGGGTTTCTGAGTAAGGGTCTGTGCTTCTTAGAGTAATTAAAGATAATAATCAGAAGAATACAATGACATGGGTTCAGATCATTTTGCAGCAATAAGAGTCGTAGACAGATACTGTAATAATGTGGGAAAGACATTTACAATAGACCATAATAGGAGATGTTGGGTTTAGAACATTTTACTTAGGTTATTGCAATAATTGCATCGTTCGGATTGTCATCTCGAAGACATGATCTTTAGTTTATCACCGGAATCTTAAGCAAAACATCATTTCACTCGTTATAATTATTCATGGTTTATTATATTAGTATGCAGTCACATCGGATGTACTCCGAATAAAAGAAAAGATATTTTGCATGCAATTAAAGAATGTACACGCACTTATGCATCAACTACATAACCATTCGTACATACGCTCGCTGAAGCTGAGACCTCAGCTGAAGAGGAAAAAACTATACTGAGATGCAATGGTATGTTTGACCCATCGAGACTAGCAAGTTGAAACTTTTCTCAAGTCAAATCCTCTGAAGCTGTGCTATAAGTAACGATCCATTCCACGCAGAGTTTGTAACCAAGAAAAGAACCAAGAGAACCATCAGGACCCACCAGCTACAGCATCGTGATTGAAATGGCGATGGCTCGTTGTGGGCAAAACTTCGAGGACGATGGTGGGAGCGCCCCATTCTTGCTTCGATAATAACAGAAACATTCACTAGGAACAAAAAAGAATGTCTGTCTATATGACCCTAAACACACGAAAACACACAGTGTTGCTTTTTCGAGAATTCAGAGGGGGATTGTAGTGTTTATTTCGTTTAATTTCCCGAGAGCGAGGTCGTCGCGAAGCACGCCAAGTTCTAGTGTTCTGCAATCACACACACTTACACGCAGGCTCTCTCTTCGGACCTAGAGATTTTCTCTTTGCTATGAGGATAAAAGAATGGACCCCAACTTAACAAGCAAAAAAAAAAAAGAATGGACCCCAACTTGTCTTTTTCAGGGTTTCGAGGATCAAGGAAAGGGGGAAGATGGAGAGAGAGAGTGGATCAGAAAATCCCAAGAAGTGAAACGAGACAGAGAAAGTATGCTATGATGATATCTTTATGGGTCTTGTACTTTAATGGGTCGTCGTCGAGTGGATGTGCATGTGCATGGGTTGCTTGTGGGAAATGTGTGGGATTTGCTCGAAATGCAGTACAGACCTTTAGATTTGTTTTTGCTTTTGTTTTTGTATGTTTTTTTGCCCTTTTGAGGGTGTTGATGTTGCTGCTTGTGAATATTCTCTCCCACTTCAGTCGCTTTATTCATGAGAATGTTAAAATCAAGGAGTTGCGAGGCTTAGAAGATCGAAGTTTTGGCAAAGCCATTGTGTTTATTATCTAGATAGCATTAAACTTTTCATATTGCTCATACTCAAGCATTAGCCATTGTCGAAATATCCACAAAGGCACTTAAAGATGCCCAAATATGGCACTTGTGTCCACACTGATTCTCAGTTGCACGTTACTAATTTGGCTTTTAGTTTCGAGGTGACCAAACTAAATGCATATGTAAAACAATCAAGCGTCGTGTCATACATGCTTTGGAACCAAACCATTTTGTCGGCTATTTTGTGCTACTACAAAGAAGGATAAACAACAAGATGACATCGAGGCACATCAGAAAAGACATGCAGACAAATTTATCGAGCCATTTAAACTACTTGATTGATCCAATTAGACACAACAACTCCCGATCCGGCTGCAATCGAGTGATCGCGAAGCTTGAGAAAGTTGCAATTGCTGGTAACGGAACTTGTCGCCATGTTTTGGGAAGCGAAGTGATGTTTTGGTGATCATCATCATCTTCAACCAGCTCCATGAGATGAGCAGTTTGGGATTTCACTATTATCTTTGATTAGAAAGGGCATTTGAACTTAGGCCCATTTTCACGCGGGCAACAAAATCGTACCACCAGCACAGCACATCTAAGAGTTTTTGACATCATTCGCAAAGAAAACTGAGAAAATTGTCCAAAACAATCATAAAAATATTGTACATTGGCCAATTCAGTCTTAAACATTTCAATTGTGCCGATTTAGTACTATACCTTTTAACAAATTGCCAATTTAGTTAATTCGATTAATTTTGGGTGTAAATCACTGACGTGGCGGTCCAATCTAATAAGGCTATATCCGAACCGAATCAGAACAATCACATAGATAATAGAAAAATTGACACACGGGTTTACCTAGGTTCACTTCAGAATAGAGTTACGTCCTGCAAAGGGATTCCACTATGATATTTAAGTTTTACAACCACAACCACTTGTTACAATGATCTCTCATATGAGTACAATATATCGGACTTAAATGGGCTCAAAACCCAAGCCTATTCGAATCCATTTAATCTCACCACAAATGGGTCAGCTTAAAACATAAGCCAAAAAAAAAAATTAATATTGTTTCGGGGGCGCTACCCCCGAGCTCCCGGTGAGCTCATTAGCGAGTGGGTCCGCCGTCTACTCACCGAGGAGCGGAACCCCCGCCCGCTATTCGGTCAACGAGACCCCCATTTTGGGGGCGCTGCCCCCGAACCCCCGCATTCCGTGCACAGGGGTCCCATGTCATCCGATCATACTTCAATTTCCCTAAGCTCATGTGGGTGTATCCGGTATGAGAAACAAAAATCCCCGAAGTATTTGCCAACTCCAACACAGTCGACATCGGCTATCTTACGTGGCACTAACGTAGATAATTTTTAATGTTTTAAAAAAAATTCATAATTTTTATTGATTTTTTATTTTATTCTTTTTATTCTTTTATTTTCTTTTCCTTTCTTCTTCGTTGAGCTGCCGGCCACTAGTCGAGGCTCGGCAACCTTCGTCGGCCACAAGGCGAGGGCTGGCGACCCTCGCTAGCCCTGGGCGAGGGTCACGAAGCTCTTGCTGCGGCCGGCGATGGCGTTGCAAACCCTCACCTAGCCCCTTGCCAGCCACTTGAGGGTGTGCGTGCAAGGGCTCGCGAGCCTTCACCAAATTCAGCGATGGTCATGACGCCCTCGCCCAAGCCGTCGTCGGCAACAGCGACGTGGCCCTCACCCAGTAAAAATAAATCCATAGGACTCATCGTTCGATGGTCCGACGAAAGCTCGGGTCTTCCATAGGACTCGTCGTTTGATAGTCCAACGGAAGCACAAAAAACGCATAAATCCCATGGCCTTTTTATTTTAATTTAAAAATAAGTGGAAAGTAAGGGTGATCGGTTTTCTGATTCCCAAAATGGGGAACTGGCGACGGGTCACTTTGTTTTTTTAGGAGCATTCCCGTTCTCCATGATTTAACTGTCTTTTGGGACGAGGCCCCGGACAACGCAAGCATTTCGTTTTGCTTGCCAAGTTCACGAAACTGCACCTACAAATAGAGGTAGCACAAAAATTTACATTCAGATAATAGCTAGAACAGGTCCACACAATCTCTTAATCCCAGACACGAGAAATTTTTAAAGAGGGCCGCATAATCTGAAGAACTCACGAAGGACATAGATGAACTTCTTCTCCAGCTCTCTAGTTCGAAATCTTGCACGAACTTGATAAGGAATGAAGTCTTTACCATTTCTGCCCTCGTATAAAGCAAATGAAGAGAATTTCTTATTCAAGAAAGCATAAACTTCGCGTTCATGTGTTTTCCTCTGCGGAAATGAAAGGAAAGGACGATACTCTTTAAAATGGTTTAAAGAATTTCGGCAATACCACTTTAACTCTAACCTCAGAGACTATGTGTATGTCAAGGATGACGTTTAGTTCACAATTTACTAATTTTTCTGAAGAAACTAAAAGAAAAGTATATGTGATTGGTCCGATTTGATTAGTTCGGTTTGGTCCGGTTTTCTTTGAAACCGGGAACCGGATCACTTGGATACCGGTTCCGTTTTTAGAAATCGGGAACTGGACCGACGCTCTCGAGAACCGAACCAAGCCGACTGATCTGGTCTGGTCCGAGCGGTTCTCAGTTCGGACGGTCCGTTTTGCACACCCCTGATGGGAAGGGGCGACGCATAAACCCGGTAGCTTTGGCAAGGTAACACCAAGCGAGACAGAGAGGTTTTGATTTGTTAGATTCAAAGCTCGAAAAGATATCTTCCGCTACGATGTTTACTTATGATATTTTCGTACCAAAGAATGATATTTTTCTCCTCACGAAAATAAAGGGATCTTGTCATTTACCATGCTTGCAAGCGTGGTCTCTCCAATGATGACCACAATGGTGAACCAAGAGCACACGAAATACTTGTTTGAATTATTTGTACATGCAAATCATATTACGAAAATCACATACGAAAAGATGGAAAAATACGAACTCGCTCCACAAGCGATGTGACGGGCCATACCACTTTCTTTTGGAATGTACATTTAACAATCGTGCACTTACGCGATAGGTTCGGGCATCAAATTCAATTTACGCCATCATTTTGGGTGGAAAAAAATGCAGCCTTTTGTTCAAGTGACATTTTCTTACCCTTTTGAAATTTGCCGTAGAATTTCATTTGCTTTGCTTCAAAATGACATTTTGACTCATTTGCCGTACCCAACAAAGTATAATTAGAATCGAATCATGATGGTTCGATTCATTTCTACTAAAAGCTAGCGATCCCTCTGTATTCTTTCCTCATTTTTTTGTGTTCCTGGTCTTTTGGTCTCCACAAATCTCGATGCAAATAGAATGAAAATTATTCAAAATGTCCTAAACTTATCGCACTTCTGCCGAATTAGTCCTAAACCTTTCTTTATTTTTTTGAGACCGAAAGAAAAGAAAAGAAAAGAATAAAAATAAAAAAAATCAATAAAAAATTCGGAATTCTTTTAAAAAAATAAAAAAATTATCCACGTCAACGTCACGTAGGACGTCCAATGCCGACTGGACCGCCACATCAGTGAATTTTGGCCAAAATTAACAGGAAGGACTAAATTGGCAATTCGTTAATAAGTTTAGGATTACATTCGCAAATATTTAATATGTTTAGGATTAAATCGACACAATTGAAAGATTTACAACTGAATTGGCAAATTGTCAAAAGGTTTAGGACTGAATTGGCTGCTGTACAATAGGTTTAAGACTTTTTAGACAATTTTCCTCCAAAAAAAAAATAAAAAACTTGTGAGGTTTGAAGACATCAATTTGATTGAAAAAAAAAAGCAAGTATAAAGAGGCAAATGAGCAAAGTTGCAAACAAAGCAACAAAGCCATGCCTTCAATTGAACAACATCGTTCGGTGCAAAAATAAAAACCGACGCAATTAATCATTGTTCCCGGGTCCCATAACGCGAGAAACTAGTAACGCCACGGCGTATTCGCTGGCCAACGGGCACGTGGCATTTGAGTTTTTTAATTGCCCAATAATTTCTGCCTTCCTTTTTTAAGAGAGATGATGGGAGACGGTCTGGGTTATAAATCTCCCGCGTGCACTGCGGAGTCTTCTGGCTCGCCGGTATGGCTAATCCGGAGTCTTTAACGGATGTGCATGCCAAGGCCGGAATGTGACGATTCTGGCCCCGCGGGTTCTTTCTAGAGACAGCTGGGGCTACGCTCGATTTCCCAAGCCACCACCCCGCTGACGAGGCCACTCTGCATTACTCGCGTGCGATGAACTCCTATTTTTTCCCTCCACTCTGCAATTTTCGAGCATTTGAAGAACTCTTTGACGCACCGCCGACTCAAATCTCCGATTTCGTCGAAACAATCTTCGCTTCTCACCAGTCTGTTCATCACCGCCCAAAATCCGTTCTGCGAGTCTGGTAACGTCCGATCTCCGCCGTTCTCGATGCAGTTTCCTTCGATGCAATTTCCTTAGAGCTGAGGCGCATGTTCTAGACTGACTTCGCGCTTTGTTCGATGTCCTCGTTTGAGTTCGTTGACGCTTGTTTCGGACTCTGATTCCGCACTTTCGTTTGAGTTCGTCGATGTCCTCGTTTGAGATCGTTGACACTTGTTTTGGACTCTGCTTCTGCAATTTCGTTTGAGTTCGTCGATGTCCTCGTTTGAGTTCGTTGACGCTTGTTTCGGAATCTGCTTCTGCACTTTCGTTTGAGTTCGTCGATGTCCTCGTTTGAGTTCGTTGACGCTTGTTTGGGACTCTGCTTCTGCACTTTCGTTTGAGTTCGTCGATGTCCTCGTTTGAGTTCGTTGACGCTTGTTTTGGACTCTGCTTCTGCACTTTCGTTTGAGTTCGTCGATGTCCTCGTTTGAGTTCGTTGACGCTTGTTTCGGACTCTGATTCCGCACTTTTGTTTGAGTTCGTCAATGTCATCGTTTGAGTTCGTTGACGCATGTTTTGGACTCTGCTTCTGCAATTTCGTTTGAGTTCGTCCATGTCCTCGTTTGAGTTCGTTGACGCTTGTTTCGGAATCTGCTTCTGCACTTTCGTTTGAGTTCGTCGATGTCCTCGTTTGAGTTCGTTGACGCTTGTTTGGGACTCTGCTTCTGCACTTTCGTTTGAGTTCGTCGATGTCCTCATTTGAGTTCGTTGACGCTTGTTTTGGACTTTGCTTCTGCACTTTCGTTTGAGTTCGTTGACGCTTGTTTTGGACTCTGCTTCTGCACTTTGTTCGATGTCCTCGTTTGAGTTCGTTGACGCTTGTTTCGGACTCTGATTCCGCACTTTCGTTTGAGTTCGTCGATGTCCTCGTTTGAGTTCGTTGACGCTTATTTTGGACTCTGCTTCTGCAATTTCGTTTGAGTTCGTCCATGTCCTCGTTTGAGTTCGTTGACGCTTGTTTCGGAATCTGCTTCTGCACTTTCGTTTGAGTTCGTCGATGTCCTCGTTTGAGTTCGTTGACGCTTGTTTCGGACTCTGCTTCTGCACTTTCGTTTGAGTTCGTCGATGTCCTCGTTTGAGTTCGTTGACGCTTGTTTCGGACTCTGCTTATGCACTTTCGTTTGAGTTCGTCGATGTCCTCGTTTGAGTTCGTTGACGCTTGTTTTGGACTCTGCTTCTGCACTTTGTTCGATGTCCTCGTTTGAGTTCGTTGACGCTTGTTTCGGAATCTGCTTCTGCACTTTCGTTTGAGTTCGTCGATGTCCTCGTTTGAGTTCGTTGACGCTTGTTTGGGATTTTGCTTCTGCACTTTCGTTTGAGTTCGTCGATGTCCTCGTTTGAGTTCGTTGACGCTTGTTTGGGACTCTGCTTCTGCACTTTCGTTTGAGTTCGTCGATGTCCTCGTTTGAGTTCGTTGACGCTTGTTTTGGACTCTGCTTCTGCACTTTCGTTTGAGTTCGTCGATGTCCTCGTTTGAGTTCGTTGACGCTTGTTTCGGACTCTGATTCCGCACTTTCGTTTGAGTTCGTCGATGTCCTTGTTTGAGTTCGTTGACGCTTGTTTTGGACTCTGCTTCTGCATTTTCGTTTGAGTTCGTCCATGTCCTCGATTGAGTTCGTTGACGCTTGTTTCGGAATCTGCTTCTGCACTTTCGTTTCAGTTCGTCGATGTCCTCGTTTGAGTTCGTTGACGCTTGTTTGGGACTCTACTTCTGCACTTTCGTTTGAGTTCGTCGATGTCCTCGTTTGAGTTAGTTGACGCTTGTTTTGGACTCTGCTTCTGCACTTTGTTCGATGTCCTCGTTTGAGTTCGTTGACGCTTATTTCGGACTCTGATTCCGCACTTTCGTTTGAGTTCGTTGATGTCCTCGTTTGAGTTCGTTGACGCTTGTTTTGGACTCTGCTTCTGCAATTTCGTTTGAGTTCGTCCATGTCCTCGATTGAGTTCGTTGACGCTTGTTTCGGAATCTGCTTCTGCACTTTCGTTTGAGTTCGTCGATGTCCTCGTTTGAGTTCGTTGACGCTTGTTTTGGACTCTGCTTCTGCACTTTCGTTTGAGTTCGTCGATGTCCTCGTTTGAGTTCGTTGACGCTTGTTTTGGACTCTGCTTCTGCACTTTCGTTTGAGTTCGTCGATGTCCTCGTTTGAGTTCGTTGACGCTTGTTTCGGACTCTGATTCCGCACTTTCGTTTGAGTTCGTCGATGTCCTCGTTTGAGTTCGTTGACGCTTGTTTTGGACTCTGCTTCTGCAATTTCGTTTGAGTTCGTCCATGTCCTCGTTTGAGTTCGTTGACGCTTGTTTCGGAATCTGCTTCTGCACTTTCGTTTGAGTTCGTCGATGTCCTCGTTTGAGTTCGTTGACGCTTGTTTGGGACTCTGCTTCTGCACTTTCGTTTGAGTTCGTCGATGTCTTCGTTTGAGTTCGTTGACGCTTGTTTTGGACTCTGCTTCTGCACTTTCGTTTGAGTTCGTCGATGTCCTCGTTTGAGTTCGTTGACGCTTGTTTTGGACTCTGCTTCTGCACTTTCGTTTGAGTTCGTCGATGTCCTCGTTTGAGTTCGTTGACGCTTGTTTCGGACTCTGATTCCGCACTTTCGTTTGAGTTCGTCGATGTCCTCGTTTGAGTTCGTTGACGCTTGTTTGGGACTCTGCTTCAGCAATTTCGTTTGAGTTCGTCAATGTCCTCGTTTGAGTTCGTTGACGCTTGTTTCGGAATCTGCTTCTGCACTTTCGTTTGAGTTCGTCAATGTCCTCGTTTGAGTTCGTTGACGCTTGTTTTGGACTCTGCTTCTGCACTTTGTTCGATGTCGTCGTTTGAGTTCGTTGACGCTTGTTTGGGACTCTGCTTGTGCACTGTCGTTTGAGTTCGTCGATGTCTTCGTTTGAGTTCGTTGACGCTTGTTTCGGAATCTGCTTCTGCAATTTCGTTTGAGTTCGTCCATGTCCTCGTTTGAGTTCGTTGACGCTTGTTTCGGAATCTGCTTCTGCACTTTCGTTTGAGTTCGTCGATGTCCTCGTTTGAGTTCGTTGACGCTTGTTTGGGACTCTGCTTGTGCACTGTCGTTTGAGTTCGTCGATGTCTTCGTTTGAGTTCGTTGACGCTTGTTTCGGAATCTGCTTCTGCACTTTCGTTTGAGTTCGTCGATGTCCTCGTTTGAGTTCGTTGACGCTTGTTTGGGACTCTGCTTCTGCACTTTCGTTTGAGTTCGTCGATGTCTTCGTTTGAGTTCGTTGACGCTTGTTTTGGACTCTGCTTCTGCACTTTCGTTTGAGTTCGTCGATGTCCTCGTTTGAGTTCGTTGACGCTTGTTCTGGACTTTGCTTCTGCACTTTCGTTTGAGTTCGTCGATGTCCTCGTTTGAGTTCGTTGACGCTTGTTTTGGACTCTGCTTCTGCACTTTCATTTGAGTTCGTCGATGTCCTCGTTTGAGTTCGTTGACGCTTGTTTTGGACTCTGCTTCTGCACTTTGTTCGATGTCCTCGTTTGAGTTCGTTGACGCTTGTTTCGGACTCTGATTTCGCACTTTCGTTTGAGTTCGTCGATGTCCTCGTTTGAGTTCGTTGACGCTTGTTTTGGACTCTGCTTCTGCAATTTCGTTTGAGTTCGTCCATGTCCTCGTTTGAGTTCGTTGACGCTTGTTTCGGAATCTGCTTCTGCACTTTCGTTTGAGTTCGTCGATGTCCTCGTTTGAGTTCGTTGACGCTTGTTTGGGACTTTGCTTCTGCACTTTCGTTTGAGTTCGTCGATGTCCTCGTTTGAGTTCGTTGACGCTTGTTTTAGACTCTGCTTCTGCACTTTCGTTTGAGTTCGTCGATGTCCTTATTTGAGTTCGTTGACGCTTGTTTGGGACTCTGCTTCTGCACTTTGTTCGATGTCCTCGTTTGAGTTCGTTAACGCTTGTTTCAGAATCTGCTTCTGCACTTTCGTTTGAGTTCGTCGATGTCCTCGTTTGAGATCGTTGACGCTTGTTTTGGAATCTGCTTCTGCACTTTCGTTTGAGTTTGTCCTCGTTTGAGTTCGTTGACGCTTGTTTGGGACTCTGCTTCTGCACTTTCGTTTGAGTTCGTCAATGTCTTCGTTTGAGTTCGTTGACGCTTGTTTGGGACTCTGCTTCTACACTTTCGTTTGAGTTCGTCGATGTCTTCGTTTGAGTTCGTTGATGCTTGTTTCGGAATCTGCTTCTGCACTTTCGTTTGAGTTCGTCGATGTCCTCGTTTGAGTTCGTTGACGCTTGTTTGGGACTCTGGTTTTGCACTTTCGTTTGAGTTCGTCGATGTCCTTGTTTGAGTTCGTTGACGCTTGTTTTGGGCTCTGCTTCTGCACTTTGTTCGATGTCCTCGTTTGAGTTCGTTGACGCTTGTTTCGGACTCTGATTCCGCACTTTCGTTTGAGTTCGTCGATGTCCTCGTTTGAGTTCGTTGACGCTTGTTTAGGACTCTGCTTCTGCAATTTCGTTTGAGTTCGTCGATGTCCTCGTTTGAGTTCGTTGACGCTTGTTTCGGAATCTGCTTATGCACTTTCGTTTGAGTTCGTCGATGTCCTCGTTTGAGTTCGTTGACGCTTGTTTGGGACTCTGCTTCTGCACTTTCGTTTGAGTTCGTCGATGTCTTCGTTTGAGTTCGTTGACGCTTGTTTTGGACTCTGCTTCTGCACTTTCGTTTGAGTTCGTCGATGTCCTTGTTTGAGTTCGTTGACGCTTGTTTTGGACTCTGCTTCTGCACTTTCGTTTGAGTTCGTCGATGTCCTCGTTTGAGTTCGTTGACGCTTGTTTCGGACTCTGATTCCGCACTTTCGTTTGAGTTCGTCGATGTCCTCGTTTGAGTTCGTTGACGCTTGTTTGGGACTCTGCTTCTGCAATTTCGTTTGAGTTCGTCCATGTCCTCGTTTGAGTTCGTTGACGCTTGTTTCGGAATCTGCTTCTGCACTTTCGTTTGAGTTCGTCCATGTCCTCGTTTGAGTTCGTTGACGCTTGTTTTGGACTCTGCTTCTGCACTTTGTTCGATGTCGTCGTTTGAGTTCGTTGACGCTTGTTTGGGACTCTGCTTGTGCACTGTCGTTTGAGTTCGTCGATGTCTTCGTTTGAGTTCGTTGACGCTTGTTTCGGAATCTGCTTCTGCAATTTCGTTTGAGTTCGTCCATGTCCTCGTTTGAGTTCGTTGACGCTTGTTTCGGAATCTGCTTCTGCACTTTCGTTTGAGTTCGTCGATGTCCTCGTTTGAGATCGTTAACGCTTGTTTCGGAATCTGCTTCTGCACTTTCGTTTGAGTTCGTCGATGTCCTCGTTTGAGATCGTTGACGCTTGTTTTGGAATCTGCTTCTGCACTTTCGTTTGAGTTTGTCCTCGTTTGAGTTCGTTGACGCTTGTTTGGGACTCTGCTTCTGCACTTTCGTTTGAGTTCGTCAATGTCTTCGTTTGAGTTCGTTGACGCTTGTTTGGGACTCTGCTTCTACACTTTCGTTTGAGTTCGTCAATGTCCTCGTTTGAGTTCGTTGACGCTTGTTTCGGAATCTGCTTCTGCACTTTCGTTTGAGTTCGTCGATGTCCTCGTTTGAGATCGTTGACGCTTGTTTTGGAATCTGCTTCTGCACTTTCGTTTGAGTTTGTCCTCGTTTGAGTTCGTTGACGCTTGTTTGGGACTCTGCTTCTGCACTTTCGTTTGAGTTCGTCAATGTCTTCGTTTGGGACTCTGCTTCTACACTTTCGTTTGAGTTCGTCGATGTCCTCGTTTGAGTTCGTTGACGCTTGTTTCGGAATCTGCTTCTGCACTTTCGTTTGAGTTCGTCGATGTCCTCGTTTGAGTTCGTTGACGCTTGTTTGGGACTCTGGTTTTGCACTTTCGTTTGAGTTCGTCGATGTCCTTGTTTGAGTTCGTTGACGCTTGTTTTGGGCTCTGCTTCTGCACTTTGTTCGATGTCCTCGTTTGAGTTCGTTGACGCTTGTTTCGGACTCTGATTCCGCACTTTCGTTTGAGTTCGTCGATGTCCTCGTTTGAGTTCGTTGACGCTTGTTTGGGACTCTGCTTCTGCAATTTCGTTTGAGTTCGTCGATGTCCTCGTTTGAGTTCGTTGACGCTTGTTTCGGAATCTGCTTCTGCACTTTCGTTTGAGTTCGTCGATGTCCTCGTTTGAGTTCGTTGACGCTTGTTTGGGACTCTGCTTGTGCACTGTCGTTTGAGTTCGTCGATGTCTTCGTTTGAGTTCGTTGACGCTTGTTTCGGAATCTGCTTCTGCACTTTCGTTTGAGTTCGTCGATGTCCTCGTTTGAGTTCGTTGACGCTTGTTTGGGACTCTGCTTCTGCACTTTCGTTTGAGTTCGTCGATGTCTTCGTTTGAGTTCGTTGACGCTTGTTTCGGAATCTGCTTCTGCACTTTCGTTTGAGTTCGTCGATGTCCTCGTTTGAGTTCGTTGACGCTTGTTTTGGACTCTGCTTCTGCACTTTCGTTTGAGTTCGTCGATGTCCTCGTTTGAGTTCGTTGACGCTTGTTTTGGACTCTGCTTCTGCACTTTCGTTTGAGTTCGTCGATGTCCTCGTTTGAGTTCGTTGACGCTTGTTTTGGACTCTGCTTCTGCACTTTGTTCGATGTCCTCGTTTGAGTTCGTTGACGCTTGTTTCGGACTCTGATTTCGCACTTTCGTTTGAGTTCGTCGATGTCCTCGTTTGAGTTCGTTGACGCTTGTTTTGGACTCTGCTTCTGCAATTTCGTTTGAGTTCGTCCATGTCCTCGTTTGAGTTCGTTGACGCTTGTTTCGGAATCTGCTTCTGCACTTTCGTTTGAGTTCGTCGATGTCCTCGTTTGAGTTCGTTGACGCTTGTTTGGGACTCTGCTTCTGCACTTTCGTTTGAGTTCGTCGATGTCCTCGTTTGAGTTCGTTGACGCTTGTTTTGGACTCTGCTTCTGCACTTTCGTTTGAGTTCGTCGATGTCCTTATTTGAGTTCGTTGACGCTTGTTTGGGACTCTGCTTCTGCACTTTGTTCGATGTCCTCGTTTGAGTTCGTTGACGCTTATTTTGGACTCTGCTTCTGCAATTTCGTTTGAGTTCGTCCATGTCCTCGTTTGAGTTCGTTGACGCTTGTTTCGGAATCTGCTTCTGCACTTTCGTTTGAGTTCGTCGATGTCCTCGTTTGAGTTCGTTGACGCTTGTTTCGGACTCTGCTTCTGCACTTTCGTTTGAGTTCGTCGATGTCCTCGTTTGAGTTCGTTGACGCTTGTTTCGGACTCTGCTTCTGCACTTTCGTTTGAGTTCGTCGATGTCCTCGTTTGAGTTCGTTGACGCTTGTTTTGGACTCTGCTTCTGCACTTTCATTTGAGTTCGTTGATGTCCTCGTTTGAGTTCGTTGACGCTTGTTTTGGACTCTACTTCTGCACTTTGTTCGATGTCCTCGTTTGAGTTCGTTGACGCTTGTTTCGGACTCTGCTTCCGCACTTTCATTTGAGTTCGTCGATGTCCTCGTTTGAGTTCGTTGACGCTTGTTTTGGACTCTGCTTCTGCAATTTCGTTTGAGTTCGTCCATGTCCTCGTTTGAGTTCGTTGACGCTTGTTTCGGAATCTGCTTCTGCACTTTCGTTTGAGTTCGTCGATGTCCTCGTTTGAGTTCGTTGACGCTTGTTTGGGACTCTGGTTTTGCACTTTCGTTTGAGTTCGTCGATGTCCTTGTTTGAGTTCGTTGACGCTTGTTTTGGGCTCTGCTTCTGCACTTTGTTCGATGTCCTCGTTTGAGTTCGTTGACGCTTGTTTCGGACTCTGATTCCGCACTTTCGTTTGAGTTCGTCGATGTTCTCGTTTGAGTTCGTTGACGCTTGTTTGGGACTCTGCTTCTGCAATTTCGTTTGAGTTCGTCGATGTCCTCGTTTGAGTTCGTTGACGCTTGTTTCGGAATCTGCTTCTGCACTTTCGTTTGAGTTCGTCGATGTCCTCGTTTGAGTTCGTTGACGCTTGTTTGGGACTCTGCTTCTGCACTTTCATTTGAGTTCGTCGATGTCTTCGTTTGAGTTCGTTGACGCTTGTTTCGGACTCTGCTTCTGCACTTTCGTTTGAGTTCGTCGATGTCCTCGTTTGAGTTCGTTGACGCTTGTTTTGGACTCTGCTTCTGCACTTTGTTCGATGTCCTCGTTTGAGTTCGTTGACGCTTGTTTCGGACTCTGCTTCCGCACTTTCGTTTGAGTTCGTCGATGTCCTCGTTTGAGTTCGTTGACGCTTGTTTTGGACTCTGCTTCTGCACTTTGTTCGATGTCCTCGTTTGAGTTCGTTGACGCTTGTTTCGGAATCTGCTTCTGCACTTTCGTTTGAGTTGGTCGATGTCCTCGTTTGAGTTCGTTGATGCTTGTTTTGGACTCTGCTTCTGCACTTTCGTTTGAGTTCGTCGATGTCCTCGTTTGAGTTCGTTGACGCTTGTTTTGGACTCTGCTTCTGCACTTTCGTTTGAGTTCGTCGATGTCCTCGTTTGAGTTCGTTGACGCTTGTTTCGGACTCTGATTCCGCACTTTCGTTTGAGTTCGTCGATGTCCTTGTTTGAGTTCGTTGACGCTTGTTTTGGACTCTGCTTCTGCATTTTCGTTTGAGTTCGTCCATGTCCTCGATTGAGTTCGTTGACGCTTGTTTCGGAATCTGCTTCTGCACTTTCGTTTGAGTTCGTCGATGTCCTCGTTTGAGTTCGTTGACGCTTGTTTGGGACTCTACTTCTGCACTTTCGTTTGAGTTCGTCGATGTCCTCGTTTGAGTTAGTTGACGCTTGTTTTGGACTCTGCTTCTGCACTTTGTTCGATGTCCTCGTTTGAGTTCGTTGACGCTTATTTCGGACTCTGATTCCGCACTTTCGTTTGAGTTCGTTGATGTCCTCGTTTGAGTTCGTTGACGCTTGTTTTGGACTCTGCTTCTGCAATTTCGTTTGAGTTCGTCCATGACCTCGATTGAGTTCGTTGACGCTTGTTTCGGAATCTGCTTCTGCACTTTCGTTTGAGTTCGTCGATGTCATCGTTTGAGTTCGTTGACGCTTGTTTTGGACTCTGCTTCTGCACTTTCGTTTGAGTTCGTCGATGTCCTCGTTTGAGTTCGTTGACGCTTGTTTTGGACTCTGCTTCTGCACTTTCGTTTGAGTTCGTCGATGTCCTCGTTTGAGTTCGTTGACGCTTGTTTCGGACTCTGATTCTGCACTTTCGTTTGAGTTCGTCGATGTCCTCGTTTGAGTTCGTTGACGCTTGTTTTGGACTCTGCTTCTGCAATTTCGTTTGAGTTCGTCCATGTCCTCGTTTGAGTTCGTTGACGCTTGTTTCGGAATCTGCTTATGCACTTTCGTTTGAGTTCGTCGATGTCCTCGTTTGAGTTCGTTGACGCTTGTTTGGGACTCTGCTTCTGCACTTTCGTTTGAGTTCGTCGATGTCTTCGTTTGAGTTCGTTGACGCTTGTTTTGGACTCTGCTTCTGCACTTTCGTTTGAGTTCGTCGATGTCCTCGTTTGAGTTCGTTGACGCTTGTTTGGGACTCTGCTTCTGCACTTTCATTTGAGTTCGTCGATGTCCTCGTTTGAGTTCGTTGACGCTTGTTTCGGACTCTGATTCTGCACTTTCGTTTGAGTTCGTCGATGTCCTCGTTTGAGTTCGTTGACGCTTGTTTCGGAATCTGCTTCTGCACTTTCGTTTGAGTTCGTCGATGTCCTCGTTTGAGTTCGTTGACGCTTGTTTGGGACTCTGCTTCTGCACTTTCATTTGAGTTCGTCGATGTCTTCGTTTGAGTTCGTTGACGCTTGTTTCGGACTCTGCTTCTGCACTTTCGTTTGAGTTCGTCGATGTCCTCGTTTGAGTTCGTTGACGCTTGTTTTGGACTCTGCTTCTGCACTTTGTTCGATGTCCTCGTTTGAGTTCGTTGACGCTTGTTTCGGACTCTGCTTCCGCACTTTCGTTTGAGTTCGTCGATGTCCTCGTTTGAGTTCGTTGACGCTTGTTTTGGACTCTGCTTCTGCACTTTGTTCGATGTCCTCGTTTGAGTTCGTTGACGCTTGTTTCGGAATCTGCTTCTGCACTTTCGTTTGAGTTGGTCGATGTCCTCGTTTGAGTTCGTTGATGCTTGTTTTGGACTCTGCTTCTGCACTTTCGTTTGAGTTCGTCGATGTCCTCGTTTGAGTTCGTTGACGCTTGTTTTGGACTCTGCTTCTGCACTTTCGTTTGAGTTCGTCGATGTCCTCGTTTGAGTTCGTTGACGCTTGTTTCGGACTCTGATTCCGCACTTTCGTTTGAGTTCGTCGATGTCCTTGTTTGAGTTCGTTGACGCTTGTTTTGGACTCTGCTTCTGCATTTTCGTTTGAGTTCGTCCATGTCCTCGATTGAGTTCGTTGACGCTTGTTTCGGAATCTGCTTCTGCACTTTCGTTTGAGTTCGTCGATGTCCTCGTTTGAGTTCGTTGACGCTTGTTTGGGACTCTACTTCTGCACTTTCGTTTGAGTTCGTCGATGTCCTCGTTTGAGTTAGTTGACGCTTGTTTTGGACTCTGCTTCTGCACTTTGTTCGATGTCCTCGTTTGAGTTCGTTGACGCTTATTTCGGACTCTGATTCCGCACTTTCGTTTGAGTTCGTTGATGTCCTCGTTTGAGTTCGTTGACGCTTGTTTTGGACTCTGCTTCTGCAATTTCGTTTGAGTTCGTCCATGACCTCGATTGAGTTCGTTGACGCTTGTTTCGGAATCTGCTTCTGCACTTTCGTTTGAGTTCGTCGATGTCATCGTTTGAGTTCGTTGATGCTTGTTTTGGACTCTGCTTCTGCACTTTCGTTTGAGTTCGTCGATGTCCTCGTTTGAGTTCGTTGACGCTTGTTTTGGACTCTGCTTCTGCACTTTCGTTTGAGTTCGTCGATGTCCTCGTTTGAGTTCGTTGACGCTTGTTTCGGACTCTGATTCTGCACTTTCGTTTGAGTTCGTCGATGTCCTCGTTTGAGTTCGTTGACGCTTGTTTTGGACTCTGCTTCTGCAATTTCGTTTGAGTTCGTCCATGTCCTCGTTTGAGTTCGTTGACGCTTGTTTCGGAATCTGCTTATGCACTTTCGTTTGAGTTCGTCGATGTCCTCGTTTGAGTTCGTTGACGCTTGTTTGGGACTCTGCTTCTGCACTTTCGTTTGAGTTCGTCGATGTCTTCGTTTGAGTTCGTTGACGCTTGTTTTGGACTCTGCTTCTGCACTTTCGTTTGAGTTCGTCGATGTCCTCGTTTGAGTTCGTTGACGCTTGTTTGGGACTCTGCTTCTGCACTTTCATTTGAGTTCGTCGATGTCCTCGTTTGAGTTCGTTGACGCTTGTTTCGGACTCTGATTCTGCACTTTCGTTTGAGTTCGTCGATGTCCTCGTTTGAGTTCGTTGACGCTTGTTTTGGACTCTGCTTCTGCAATTTCGTTTGAGTTCGTCCATGTCCTCGTTTGAGTTCGTTGACGCTTGTTTCGGAATCTGCTTATGCACTTTCGTTTGAGTTCGTCGATGTCCTCGTTTGAGTTCGTTGACGCTTGTTTGGGACTCTGCTTCTGCAATTTCGTTTGAGTTCGTCCATGACCTCGATTGAGTTCGTTGACGCTTGTTTCGGAATCTGCTTCTGCACTTTCGTTTGAGTTCGTCGATGTCCTCGTTTGAGTTCGTTGATGCTTGTTTTGGACTCTGCTTCTGCACTTTCGTTTGAGTTCGTCGATGTCCTCGTTTGAGTTCGTTGACGCTTGTTTTGGACTCTGCTTCTGCACTTTCGTTTGAGTTCGTCGATGTCCTCGTTTGAGTTCGTTGACGCTTGTTTCGGACTCTGATTCTGCACTTTCGTTTGAGTTCGTCGATGTCCTCGTTTGAGTTCGTTGACGCTTGTTTTGGACTCTGCTTCTGCAATTTCGTTTGAGTTCGTCCATGTCCTCGTTTGAGTTCGTTGACGCTTGTTTCGGACTCTGCTTCTGCACTTTCGTTTGAGTTCGTCGATGTCCTTGTTTGAGTTCGTTGACGCTTGTTTGGGACTCTGCTTCTGCAATTTCGTTTGAGTTCGTCGATGTCCTCGTTTGAGTTCGTTGACGCTTGTTTCGGAATCTGCTTCTGCACTTTCGTTTGAGTTCGTCGATGTCCTCGTTTGAGTTCGTTGACGCTTGTTTGGGACTCTGCTTCTGCACTTTTGTTTGAGTTCGTCGATGTCCTCGTTTGAGTTCGTTGACGCTTGTTTTGGACTCTGCTTCTGCACTTTCATTTGAGTTCGTCGATGTCCTCGTTTGAGTTCGTTGACGCTTGTTTTGGACTCTGCTTCTGCACTTTGTTCGATGTCCTCGTTTGAGTTCGTTGACGCTTGTTTCGGACTCTGCTTCCGCACTTTCATTTGAGTTCGTCGATGTCCTCGTTTGAGTTCGTTGACGCTTGTTTTGGACTCTGCTTCTGCAATTTCGTTTGAGTTCGTCCATGTCCTCGTTTGAGTTCGTTGACGCTTGTTTCGGAATCTGCTTCTGCACTTTCGTTTGAGTTCGTCGATGTCCTCGTTTGAGTTCGTTGACGCTTGTTTGGGACTCTGGTTTTGCACTTTCGTTTGAGTTCGTCGATGTCCTTGTTTGAGTTCGTTGACGCTTGTTTTGGGCTCTGCTTCTGCACTTTGTTCGATGTCCTCGTTTGAGTTCGTTGACGCTTGTTTCGGACTCTGATTCCGCACTTTCGTTTGAGTTCGTCGATGTTCTCGTTTGAGTTCGTTGACGCTTGTTTGGGACTCTGCTTCTGCAATTTCGTTTGAGTTCGTCGATGTCCTCGTTTGAGTTCGTTGACGCTTGTTTCGGAATCTGCTTCTGCACTTTCGTTTGAGTTCGTCGATGTCCTCGTTTGAGTTCGTTGACGCTTGTTTGGGACTCTGCTTCTGCACTTTCATTTGAGTTCGTCGATGTCTTCGTTTGAGTTCGTTGACGCTTGTTTCGGACTCTGCTTCTGCACTTTCGTTTGAGTTCGTCGATGTCCTCGTTTGAGTTCGTTGACGCTTGTTTTGGACTCTGCTTCTGCACTTTGTTCGATGTCCTCGTTTGAGTTCGTTGACGCTTGTTTCGGACTCTGCTTCCGCACTTTCGTTTGAGTTCGTCGATGTCCTCGTTTGAGTTCGTTGACGCTTGTTTTGGACTCTGCTTCTGCACTTTGTTCGATGTCCTCGTTTGAGTTCGTTGACGCTTGTTTCGGAATCTGCTTCTGCACTTTCGTTTGAGTTGGTCGATGTCCTCGTTTGAGTTCGTTGATGCTTGTTTTGGACTCTGCTTCTGCACTTTCGTTTGAGTTCGTCGATGTCCTCGTTTGAGTTCGTTGACGCTTGTTTTGGACTCTGCTTCTGCACTTTCGTTTGAGTTCGTCGATGTCCTCGTTTGAGTTCGTTGACGCTTGTTTCGGACTCTGATTCCGCACTTTCGTTTGAGTTCGTCGATGTCCTTGTTTGAGTTCGTTGACGCTTGTTTTGGACTCTGCTTCTGCATTTTCGTTTGAGTTCGTCCATGTCCTCGATTGAGTTCGTTGACGCTTGTTTCGGAATCTGCTTCTGCACTTTCGTTTGAGTTCGTCGATGTCCTCGTTTGAGTTCGTTGACGCTTGTTTGGGACTCTACTTCTGCACTTTCGTTTGAGTTCGTCGATGTCCTCGTTTGAGTTAGTTGACGCTTGTTTTGGACTCTGCTTCTGCACTTTGTTCGATGTCCTCGTTTGAGTTCGTTGACGCTTATTTCGGACTCTGATTCCGCACTTTCGTTTGAGTTCGTTGATGTCCTCGTTTGAGTTCGTTGACGCTTGTTTTGGACTCTGCTTCTGCAATTTCGTTTGAGTTCGTCCATGACCTCGATTGAGTTCGTTGACGCTTGTTTCGGAATCTGCTTCTGCACTTTCGTTTGAGTTCGTCGATGTCATCGTTTGAGTTCGTTGATGCTTGTTTTGGACTCTGCTTCTGCACTTTCGTTTGAGTTCGTCGATGTCCTCGTTTGAGTTCGTTGACGCTTGTTTTGGACTCTGCTTCTGCACTTTCGTTTGAGTTCGTCGATGTCCTCGTTTGAGTTCGTTGACGCTTGTTTCGGACTCTGATTCTGCACTTTCGTTTGAGTTCGTCGATGTCCTCGTTTGAGTTCGTTGACGCTTGTTTTGGACTCTGCTTCTGCAATTTCGTTTGAGTTCGTCCATGTCCTCGTTTGAGTTCGTTGACGCTTGTTTCGGAATCTGCTTATGCACTTTCGTTTGAGTTCGTCGATGTCCTCGTTTGAGTTCGTTGACGCTTGTTTGGGACTCTGCTTCTGCACTTTCGTTTGAGTTCGTCGATGTCTTCGTTTGAGTTCGTTGACGCTTGTTTTGGACTCTGCTTCTGCACTTTCGTTTGAGTTCGTCGATGTCCTCGTTTGAGTTCGTTGACGCTTGTTTGGGACTCTGCTTCTGCACTTTCATTTGAGTTCGTCGATGTCCTCGTTTGAGTTCGTTGACGCTTGTTTCGGACTCTGATTCTGCACTTTCGTTTGAGTTCGTCGATGTCCTCGTTTGAGTTCGTTGACGCTTGTTTCGGAATCTGCTTCTGCACTTTCGTTTGAGTTCGTCGATGTCCTCGTTTGAGTTCGTTGACGCTTGTTTGGGACTCTGCTTCTGCACTTTCATTTGAGTTCGTCGATGTCTTCGTTTGAGTTCGTTGACGCTTGTTTCGGACTCTGCTTCTGCACTTTCGTTTGAGTTCGTCGATGTCCTCGTTTGAGTTCGTTGACGCTTGTTTTGGACTCTGCTTCTGCACTTTGTTCGATGTCCTCGTTTGAGTTCGTTGACGCTTGTTTCGGACTCTGCTTCCGCACTTTCGTTTGAGTTCGTCGATGTCCTCGTTTGAGTTCGTTGACGCTTGTTTTGGACTCTGCTTCTGCACTTTGTTCGATGTCCTCGTTTGAGTTCGTTGACGCTTGTTTCGGAATCTGCTTCTGCACTTTCGTTTGAGTTCGTCGATGTCCTCGTTTGAGTTCGTTGATGCTTGTTTTGGACTCTGCTTCTGCACTTTCGTTTGAGTTCGTCGATGTCGTCGTTTGAGTTCGTTGACGCTTGTTTTGGACTCTGCTTCTGCACTTTCGTTTGAGTTCGTCGATGTCCTCGTTTGAGTTCGTTGACGCTTGTTTCGGACTCTGATTCCGCACTTTCGTTTGAGTTCGTCGATGTCCTTGTTTGAGTTCGTTGACGCTTGTTTTGGACTCTGCTTCTGCATTTTCGTTTGAGTTCGTCCATGTCCTCGATTGAGTTCGTTGACGCTTGTTTCGGAATCTGCTTCTGCACTTTCGTTTGAGTTCGTCGATGTCCTCGTTTGAGTTCGTTGACGCTTGTTTGGGACTCTACTTCTGCACTTTCGTTTGAGTTCGTCGATGTCCTCGTTTGAGTTAGTTGACGCTTGTTTTGGACTCTGCTTCTGCACTTTGTTCGATGTCCTCGTTTGAGTTCGTTGACGCTTATTTCGGACTCTGATTCCGCACTTTCGTTTGAGTTCGTTGATGTCCTCGTTTGAGTTCGTTGACGCTTGTTTTGGACTCTGCTTCTGCAATTTCGTTTGAGTTCGTCCATGACCTCGATTGAGTTCGTTGACGCTTGTTTCGGAATCTGCTTCTGCACTTTCGTTTGAGTTCGTCGATGTCATCGTTTGAGTTCGTTGATGCTTGTTTTGGACTCTGCTTCTGCACTTTCGTTTGAGTTCGTCGATGTCCTCGTTTGAGTTCGTTGACGCTTGTTTTGGACTCTGCTTCTGCACTTTCGTTTGAGTTCGTCGATGTCCTCGTTTGAGTTCGTTGACGCTTGTTTCGGACTCTGATTCTGCACTTTCGTTTGAGTTCGTCGATGTCCTCGTTTGAGTTCGTTGACGCTTGTTTTGGACTCTGCTTCTGCAATTTCGTTTGAGTTCGTCCATGTCCTCGTTTGAGTTCGTTGACGCTTGTTTCGGAATCTGCTTATGCACTTTCGTTTGAGTTCGTCGATGTCCTCGTTTGAGTTCGTTGACGCTTGTTTGGGACTCTGCTTCTGCACTTTCGTTTGAGTTCGTCGATGTCTTCGTTTGAGTTCGTTGACGCTTGTTTTGGACTCTGCTTCTGCACTTTCGTTTGAGTTCGTCGATGTCCTCGTTTGAGTTCGTTGACGCTTGTTTGGGACTCTGCTTCTGCACTTTCATTTGAGTTCGTCGATGTCCTCGTTTGAGTTCGTTGACGCTTGTTTCGGACTCTGATTCTGCACTTTCGTTTGAGTTCGTCGATGTCCTCGTTTGAGTTCGTTGACGCTTGTTTTGGACTCTGCTTCTGCAATTTCGTTTGAGTTCGTCCATGTCCTCGTTTGAGTTCGTTGACGCTTGTTTCGGAATCTGCTTATGCACTTTCGTTTGAGTTCGTCGATGTCCTCGTTTGAGTTCGTTGACGCTTGTTTGGGACTCTGCTTCTGCAATTTCGTTTGAGTTCGTCCATGACCTCGATTGAGTTCGTTGACGCTTGTTTCGGAATCTGCTTCTGCACTTTCGTTTGAGTTCGTCGATGTCCTCGTTTGAGTTCGTTGATGCTTGTTTTGGACTCTGCTTCTGCACTTTCGTTTGAGTTCGTCGATGTCCTCGTTTGAGTTCGTTGACGCTTGTTTTGGACTCTGCTTCTGCACTTTCGTTTGAGTTCGTCGATGTCCTCGTTTGAGTTCGTTGACGCTTGTTTCGGACTCTGATTCTGCACTTTCGTTTGAGTTCGTCGATGTCCTCGTTTGAGTTCGTTGACGCTTGTTTTGGACTCTGCTTCTGCAATTTCGTTTGAGTTCGTCCATGTCCTCGTTTGAGTTCGTTGACGCTTGTTTCGGAATCTGCTTATGCACTTTCGTTTGAGTTCGTCGATGTCCTCGTTTGAGTTCGTTGACGCTTGTTTGGGACTCTGCTTCTGCACTTTCGTTTGAGTTCGTCGATGTCTTCGTTTGAGTTCGTTGACGCTTGTTTTGGACTCTGCTTCTGCACTTTCGTTTGAGTTCGTCGATGTCCTCGTTTGAGTTCGTTGACGCTTGTTTTGGACTCTGCTTCTGCACTTTCGTTTGAGTTCGTCGATGTCCTCGTTTGAGTTCGTTGACGCTTGTTTCGGACTCTGATTCCGCACTTTCGTTTGAGTTCGTCGATGTCCTCGTTTGAGTTCGTTGACGCTTGTTTGGGACTCTGCTTCTGCAATTTCGTTTGAGTTCGTCCATGTCCTCGTTTGAGTTCGTTGACGCTTGTTTCGGAATCTGCTTCTGCACTTTCGTTTGAGTTCGTCAATGTCCTCGTTTGAGTTCGTTGACGCTTGTTTTGGACTCTGCTTCTGCACTTTGTTCGATGTCGTCGTTTGAGTTCGTTGACGCTTGTTTGGGACTCTGCTTGTGCACTGTCGTTTGAGTTCGTCGATGTCTTCGTTTGAGTTCGTTGACGCTTGTTTCGGAATCTGCTTCTGCAATTTCGTTTGAGTTCGTCCATGTCCTCGTTTGAGTTCGTTGACGCTTGTTTCGGAATCTGCTTCTGCACTTTCGTTTGAGTTCGTCGATGTCCTCGTTTGAGTTCGTTGACGCTTGTTTGGGACTCTGGTTTTGCACTTTCGTTTGAGTTCGTCGATGTCCTCGTTTGAGTTCGTTGACGCTTGTTTTGGACTCTGCTTCTGCACTTTGTTCGATGTCCTCGTTTGAGTTCGTTGACGCTTGTTTCGGACTCTGATTCCGCACTTTCGTTTGAGTTCGTCGATGTCCTCGTTTGAGTTCGTTGACGCTTGTTTGGGACTCTGCTTCTGCAATTTCGTTTGAGTTCGTCCATGTCCTCGTTTGAGTTCGTTGACGCTTGTTTCGGAATCTACTTCTGCACTTTCGTTTGAGTTCGTCAATGTCCTCGTTTGAGTTCGTTGACGCTTGTTTGGGACTCTGCTTCTGCACTTTCGTTTGAGTTTGTCAATGTCCTCGTTTGAGTTCGTTGACGCTTGTTTTGGACTCTGCTTCTGCACTTTGTTCGATGTCGTCGTTTGAGTTCGTTGACGCTTGTTTCGGACTCTGATTCCGCACTTTCGTTTGAGTTCGTCGATGTCCTCGTTTGAGTTCGTTGACGCTTGTTTGGGACTCTGCTTCTGCAATTTCGTTTGAGTTCGTCCATGTCCTCGTTTGAGTTCGTTGACGCTTGTTTCGGAATCTGCTTCTGCACTTTCGTTTGAGTTCGTCGATGTCCTCGTTTGAGATCGTTAACGCTTGTTTCGGAATCTGCTTCTGCACTTTCGTTTGAGTTCGTCGATGTCCTCGTTTGAGATCGTTCACGCTTGTTTTGGAATCTGCTTCTGCACTTTCGTTTGAGTTTGTCCTCGTTTGAGTTCGTTGACGCTTGTTTGGGACTCTGCTTCTGCACTTTCGTTTGAGTTCGTCAATGTCTTCGTTTGAGTTCGTTGACGCTTGTTTGGGACTCTGCTTCTGCACTTTCGTTTGAGTTCGTCGATGTCCTCGTTTGAGTTCGTTGACGCTTGTTTCGGAATCTGCTTCTGCACTTTCGTTTGAGTTCGTCGATGTCCTCGTTTGAGTTCGTTGACGCTTGTTTGGGACTCTGGTTTTGCACTTTCGTTTGAGTTCGTCGATGTCCTTGTTTGAGTTCGTTGACGCTTGTTTTGGGCTCTGCTTCTGCACTTTGTTCGATGTCCTCGTTTGAGTTCGTTGACGCTTGTTTCGGACTCTGATTCCGCACTTTCGTTTGAGTTCGTCGATGTCCTCGTTTGAGTTCGTTGACGCTTGTTTGGGACTCTGCTTCTGCAATTTCGTTTGAGTTCGTCGATGTCCTCGTTTGAGTTCGTTGACGCTTGTTTCGGAATCTGCTTCTGCACTTTCGTTTGAGTTCGTCGATGTCCTCGTTTGAGTTCGTTGACGCTTGTTTGGGACTCTGCTTGTGCACTGTCGTTTGAGTTCGTCGATGTCTTCGTTTGAGTTCGTTGACGCTTGTTTCGGAATCTGCTTCTGCACTTTTGTTTGAGTTCGTCGATGTCCTCGTTTGAGTTCGTTGACGCTTGTTTGGGACTCTGCTTCTGCACTTTCGTTTGAGTTCGTCGATGTCTTCGTTTGAGTTCGTTGACGCTTGTTTGGGACTCTGCTTCTGCACTTTCGTTTGAGTTCGTCGATGTCCTCGTTTGAGTTCGTTGACGCTTGTTTTGGACTCTGCTTCTGCACTTTGTTCGATGTCCTCGTTTGAGTTCGTTGACGCTTGTTTCGGAATCTGCTTCTGCACTTTCGTTTGAGTTGGTCGATGTCCTCGTTTGAGTTCGTTGATGCTTGTTTTGGACTCTGCTTCTGCACTTTCGTTTGAGTTCGTCGATGTCGTCGTTTGAGTTCGTTGACGCTTGTTTTGGACTCTGCTTCTGCACTTTCGTTTGAGTTCGTCGATGTCCTCGTTTGAGTTCGTTGACGCTTGTTTCGGACTCTGATTCCGCACTTTCGTTTGAGTTCGTCGATGTCCTTGTTTGAGTTCGTTGACGCTTGTTTTGGACTCTGCTTCTGCATTTTCGTTTGAGTTCGTCCATGTCCTCGATTGAGTTCGTTGACGCTTGTTTCGGAATCTGCTTCTGCACTTTCGTTTGAGTTCGTCGATGTCCTCGTTTGAGTTCGTTGACGCTTGTTTGGGACTCTACTTCTGCACTTTCGTTTGAGTTCGTCGATGTCCTCGTTTGAGTTAGTTGACGCTTGTTTTGGACTCTGCTTCTGCACTTTGTTCGATGTCCTCGTTTGAGTTCGTTGACGCTTATTTCGGACTCTGATTCCGCACTTTCGTTTGAGTTCGTTGATGTCCTCGTTTGAGTTCGTTGACGCTTGTTTTGGACTCTGCTTCTGCAATTTCGTTTGAGTTCGTCCATGACCTCGATTGAGTTCGTTGACGCTTGTTTCGGAATCTGCTTCTGCACTTTCGTTTGAGTTCGTCGATGTCATCGTTTGAGTTCGTTGATGCTTGTTTTGGACTCTGCTTCTGCACTTTCGTTTGAGTTCGTCGATGTCCTCGTTTGAGTTCGTTGACGCTTGTTTTGGACTCTGCTTCTGCACTTTCGTTTGAGTTCGTCGATGTCCTCGTTTGAGTTCGTTGACGCTTGTTTTGGACTCTGCTTCTGCACTTTGTTCGATGTCCTCGTTTGAGTTCGTTGACGCTTGTTTCGGACTCTGATTCCGCACTTTCGTTTGAGTTCGTCGATGTCCTCGTTTGAGTTCGTTGACGCTTGTTTGGGACTCTGCTTCTGCAATTTCGTTTGAGTTCGTGCATGTCCTCGTTTGAGTTCGTTGACGCTTGTTTCGGAATCTACTTCTGCACTTTCGTTTGAGTTCGTCAATGTCCTCGTTTGAGTTCGTTGACGCTTGTTTGGGACTCTGCTTCTGCACTTTCGTTTGAGTTTGTCAATGTCCTCGTTTGAGTTCGTTGACGCTTGTTTTGGACTCTGCTTCTGCACTTTGTTCGATGTCGTCGTTTGAGTTCGTTGACGCTTGTTTCGGACTCTGATTCCGCACTTTCGTTTGAGTTCGTCGATGTCCTCGTTTGAGTTCGTTGACGCTTGTTTGGGACTCTGCTTCTGCAATTTCGTTTGAGTTCGTCCATGTCCTCGTTTGAGTTCGTTGACGCTTGTTTCGGAATCTGCTTCTGCACTTTCGTTTGAGTTCGTCGATGTCCTCGTTTGAGATCGTTAACGCTTGTTTCGGAATCTGCTTCTGCACTTTCGTTTGAGTTCGTCGATGTCCTCGTTTGAGATCGTTCACGCTTGTTTTGGAATCTGCTTCTGCACTTTCGTTTGAGTTTGTCCTCGTTTGAGTTCGTTGACGCTTGTTTGGGACTCTGCTTCTGCACTTTCGTTTGAGTTCGTCAATGTCTTCGTTTGAGTTCGTTGACGCTTGTTTGGGACTCTGCTTCTGCACTTTCGTTTGAGTTCGTCGATGTCCTCGTTTGAGTTCGTTGACGCTTGTTTCGGAATCTGCTTCTGCACTTTCGTTTGAGTTCGTCGATGTCCTCGTTTGAGTTCGTTGACGCTTGTTTGGGACTCTGGTTTTGCACTTTCGTTTGAGTTCGTCGATGTCCTTGTTTGAGTTCGTTGACGCTTGTTTTGGGCTCTGCTTCTGCACTTTGTTCGATGTCCTCGTTTGAGTTCGTTGACGCTTGTTTCGGACTCTGATTCCGCACTTTCGTTTGAGTTCGTCGATGTCCTCGTTTGAGTTCGTTGACGCTTGTTTGGGACTCTGCTTCTGCAATTTCGTTTGAGTTCGTCGATGTCCTCGTTTGAGTTCGTTGACGCTTGTTTCGGAATCTGCTTCTGCACTTTCGTTTGAGTTCGTCGATGTCCTCGTTTGAGTTCGTTGACGCTTGTTTGGGACTCTGCTTGTGCACTGTCGTTTGAGTTCGTCGATGTCTTCGTTTGAGTTCGTTGACGCTTGTTTCGGAATCTGCTTCTGCACTTTTGTTTGAGTTCGTCGATGTCCTCGTTTGAGTTCGTTGACGCTTGTTTGGGACTCTGCTTCTGCACTTTCGTTTGAGTTCGTCGATGTCTTCGTTTGAGTTCGTTGACGCTTGTTTGGGACTCTGCTTCTGCACTTTCGTTTGAGTTCGTCGATGTCCTCGTTTGAGTTCGTTGACGCTTGTTTTGGACTCTGCTTCTGCACTTTGTTCGATGTCCTCGTTTGAGTTCGTTGACGCTTGTTTCGGAATCTGCTTCTGCACTTTCGTTTGAGTTGGTCGATGTCCTCGTTTGAGTTCGTTGATGCTTGTTTTGGACTCTGCTTCTGCACTTTCGTTTGAGTTCGTCGATGTCGTCGTTTGAGTTCGTTGACGCTTGTTTTGGACTCTGCTTCTGCACTTTCGTTTGAGTTCGTCGATGTCCTCGTTTGAGTTCGTTGACGCTTGTTTCGGACTCTGATTCCGCACTTTCGTTTGAGTTCGTCGATGTCCTTGTTTGAGTTCGTTGACGCTTGTTTTGGACTCTGCTTCTGCATTTTCGTTTGAGTTCGTCCATGTCCTCGATTGAGTTCGTTGACGCTTGTTTCGGAATCTGCTTCTGCACTTTCGTTTGAGTTCGTCGATGTCCTCGTTTGAGTTCGTTGACGCTTGTTTGGGACTCTACTTCTGCACTTTCGTTTGAGTTCGTCGATGTCCTCGTTTGAGTTAGTTGACGCTTGTTTTGGAATCTGCTTCTGCACTTTGTTCGATGTCCTCGTTTGAGTTCGTTGACGCTTATTTCGGACTCTGATTCCGCACTTTCGTTTGAGTTCGTTGATGTCCTCGTTTGAGTTCGTTGACGCTTGTTTTGGACTCTGCTTCTGCAATTTCGTTTGAGTTCGTCCATGACCTCGATTGAGTTCGTTGACGCTTGTTTCGGAATCTGCTTCTGCACTTTCGTTTGAGTTCGTCGATGTCATCGTTTGAGTTCGTTGATGCTTGTTTTGGACTCTGCTTCTGCACTTTCGTTTGAGTTCGTCGATGTCCTCGTTTGAGTTCGTTGACGCTTGTTTTGGACTCTGCTTCTGCACTTTCGTTTGAGTTCGTCGATGTCCTCGTTTGAGTTCGTTGACGCTTGTTTCGGACTCTGATTCTGCACTTTCGTTTGAGTTCGTCGATGTCCTCGTTTGAGTTCGTTGACGCTTGTTTTGGACTCTGCTTCTGCAATTTCGTTTGAGTTCGTCCATGTCCTCGTTTGAGTTCGTTGACGCTTGTTTCGGAATCTGCTTATGCACTTTCGTTTGAGTTCGTCGATGTCCTCGTTTGAGTTCGTTGACGCTTGTTTGGGACTCTGCTTCTGCACTTTCGTTTGAGTTCGTCGATGTCTTCGTTTGAGTTCGTTGACGCTTGTTTTGGACTCTGCTTCTGCACTTTCGTTTGAGTTCGTCGATGTCCTTGTTTGAGTTCGTTGACGCTTGTTTGGGACTCTGCTTCTGCACTTTCATTTGAGTTCGTCGATGTCCTCGTTTGAGTTCGTTGACGCTTGTTTCGGACTCTGATTCTGCACTTTCGTTTGAGTTCGTCGATGTCCTCGTTTGAGTTCGTTGACGCTTGTTTTGGACTCTGCTTCTGCAATTTCGTTTGAGTTCGTCCATGTCCTCGTTTGAGTTCGTTGACGCTTGTTTCGGAATCTGCTTATGCACTTTCGTTTGAGTTCGTCGATGTCCTCGTTTGAGTTCGTTGACGCTTGTTTGGGACTCTGCTTCTGCACTTTCGTTTGAGTTCGTCGATGTCCTCGTTTGAGTTCGTTGACGCTTGTTTCGGAATCTGCTTCTGCACTTTCGTTTGAGTTCGTCGATGTCCTCGTTTGAGTTCGTTGACGCTTGTTTGGGACTCTGGTTTTGCACTTTCGTTTGAGTTCGTCGATGTCCTTGTTTGAGTTCGTTGACGCTTGTTTTGGGCTCTGCTTCTGCACTTTGTTCGATGTCCTCGTTTGAGTTCGTTGACGCTTGTTTCGGACTCTGATTCCGCACTTTCGTTTGAGTTCGTCGATGTCCTCGTTTGAGTTCGTTGACGCTTGTTTGGGACTCTGCTTCTGCAATTTCGTTTGAGTTCGTCGATGTCCTCGTTTGAGTTCGTTGACGCTTGTTTCGGAATCTGCTTCTGCACTTTCGTTTGAGTTCGTCGATGTCCTAGTTTGAGTTCGTTGACGCTTGTTTGGGACTCTGCTTGTGCACTGTCGTTTGAGTTCGTCGATGTCTTCGTTTGAGTTCGTTGACGCTTGTTTCGGAATCTGCTTCTGCACTTTTGTTTGAGTTCGTCGATGTCCTCGTTTGAGTTCGTTGACGCTTGTTTGGGACTCTGCTTCTGCACTTTCGTTTGAGTTCGTCGATGTCTTCGTTTGAGTTCGTTGACGCTTGTTTGGGACTCTGCTTCTGCACTTTCGTTTGAGTTCGTCGATGTCCTCGTTTGAGTTCGTTGACGCTTGTTTTGGACTCTGCTTCTGCACTTTGTTCGATGTCCTCGTTTGAGTTCGTTGACGCTTGTTTCGGAATCTGCTTCTGCACTTTCGTTTGAGTTGGTCGATGTCCTCGTTTGAGTTCGTTGATGCTTGTTTTGGACTCTGCTTCTGCACTTTCGTTTGAGTTCGTCGATGTCGTCGTTTGAGTTCGTTGACGCTTGTTTTGGACTCTGCTTCTGCACTTTCGTTTGAGTTCGTCGATGTCCTCGTTTGAGTTCGTTGACGCTTGTTTCGGACTCTGATTCCGCACTTTCGTTTGAGTTCGTCGATGTCCTTGTTTGAGTTCGTTGACGCTTGTTTTGGACTCTGCTTCTGCATTTTCGTTTGAGTTCGTCCATGTCCTCGATTGAGTTCGTTGACGCTTGTTTCGGAATCTGCTTCTGCACTTTCGTTTGAGTTCGTCGATGTCCTCGTTTGAGTTCGTTGACGCTTGTTTGGGACTCTACTTCTGCACTTTCGTTTGAGTTCGTCGATGTCCTCGTTTGAGTTAGTTGACGCTTGTTTTGGACTCTGCTTCTGCACTTTGTTCGATGTCCTCGTTTGAGTTCGTTGACGCTTATTTCGGACTCTGATTCCGCACTTTCGTTTGAGTTCGTTGATGTCCTCGTTTGAGTTCGTTGACGCTTGTTTTGGACTCTGCTTCTGCAATTTCGTTTGAGTTCGTCCATGACCTCGATTGAGTTCGTTGACGCTTGTTTCGGAATCTGCTTCTGCACTTTCGTTTGAGTTCGTCGATGTCATCGTTTGAGTTCGTTGATGCTTGTTTTGGACTCTGCTTCTGCACTTTCGTTTGAGTTCGTCGATGTCCTCGTTTGAGTTCGTTGACGCTTGTTTTGGACTCTGCTTCTGCACTTTCGTTTGAGTTCGTCGATGTCCTCGTTTGAGTTCGTTGACGCTTGTTTTGGACTCTGCTTCTGCACTTTGTTCGATGTCCTCGTTTGAGTTCGTTGACGCTTGTTTCGGACTCTGATTCCGCACTTTCGTTTGAGTTCGTCGATGTCCTCGTTTGAGTTCGTTGACGCTTGTTTGGGACTCTGCTTCTGCAATTTCGTTTGAGTTCGTCCATGTCCTCGTTTGAGTTCGTTGACGCTTGTTTCGGAATCTACTTCTGCACTTTCGTTTGAGTTCGTCAATGTCCTCGTTTGAGTTCGTTGACGCTTGTTTGGGACTCTGCTTCTGCACTTTCGTTTGAGTTTGTCAATGTCCTCGTTTGAGTTCGTTGACGCTTGTTTTGGACTCTGCTTCTGCACTTTGTTCGATGTCGTCGTTTGAGTTCGTTGACGCTTGTTTCGGACTCTGATTCCGCACTTTCGTTTGAGTTCGTCGATGTCCTCGTTTGAGTTCGTTGACGCTTGTTTGGGACTCTGCTTCTGCAATTTCGTTTGAGTTCGTCCATGTCCTCGTTTGAGTTCGTTGACGCTTGTTTCGGAATCTGCTTCTGCACTTTCGTTTGAGTTCGTCGATGTCCTCGTTTGAGATCGTTAACGCTTGTTTCGGAATCTGCTTCTGCACTTTCGTTTGAGTTCGTCGATGTCCTCGTTTGAGATCGTTCACGCTTGTTTTGGAATCTGCTTCTGCACTTTCGTTTGAGTTTGTCCTCGTTTGAGTTCGTTGACGCTTGTTTGGGACTCTGCTTCTGCACTTTCGTTTGAGTTCGTCAATGTCTTCGTTTGAGTTCGTTGACGCTTGTTTGGGACTCTGCTTCTGCACTTTCGTTTGAGTTCGTCGATGTCCTCGTTTGAGTTCGTTGACGCTTGTTTCGGAATCTGCTTCTGCACTTTCGTTTGAGTTCGTCGATGTCCTCGTTTGAGTTCGTTGACGCTTGTTTGGGACTCTGGTTTTGCACTTTCGTTTGAGTTCGTCGATGTCCTTGTTTGAGTTCGTTGACGCTTGTTTTGGGCTCTGCTTCTGCACTTTGTTCGATGTCCTCGTTTGAGTTCGTTGACGCTTGTTTCGGACTCTGATTCCGCACTTTCGTTTGAGTTCGTCGATGTCCTCGTTTGAGTTCGTTGACGCTTGTTTGGGACTCTGCTTCTGCAATTTCGTTTGAGTTCGTCGATGTCCTCGTTTGAGTTCGTTGACGCTTGTTTCGGAATCTGCTTCTGCACTTTCGTTTGAGTTCGTCGATGTCCTAGTTTGAGTTCGTTGACGCTTGTTTGGGACTCTGCTTGTGCACTGTCGTTTGAGTTCGTCGATGTCTTCGTTTGAGTTCGTTGACGCTTGTTTCGGAATCTGCTTCTGCACTTTTGTTTGAGTTCGTCGATGTCCTCGTTTGAGTTCGTTGACGCTTGTTTGGGACTCTGCTTCTGCACTTTCGTTTGAGTTCGTCGATGTCTTCGTTTGAGTTCGTTGACGCTTGTTTGGGACTCTGCTTCTGCACTTTCGTTTGAGTTCGTCGATGTCCTCGTTTGAGTTCGTTGACGCTTGTTTTGGACTCTGCTTCTGCACTTTGTTCGATGTCCTCGTTTGAGTTCGTTGACGCTTGTTTCGGAATCTGCTTCTGCACTTTCGTTTGAGTTGGTCGATGTCCTCGTTTGAGTTCGTTGATGCTTGTTTTGGACTCTGCTTCTGCACTTTCGTTTGAGTTCGTCGATGTCGTCGTTTGAGTTCGTTGACGCTTGTTTTGGACTCTGCTTCTGCACTTTCGTTTGAGTTCGTCGATGTCCTCGTTTGAGTTCGTTGACGCTTGTTTCGGACTCTGATTCCGCACTTTCGTTTGAGTTCGTCGATGTCCTTGTTTGAGTTCGTTGACGCTTGTTTTGGACTCTGCTTCTGCATTTTCGTTTGAGTTCGTCCATGTCCTCGATTGAGTTCGTTGACGCTTGTTTCGGAATCTGCTTCTGCACTTTCGTTTGAGTTCGTCGATGTCCTCGTTTGAGTTCGTTGACGCTTGTTTGGGACTCTACTTCTGCACTTTCGTTTGAGTTCGTCGATGTCCTCGTTTGAGTTAGTTGACGCTTGTTTTGGAATCTGCTTCTGCACTTTGTTCGATGTCCTCGTTTGAGTTCGTTGACGCTTATTTCGGACTCTGATTCCGCACTTTCGTTTGAGTTCGTTGATGTCCTCGTTTGAGTTCGTTGACGCTTGTTTTGGACTCTGCTTCTGCAATTTCGTTTGAGTTCGTCCATGACCTCGATTGAGTTCGTTGACGCTTGTTTCGGAATCTGCTTCTGCACTTTCGTTTGAGTTCGTCGATGTCATCGTTTGAGTTCGTTGATGCTTGTTTTGGACTCTGCTTCTGCACTTTCGTTTGAGTTCGTCGATGTCCTCGTTTGAGTTCGTTGACGCTTGTTTTGGACTCTGCTTCTGCACTTTCGTTTGAGTTCGTCGATGTCCTCGTTTGAGTTCGTTGACGCTTGTTTCGGACTCTGATTCTGCACTTTCGTTTGAGTTCGTCGATGTCCTCGTTTGAGTTCGTTGACGCTTGTTTTGGACTCTGCTTCTGCAATTTCGTTTGAGTTCGTCCATGTCCTCGTTTGAGTTCGTTGACGCTTGTTTCGGAATCTGCTTATGCACTTTCGTTTGAGTTCGTCGATGTCCTCGTTTGAGTTCGTTGACGCTTGTTTGGGACTCTGCTTCTGCACTTTCGTTTGAGTTCGTCGATGTCTTCGTTTGAGTTCGTTGACGCTTGTTTTGGACTCTGCTTCTGCACTTTCGTTTGAGTTCGTCGATGTCCTTGTTTGAGTTCGTTGACGCTTGTTTGGGACTCTGCTTCTGCACTTTCATTTGAGTTCGTCGATGTCCTCGTTTGAGTTCGTTGACGCTTGTTTCGGACTCTGATTCCGCACTTTCGTTTGAGTTCGTCGATGTCCTCGTTTGAGTTCGTTGACGCTTGTTTTGGACTCTGCTTCTGCACTTTCGTTTGAGTTCGTCGATGTCCTCGTTTGAGTTCGTTGACGCTTGTTTCGGACTCTGATTCTGCACTTTCGTTTGAGTTCGTCGATGTCCTCGTTTGAGTTCGTTGACGCTTGTTTTGGACTCTGCTTCTGCAATTTCGTTTGAGTTCGTCCATGTCCTCGTTTGAGTTCGTTGACGCTTGTTTCGGAATCTGCTTATGCACTTTCGTTTGAGTTCGTCGATGTCCTCGTTTGAGTTCGTTGACGCTTGTTTCGGAATCTGCTTCTGCACTTTCGTTTGAGTTCGTCGATGTCCTCGTTTGAGTTCGTTGACGCTTGTTTGGGACTCTGGTTTTGCACTTTCGTTTGAGTTCGTCGATGTCCTTGTTTGAGTTCGTTGACGCTTGTTTTGGGCTCTGCTTCTGCACTTTGTTCGATGTCCTCGTTTGAGTTCGTTGACGCTTGTTTCGGACTCTGATTCCGCACTTTCGTTTGAGTTCGTCGATGTCCTCGTTTGAGTTCGTTGACGCTTGTTTGGGACTCTGCTTCTGCAATTTCGTTTGAGTTCGTCGATGTCCTCGTTTGAGTTCGTTGACGCTTGTTTCGGAATCTGCTTCTGCACTTTCGTTTGAGTTCGTCGATGTCCTTGTTTGAGTTCGTTGACGCTTGTTTGGGACTCTGCTTGTGCACTGTCGTTTGAGTTCGTCGATGTCTTCGTTTGAGTTCGTTGACGCTTGTTTCGGAATCTGCTTCTGCACTTTTGTTTGAGTTCGTCGATGTCCTCGTTTGAGTTCGTTGACGCTTGTTTGGGACTCTGCTTCTGCACTTTCGTTTGAGTTCGTCGATGTCTTCGTTTGAGTTCGTTGACGCTTGTTTGGGACTCTGCTTCTGCACTTTCGTTTGAGTTCGTCGATGTCCTCGTTTGAGTTCGTTGACGCTTGTTTTGGACTCTGCTTCTGCACTTTCGTTTGAGTTCGTCGATGTCCTCGTTTGAGTTCGTTGACGCTTGTTTTGGACTCTGCTTCTGCACTTTCGTTTGAGTTCGTCGATGTCCTCGTTTGAGTTCGTTGACGCTTGTTTTGGACTCTGCTTCTGCACTTTGTTCGATGTCCTCGTTTGAGTTCGTTGACGCTTGTTTCGGACTCTGATTCCGCACTTTCGTTTGAGTTCGTCGATGTCCTCGTTTGAGTTCGTTGACGCTTGTTTTGGACTCTGCTTCTGCAATTTCGTTTGAGTTCGTCCATGTCCTCGTTTGAGTTCGTTGACGCTTGTTTCGGAATCTGCTTCTGCACTTTCGTTTGAGTTCGTCGATGTCCTCGTTTGAGTTCGTTGACGCTTGTTTGGGACTCTGCTTCTGCACTTTCGTTTGAGTTCGTCGATGTCCTCGTTTGAGTTCGTTGACGCTTGTTTTGGACTCTGCTTCTGCACTTTCGTTTGAGTTCGTCGATGTCCTTATTTGAGTTCGTTGACGCTTGTTTGGGACTCTGCTTCTGCACTTTGTTCGATGTCCTCGTTTGAGTTCGTTGACGCTTGTTTCGGACTCTGCTTCCGCACTTTCGTTTGAGTTCGTCGATGTTCTCGTTTGAGTTCGTTGACGCTTGTTTGGGACTCTGCTTCTGCAATTTCGTTTGAGTTCGTCGATGTTCTCGTTTGAGTTCGTTGACGCTTGTTTCGGAATCTGCTTCTGCACTTTCGTTTGAGTTCGTCGATGTCCTCGTTTGAGTTCGTTGACGCTTGTTTGGGACTCTGCTTCTGCACTTTTGTTTGAGTTCGTCGATGTCCTCGTTTGAGTTCGTTGACGCTTGTTTTGGACTCTGCTTCTGCACTTTCATTTGAGTTCGTTGATGTCCTCGTTTGAGTTCGTTGACGCTTGTTTTGGACTCTGCTTCTGCACTTTGTTCGATGTCCTCGTTTGAGTTCGTTGACGCTTGTTTCGGACTCTGCTTCCGCACTTTCGTTTGAGTTCGTCGATGTTCTTGTTTGAGTTCGTTGACGCTTGTTTGGGACTCTGCTTCTGCAATTTCATTTGAGTTCGTCGATGTTCTCGTTTGAGTTCGTTGACGCTTGTTTCGGAATCTGCTTCTGCACTTTCGTTTGAGTTCGTCGATGTCCTCGTTTGAGTTCGTTGACGCTTGTTTGGGACTCTGCTTCTGCACTTTTGTTTGAGTTCGTCGATGTCCTCGTTTGAGTTCGTTGACGCTTGTTTTGGACTCTGCTTCTGCACTTTCATTTGAGTTCGTTGATGTCCTCGTTTGAGTTCGTTGACGCTTGTTTTGGACTCTGCTTCTGCACTTTGTTCGATGTCCTCGTTTGAGTTCGTTGACGCTTGTTTCGGACTCTGCTTCCGCACTTTCATTTGAGTTCGTCGATGTCCTCGTTTGAGTTCGTTGACGCTTGTTTTGGACTCTGCTTCTGCAATTTCGTTTGAGTTCGTCCATGTCCTCGTTTGAGTTCGTTGACGCTTGTTTCGGAATCTGCTTCTGCACTTTCGTTTGAGTTCGTCGATGTCCTCGTTTGAGTTCGTTGACGCTTGTTTGGGACTCTGGTTTTGCACTTTCGTTTGAGTTCGTCGATGTCCTTGTTTGAGTTCGTTGACGCTTGTTTTGGGCTCTGCTTCTGCACTTTGTTCGATGTCCTCGTTTGAGTTCGTTGACGCTTGTTTCGGACTCTGATTCCGCACTTTCGTTTGAGTTCGTCGATGTTCTCGTTTGAGTTCGTTGACGCTTGTTTGGGACTCTGCTTCTGCAATTTCGTTTGAGTTCGTCGATGTCCTCGTTTGAGTTCGTTGACGCTTGTTTCGGAATCTGCTTCTGCACTTTCGTTTGAGTTCGTCGATGTCCTCGTTTGAGTTCGTTGACGCTTGTTTGGGACTCTGCTTCTGCACTTTCATTTGAGTTCGTCGATGTCTTCGTTTGAGTTCGTTGACGCTTGTTTCGGACTCTGCTTCTGCACTTTCGTTTGAGTTCGTCGATGTCCTCGTTTGAGTTCGTTGACGCTTGTTTTGGACTCTGCTTCTGCACTTTGTTCGATGTCCTCGTTTGAGTTCGTTGACGCTTGTTTCGGACTCTGCTTCCGCACTTTCGTTTGAGTTCGTCGATGTCCTCGTTTGAGTTCGTTGACGCTTGTTTTGGACTCTGCTTCTGCACTTTGTTCGATGTCCTCGTTTGAGTTCGTTGACGCTTGTTTCGGAATCTGCTTCTGCACTTTCGTTTGAGTTGGTCGATGTCCTCGTTTGAGTTCGTTGATGCTTGTTTTGGACTCTGCTTCTGCACTTTCGTTTGAGTTCGTCGATGTCCTCGTTTGAGTTCGTTGACGCTTGTTTTGGACTCTGCTTCTGCACTTTCGTTTGAGTTCGTCGATGTCCTCGTTTGAGTTCGTTGACGCTTGTTTCGGACTCTGATTCCGCACTTTCGTTTGAGTTCGTCGATGTCCTTGTTTGAGTTCGTTGACGCTTGTTTTGGACTCTGCTTCTGCATTTTCGTTTGAGTTCGTCCATGTCCTCGATTGAGTTCGTTGACGCTTGTTTCGGAATCTGCTTCTGCACTTTCGTTTGAGTTCGTCGATGTCCTCGTTTGAGTTCGTTGACGCTTGTTTGGGACTCTACTTCTGCACTTTCGTTTGAGTTCGTCGATGTCCTCGTTTGAGTTAGTTGACGCTTGTTTTGGACTCTGCTTCTGCACTTTGTTCGATGTCCTCGTTTGAGTTCGTTGACGCTTATTTCGGACTCTGATTCCGCACTTTCGTTTGAGTTCGTTGATGTCCTCGTTTGAGTTCGTTGACGCTTGTTTTGGACTCTGCTTCTGCAATTTCGTTTGAGTTCGTCCATGACCTCGATTGAGTTCGTTGACGCTTGTTTCGGAATCTGCTTCTGCACTTTCGTTTGAGTTCGTCGATGTCATCGTTTGAGTTCGTTGATGCTTGTTTTGGACTCTGCTTCTGCACTTTCGTTTGAGTTCGTCGATGTCCTCGTTTGAGTTCGTTGACGCTTGTTTTGGACTCTGCTTCTGCACTTTCGTTTGAGTTCGTCGATGTCCTCGTTTGAGTTCGTTGACGCTTGTTTCGGACTCTGATTCTGCACTTTCGTTTGAGTTCGTCGATGTCCTCGTTTGAGTTCGTTGACGCTTGTTTTGGACTCTGCTTCTGCAATTTCGTTTGAGTTCGTCCATGTCCTCGTTTGAGTTCGTTGACGCTTGTTTCGGAATCTGCTTATGCACTTTCGTTTGAGTTCGTCGATGTCCTCGTTTGAGTTCGTTGACGCTTGTTTGGGACTCTGCTTCTGCACTTTCGTTTGAGTTCGTCGATGTCTTCGTTTGAGTTCGTTGACGCTTGTTTTGGACTCTGCTTCTGCACTTTCGTTTGAGTTCGTCGATGTCCTCGTTTGAGTTCGTTGACGCTTGTTTGGGACTCTGCTTCTGCACTTTCATTTGAGTTCGTCGATGTCCTCGTTTGAGTTCGTTGACGCTTGTTTCGGACTCTGATTCTGCACTTTCGTTTGAGTTCGTCGATGTCCTCGTTTGAGTTCGTTGACGCTTGTTTTGGACTCTGCTTCTGCAATTTCGTTTGAGTTCGTCCATGTCCTCGTTTGAGTTCGTTGACGCTTGTTTCGGAATCTGCTTATGCACTTTCGTTTGAGTTCGTCGATGTCCTCGTTTGAGTTCGTTGACGCTTGTTTGGGACTCTGCTTCTGCAATTTCGTTTGAGTTCGTCCATGACCTCGATTGAGTTCGTTGACGCTTGTTTCGGAATCTGCTTCTGCACTTTCGTTTGAGTTCGTCGATGTCCTCGTTTGAGTTCGTTGATGCTTGTTTTGGACTCTGCTTCTGCACTTTCGTTTGAGTTCGTCGATGTCCTCGTTTGAGTTCGTTGACGCTTGTTTTGGACTCTGCTTCTGCACTTTCGTTTGAGTTCGTCGATGTCCTCGTTTGAGTTCGTTGACGCTTGTTTCGGACTCTGATTCTGCACTTTCGTTTGAGTTCGTCGATGTCCTCGTTTGAGTTCGTTGACGCTTGTTTTGGACTCTGCTTCTGCAATTTCGTTTGAGTTCGTCCATGTCCTCGTTTGAGTTCGTTGACGCTTGTTTCGGAATCTGCTTATGCACTTTCGTTTGAGTTCGTCGATGTCCTCGTTTGAGTTCGTTGACGCTTGTTTGGGACTCTGCTTCTGCACTTTCGTTTGAGTTCGTCGATGTCTTCGTTTGAGTTCGTTGACGCTTGTTTTGGACTCTGCTTCTGCACTTTCGTTTGAGTTCGTCGATGTCCTCGTTTGAGTTCGTTGACGCTTGTTTTGGACTCTGCTTCTGCACTTTCGTTTGAGTTCGTCGATGTCCTCGTTTGAGTTCGTTGACGCTTGTTTCGGACTCTGATTCCGCACTTTCGTTTGAGTTCGTCGATGTCCTCGTTTGAGTTCGTTGACGCTTGTTTGGGACTCTGCTTCTGCAATTTCGTTTGAGTTCGTCCATGTCCTCGTTTGAGTTCGTTGACGCTTGTTTCGGAATCTGCTTCTGCACTTTCGTTTGAGTTCGTCAATGTCCTCGTTTGAGTTCGTTGACGCTTGTTTTGGACTCTGCTTCTGCACTTTGTTCGATGTCGTCGTTTGAGTTCGTTGACGCTTGTTTGGGACTCTGCTTGTGCACTGTCGTTTGAGTTCGTCGATGTCTTCGTTTGAGTTCGTTGACGCTTGTTTCGGAATCTGCTTCTGCAATTTCGTTTGAGTTCGTCCATGTCCTCGTTTGAGTTCGTTGACGCTTGTTTCGGAATCTGCTTCTGCACTTTCGTTTGAGTTCGTCGATGTCCTCGTTTGAGTTCGTTGACGCTTGTTTGGGACTCTGGTTTTGCACTTTCGTTTGAGTTCGTCGATGTCCTCGTTTGAGTTCGTTGACGCTTGTTTTGGACTCTGCTTCTGCACTTTGTTCGATGTCCTCGTGTGAGTTCGTTGACGCTTGTTTCGGACTCTGATTCCGCACTTTCGTTTGAGTTCGTCGATGTCCTCGTTTGAGTTCGTTGACGCTTGTTTGGGACTCTGCTTCTGCAATTTCGTTTGAGTTCGTGCATGTCCTCGTTTGAGTTCGTTGACGCTTGTTTCGGAATCTACTTCTGCACTTTCGTTTGAGTTCGTCAATGTCCTCGTTTGAGTTCGTTGACGCTTGTTTGGGACTCTGCTTCTGCACTTTCGTTTGAGTTTGTCAATGTCCTCGTTTGAGTTCGTTGACGCTTGTTTTGGACTCTGCTTCTGCACTTTGTTCGATGTCGTCGTTTGAGTTCGTTGACGCTTGTTTCGGACTCTGATTCCGCACTTTCGTTTGGGTTCGTCGATGTCCTCGTTTGAGTTCGTTGACGCTTGTTTGGGACTCTGCTTCTGCAATTTCGTTTGAGTTCGTCCATGTCCTCGTTTGAGTTCGTTGACGCTTGTTTCGGAATCTGCTTCTGCACTTTCGTTTGAGTTCGTCGATGTCCTCGTTTGAGATCGTTAACGCTTGTTTCGGAATCTGCTTCTGCACTTTCGTTTGAGTTCGTCGATGTCCTCGTTTGAGATCGTTCACGCTTGTTTTGGAATCTGCTTCTGCACTTTCGTTTGAGTTTGTCCTCGTTTGAGTTCGTTGACGCTTGTTTGGGACTCTGCTTCTGCACTTTCGTTTGAGTTCGTCAATGTCTTCGTTTGAGTTCGTTGACGCTTGTTTGGGACTCTGCTTCTGCACTTTCGTTTTAGTTCGTCGATGTCCTCGTTTGAGTTCGTTGACGCTTGTTTCGGAATCTGCTTCTGCACTTTCGTTTGAGTTCGTCGATGTCCTCGTTTGAGTTCGTTGACGCTTGTTTGGGACTCTGGTTTTGCACTTTCGTTTGAGTTCGTCGATGTCCTTGTTTGCGTTCGTTGACGCTTGTTTTGGGCTCTGCTTCTGCACTTTGTTCGATGTCCTCGTTTGAGTTCGTTGACGCTTGTTTCGGACTCTGATTCCGCACTTTCGTTTGAGTTCGTCGATGTCCTCGTTTGAGTTCGTTGACGCTTGTTTGGGACTCTGCTTCTGCAATTTCGTTTGAGTTCGTCGATGTCCTCGTTTGAGTTCGTTGACGCTTGTTTCGGAATCTGCTTCTGCACTTTCGTTTGAGTTCGTCGATGTCCTAGTTTGAGTTCGTTGACGCTTGTTTGGGACTCTGCTTGTGCACTGTCGTTTGAGTTCGTCGATGTCTTCGTTTGAGTTCGTTGACGCTTGTTTCGGAATCTGCTTCTGCACTTTTGTTTGAGTTCGTCGATGTCCTCGTTTGAGTTCGTTGACGCTTGTTTGGGACTCTGCTTCTGCACTTTCGTTTGAGTTCGTCGATGTCTTCGTTTGAGTTCGTTGACGCTTGTTTGGGACTCTGCTTCTGCACTTTCGTTTGAGTTCGTCGATGTCCTCGTTTGAGTTCGTTGACGCTTGTTCTGGACTTTGCTTCTGCACTTTCGTTTGAGTTCGTCGATGTCCTCGTTTGAGTTCGTTGACGCTTGTTTTGGACTCTGCTTCTGCACTTTCGTTTGAGTTCGTCGATGTCCTCGTTTGAGTTCGTTGACGCTTGTTTTGGACTCTGCTTCTGCACTTTGTTCGATGTCCTCGTTTGAGTTCGTTGACGCTTGTTTCGGACTCTGATTTCGCACTTTCGTTTGAGTTCGTCGATGTCCTCGTTTGAGTTCGTTGACGCTTGTTTTGGACTCTGCTTCTGCAATTTCGTTTGAGTTCGTCCATGTCCTCGTTTGAGTTCGTTGACGCTTGTTTCGGAATCTGCTTCTGCACTTTCGTTTGAGTTCGTCGATGTCCTCGTTTGAGTTCGTTGACGCTTGTTTGGGACTCTGCTTCTGCACTTTCGTTTGAGTTCGTCGATGTCCTCGTTTGAGTTCGTTGACGCTTGTTTTAGACTCTGCTTCTGCACTTTCGTTTGAGTTCGTCGATGTCCTTATTTGAGTTCGTTGACGCTTGTTTGGGACTCTGCTTCTGCACTTTGTTCGATGTCCTCGTTTGAGTTCGTTGACGCTTGTTTCGGACTCTGCTTCCGCACTTTCGTTTGAGTTCGTCGATGTTCTTGTTTGAGTTCGTTGACGCTTGTTTGGGACTCTGCTTCTGCAATTTCGTTTGAGTTCGTCGATGTTCTCGTTTGAGTTCGTTGACGCTTGTTTCGGAATCTGCTTCTGCACTTTCGTTTGAGTTCGTCGATGTCCTCGTTTGAGTTCGTTGACGCTTGTTTGGGACTCTGCTTCTGCAGTTTTGTTTGAGTTCGTCGATGTCCTCGTTTGAGTTCGTTGACGCTTGTTTTGGACTCTGCTTCTGCACTTTCATTTGAGTTCGTTGATTTCCTCGTTTGAGTTCGTTGACGCTTGTTTTGGACTCTGCTTCTGCACTTTGTTCGATGTCCTCGTTTGAGTTCGTTGACGCTTGTTTCGGACTCTGCTTCCGCACTTTCGTTTGAGTTCGTCGATGTCCTCGTTTGAGTTCGTTGACGCTTGTTTTGGACTCTGCTTCTGCACTTTGTTCGATGTCCTCGTTTGAGTTCGTTGACGCTTGTTTCGGAATCTGCTTCTGCACTTTCGTTTGAGTTCGTCGATGTCCTCGTTTGAGTTCGTTGACGCTTGTTTTGGACTCTGGTTTTGCACTTTCGTTTGAGTTCGTCGATGTCCTCGTTTGAGTTCGTTGACGCTTGTTTTGGACTCTGCTTCTGCACTTTGTTCGATGTCCTCGTTTGAGTTCGTTGACGCTTGTTTCGGACTCTGATTCCGCACTTTCGTTTGAGTTCGTCGATGTCCTCGTTTGAGTTCGTTGACGCTTGTTTGGGACTCTGCTTCTGCAATTTCGTTTGAGTTCGTCGATGTCCTCGTTTGAGTTCGTTGACGCTTGTTTCGGAATCTGCTTCTGCACTTTCGTTTGAGTTCGTCGATGTCCTCGTTTGAGTTCGTTGACGCTTGTTTGGGACTCTGCTTCTACACTTTCATTTGAGTTCGTCGATGTCGTCGTTTGAGTTCGTTGACGCTTGTTTCGGACTCTGCTTCTGCACTTTCGTTTGGGTTCGTCGATGTCCTCGTTTGAGTTCGTTGACGCTTGTTTTGGACTCTGCTTCTGCACTTTCTTCGATGTCCTCGTTTGAGTTCGTTGACGCTTGTTTCGGATTCTGCTTCCGCACTTTCGTTTGAGTTCGTCGATGTCCTCGTTTGAGTTCGTTGACGCTTGTTTTGGACTCTGCTTCTGCACTTTGTTCGATGTCCTCGTTTGAGTTCGTTGACGCTTGTTTCGGAATCTGCTTCTGCACTTTCGTTTGAGTTCGTCGATGTCCTCGTTTGAGTTCGTTGACGCTTGTTTGGGACTCTGGTTTTGCACTTTCGTTTGAGTTCGTCGATGTCCTCGTTTGAGTTCGTTGACGCTTGTTTTGGACTCTGCTTCTGCACTTTGTTCGATGTCCTCGTGTGAGTTCGTTGACGCTTGTTTCGGACTCTGATTCCGCACTTTCGTTTGAGTTCGTCGATGTCCTCGTTTGAGTTCGTTGACGCTTGTTTGGGACTCTGCTTCTGCAATTTCGTTTGAGTTCGTCGATGTCCTCGTTTGAGTTCGTTGACGCTTGTTTTGGACTCTGCTTCTGCACTTTGTTCGATGTCCTCGTTTGAGTTCGTTGACGCTTGTTTCGGACTCTGCTTCTGCACTTTCGTTTGAGTTCGTCGATGTCTTCGTTTGAGTTCGTTGACGCTTGTTTCGGACTCTGCTTCTGCACTTTCGTTTGAGTTCGTCGATGTCCTCGTTTGAGTTCGTTGACGCTTGTTTTGGACTCTGCTTCTGCACTTTCTTCGATGTCCTCGTTTGAGTTCGTTGACGCTTGTTTTGGACTCTGCTTCTGTACTTTCGTTTGAGTTCGTCGATGTCCTCGTTTGAGTTCGTTGACGCTTGTTTTGGACTCTGCTTCTGCACTTTGTTCGATGTCCTCGTTTGAGTTCGTTGACGCGTGTTATATAGACTGGACCGAGATGTTTTTCCCCGCTGATTAGGTAGCTTTCGTTTATTCGCGCTTCACCTGTTCGATGAATTGCTTGTCAAAAACTCAATGCATCCTTTTGTTATCCAAAAGTGTATTACCATAGAATTACATCACGATTGATCGATTTTCCACGATCAAATGCGTTTTCTCCCCGTTTCGTGTTTCATGTTTTGTGGTTATCAATGGCGGCGGTCTTCACGCGAGGTGTTGATGCTGGATCGTAGACCTAGATGATAGGGGTGTAAACGGTTTGGTTCGGTTCGGTTTTCTTGAAAAACCGAACCGAACCGAACCGTTAAGGGTTCCTCCTTGAACCGAACCAAATAGGAACCGAACCGAATTGGAACCGAACCGATAAGCCGATTTGGTTCGGTTTGGTTCGGTTTGGTTCGGTTTGATTTTTGATTTCTTCTTCTTTTTTGTTTTTTTTAAAAGAAGAAAGGAAGCGAAGGGCTGACCGAGAAGGATTTGATACGCCTGGCGTTCGGCCCGGAGACCCTCCTGCACAGCCTCATTCTCAAGGCCAAGACCCAGATGGGACTTTCGTCGAGCGCCTTGCCCGCGCCTTCCGCCAACCCTCCCCACCACCCCTCCCTCGCTGCCGCCCCCGCCATTTCCATCCCCGCCAGCCACGGCACCGCCAGCGCCCACGGGCTGCCTCAGTCCTCCCCCAGGATCACTCCCCGCGGGGACTACGAGGTCGGGAAGGGGCCCTTCTCTGGGTTCGCCGGCAGCGTCGCGAGGCAGAACGCCAGCCCTTCGCTTCCTTTTGAGAGCGCTCGTCCTGGGTCGTGCACGTACCTCGGCGCGTGCGCCTCACGTCGCGCCTCCTTCCACTTCAACCCTCCAATGGAAACCAGATCCCCGCAACACCCTCTCCCTTCCTCCTTTCCATCTGAAAAAAAACAGCAAAAAAACCACTTCTTTCAGCTTTTTCTTTCGATCCAACACACGACAATGAAATGGTCGGATCTGATGTCGCCAAAGTTTTGGGCTTTGGGTTTCGGGTACTCACGGTCGAGGAGGGTTTGATCGTAGTCGTCGTCGAAGAGAGAGTTGAGGTCGTCGGGGAGGGCGAGATCGTCGACGGCCGAGAAGGGAGGATCGTCCTGGGGATCGCAGAAGCGCTCCTCGAGCCAGTAGTCGCGGAACCACGGCGAGGTCTGGACCAGGGCCCACCACTCGTCGGAGAAGTCCTCCACCGTCCGGTACGCCATCGGCACGAACAGCGGGGCGTTGGGGTTCAGCGGGGAGGAGGTCAGAAGGGGGCTTGTCTCTTAAGAGAGGAAGAGTGTTTATTTCAGTTCGGTTTGATCCGAACTGATCCGAACCGAACTGAAATAAACCGAACCGAAAAAAGAGAAATGGTTAATTTTGATAAACCGAACCGAAATCGAAATCGAACCGAAATGCACGAAATTTTCGGTTCGGTTCGGTTCGGTTCGTGTCTCGGTTCGATTTTCCGGTTCGGTTCTGACACCCCTACTAGATGATGACTATTAGACGCAACGGCATCGGTTTGTTTATCTGCGGCTCATTTTATGGCTGAGGAGACAATCGATGAGGTGATGGTAGTAATAGTCAATGGTGGATATCTGGTGATGGCTGATGTTAGTGATCCAATGAGCAGAGAGACAGACGATGGCGGAAATATGATGATGTGTGTAGATGAATGACCGCAGAGCATTTGTTCCTGTTCTGAAGTTTTGATGCATAGAGGTTTTGATTGAATGAATGTACTCCCTCGGTTTGCGTAAGAAGAAGGAAAGAGGAACCAGAGAAGATTAAAAAGAAAAAAAATTGTAAAGAAATGGTAATAAAAGAAAAAAAGAAGAAAAAGAAGAAAAAGGGGGAAGGGGATTAATAATGACATTAGAAAAAGGGCTTCGTGTAAACTTGATGTAGGCGGATTAGTGTGGGCTCGGTTTGGCTTGATATAGAGTGGGCGAGTTTATATTCACAGTTGGGTTTCTGAAGCCCGTTTATGATTTGTTCTTGAGCAACCCAAAATGCCCATTGCATGTGGACCGGGGTCTTAGAACTCGGCCGACGTTTTTGTAAGTTTAGGTATGACCGAACACGCCTACTGGGCCCTTGGGCCCCAGCCCGGGTCCTTTTCCCTAATGAAAATAAAATAATTATAAAAATAAAAAGATTGGAAAACTGGTTAGGAATGTAGGCCTTGATTAGGTTGTTATATTTCAGTATTAGAATTAGTTTAGTGTCATTTAGCTTCAGATGAATTAGTTTCTTTAAAAATTGAACTCGATTTGAAATAAGCTCATGTGGGTTGCCGTTCTGGGGCTTCTCTTATCGGTTACTTTGGTGGACTTCACCTTTTTATTCATTTCATTACTATTCTTGATTTGCTTGTTTGTTGTGATTGCTTTTATATCGTTTTTTGTGCTTTGATTCATTTTCTTAGTTGAATAATTAGGTTACATCTTAGGATCATAATAAATACAAGAACATCTCATGGACACTTAGCGACAAGGACCTTAGGATTCATAATTGAATAAGAAGAATGCATGGACACCTTTGTTAACAAATACTAAATTTTAGGTGCCGAAAGGGCGTTGCTTAGATAACTAGTGGTGACTCCTTTCACATGATAGAATTCTCGTAGGGTTGACCCAATAAAAATGAAAATCCCAACGTCGCGCGAGGTAAGAGTTTGGGAGAACCTGTGCCGAATGAGGACAATTGGTTTCCAACTTGGCATTACCTCTAAACTTCTTCCTTTTTCCCCGACGGAAAAGAGGGTCGCGACATGGAACAATGGAAAATCTTTGGGTTTGTCTGACACATCCGGTCACGATGTGCTGGAATTATGGCTCTCTCTATATTTTTAGTGATTTGATGGGCCATCTTTATTATAGGTTTTCTTTTCTGGATTGTAGATACATAGATAAGCATGCAATCAGCCATTGGAAAAATAGGCAACATTGCTATTCTCTTGATTCAAGAACACAGAAAATTTGGGATTATGTTGGGGACACTTACGTTCATCGGCTTAATCAATCGAAAGCTGCTGGCCAGCTTCGGAGGTGAATTTGAACCACTTGAAGGAGATTGTGGTAGCTGTGGTTGTAGAGAGGATTTCAAAATTAGTGGGGCTCTCATCAGTAGCAAAATTGAAGCATTGGGTTCATGTGCCCTCTTATTTGTATGCTGTGAATGTTTTTGTTTACCAATTCTACTTTCCATGCAAAGATTTGGAGTTTGACTCAGTTAAGTGAGATGTTTGAAGTTTCCAGATGCATGATGCCTTTTCCGTTTTAGTTGCTGACAGATGACAACGCAAGATTCTGTTACGGGTTTTCAGATTTTGTGCTTGACATGTTCATTTTGTTGGCCAGAGATCACATGTTCATTATTGGGCCTGCAATATGTATATTACCTCTGTTGTAATTGTGCGACTTTCCTCGTTTACTCTGATACTAAAGATATACCTCTTTGCAGATGCACGCCGGCTACAATCATCTAGCTTCAACTCAGCTGGAAGCGCAAAAAAAAGTAAGCATGCCTGTACCTAGCCAATCTCAATTCTCCCTGTTTAACGTAGTCTTTTACATTTTATTTTTTTTCACTAATCAGCCACAGTTAGGTGATTTTATTTTTTTGACTAATCAGCCACAGTTATATGCATTAGTCGTGAAGCTCTCACTTGTGTTTTGCTTTAGGTATTCTGCAGTTCTCAGCACACATATTCTAGGAAAAAACCATACAGAACATTTGTTTAGTTACTTCTGATTCAAAAGTGTTTCTCCATTTCTTTGTTTTTTTTGAAGTGTGCTCATTGTACTCTTGAACCTTCAATGGATGTCAGAAATGTTGCAAAGAGAAGGAAAGTTAATACGCTTCTGTTGTGTAATCTTAGTTTCATTCACTTCTTTTGTCAAGATAAGATAATGGTTTCTTCTCATATTCTATTTTAATTCTGGTTAGGATTTGATATAGTACGCACAATTTTATACCTGTAACTCTGCAGACTACATGTGTCTAATGAGCTTATAGAGGCGATACAAAAGAATTAGTGGACTTGCAAAACTCCCACTGTTCTTCTAGTATTCTTTTTTTTCCCCCTTAGCGAAATGTTTGTTTGGTAGAAAGTCAACTGGATTGCCATGGGGTGGCAGGACTCTTTTATTTGTTACTTCTCGTGATACATAGCGTTAGAAGGAACGGTATCCGAACAGAAAACTTGTTAATATATCGGAAGTAGAATTACAAAAGACATTAGATTTTTCATCAATTGCCCATACTACTGTTGGTGATTTACTTGTTTCTAACACCGGTTTATCATTTTTGTTAGATAGACTGTCATTGTCATCATGCTTAGACTGACTTTAAAGAAACATTTATGTCCTTGGACATATCATCCCCTATTAATTCTTCTGTTTACTCTTATTTTTCTCTTTCTAGCATTATGAATCTCATCTGTTAGAAGCGCAAAGTAGAAGAGAAACTTCCAAACTGAAAGCAGTCGAGAAAGCAGTGACTTCAAAGATTCAAGACATCCGTACTAAGCTGGAGAAATTGGGTGAGGAAAAGGCAGCCTTGGCAGTGGTAAGTGATTACCTTTTGTGGCTTTAGATGTTTCAAACATGAGAGGAGGGTTGCCTGGAGCCATGGCTGATTGTTGTTCTGCTTGTTCTTCACATGCATTCTCATTTTCATTGTCACAATCAGATGCAATAGTTTTCACTAGGACATAACAGTAACAGATCTTGCTCCTTGTGGTCGCCAGCATAATCAGACTCTTATCAAGAACCAAGATCTGATGCGGAAAAAGGTTAAGGAAATTGAAGAGAGGTATGTTTCCTTGCTTATTTCTGTAGACAAATCTAAATAACGATATCTGTCAACAGTGAAACACGCTAAACATCCTGTGCACCCTGGGCTTTTCCTCCGCACACCCACACACAAATCCTTTGGCTGATGTATCTTACCATATCTTCTAATAAGCACAGGTTTAAAAGTTAGTCTATCAGATTAATTTATGGGCAGAAAATAGTTAATAAGCAAAAGAATCCCATACCATCCATACAACATAACCAGTAAAATAAAGCAGCATTGAAGTAGTAGTTCAATTAAGGGAGGATGGTCATGAGAGAGGAAGTTGGAACAGACATTTGAGAAGATGAGAAAAAAGTGAGGATGGTATTATGAAGAGGAAAAGTTCCAATAGCATGAACTTTTAGAAGACATCAAATATTGAGGTAAGAAGGCGAAAGTTGGAAGGAGAAAGAGGAAATATAGCAGTGACCTGTAAGACATCATTAAAGGCAAAAGGACGAAAGTCATTTTGTGCTGAGTAAGAATTTATCGAATAGTTATTACGCCTGCCTTTCACCATACTTAGGAGGGAAACAACCAAGTTCGAGGTAATCACTGGTTGAAGGATGTGGCAAGAAGATGAAGTAGCTATGGGTAGTTTTTATTGAAGAAGTTCTAAAACAGTTTCGAGATGGGACAAGCTCTAATAAGGGAAGGAAAGAGACAAGATAGGGAAAAAGAAGAAAGGAGAGAATGCACCACTATGGAGAAAGTTCCTTGTGTCAGATCTCTATTATGTGGTTCCTCTGTTATATATGCTTTATCTGTAATTTTGTTTCCTTTGAAGTTTTAGTGCTACTGCTTTAGAGGTTGAACTTTATCAACAGAACTTTAATGTTGAAAACTTCATGGTCGAGGTTCTAGTGGTTCTGGACTAAAATTTAATTGATACAGTTCAACATTGAAATTTTACTAATTCCCATTGAAGTTCAATTGGTTGTTCATGTGGCCTCTTGTTGAAATTTCCAACATCCAGAGAATAGAAAATAAGGGAAAAGATGATACACTTGGTAGAGATGATGCTTTTTTGAGATCGACATGTCAAGCAACGTAAATGTATATGACTTTTAAGTACCTCAATGTGCATGTGACATTTTCTTTGAAGAAAATATTTATTCAGCATTTTGAAGTACACTCATCTTGTCCATCTTCATTGAAGTTATGTGGGCTAATCTTCCTGGATAAGCATTATATTTGATTGTACCCATGTCACTTCCACATCAGATGAGTCCAGGTCAATTTAAAATTGTCAGGGGAAATTAATCTTGCCTTTTGATTGACATAATGAAGCACATATTTGCTTTCTTTGCATTTGCAGGAAAACTGTCACTGAACTCAAAGGATGAGAAGACACATGACTTGAAAGAACAGGTTACTTTGAAACTCAAATCCTCATGGTTTTCATATAATATTTCCATCTCCGTGTATGTGGTGTGTTGACAATAGTTTGTTTTTGGTCATCCTCACCAGATCAGAGATCTTGAAGTGTTTATCAAAACCCAAAAAAAGTCGCCAAAATGGATGATAAGGACAGCGTCAAAGGAGGAACCTTGTTACCAGTCCCTTTGGAGCCATCAACCTCAGCCAAAAAGAAGAAGAAGACCATTCGAAGAAGGAAATAAGCTGGCGTGTTGGTCTGAACCTTGTTCCATCAGCGTTGAATGCCATCATGGTAAAAGAGTGACCCTGTGCATCATAGTCAACTCTTGACCCCATGTTGTCATAAAGCCAAGCCTTAATAATCCCATCTGTTGCTGTTGAGATGATGAACTACACAAGAAAAAAAAATGTATAATCAATTTGAACAGATAGATGACTTCTTCAGACAGAGCAAGGGGCCCGGGGAGGTGCTTAGTGAGAGAATCAGAATAAAGACAGGTAAAAAGTTGGAAGACTTGCAAAGCCCTTGAAATCAACAAGGTCCACCAAAACTACAAATTCACCCTTCTCATACAAATCGAACCAAATTTTTTCTCCTTGCCGAGTTTAAGCAGGTACCTGAATATTTTCTGTGGTGGGGACATACAGAATTCACAGGTGCTTCATGACCCTCCAAACTGTGTTGCTTCGCCTCAGTCACTGCATCCCATACCTGCAAAACTACTAGCTTGCGTAAAAGGAATCAAACAACATAACACTATAACACTGGGGTAAACAATCACAGTATACCTTGATCGACCCGTCCTCTCCACAGGTAATAACACAGCCGTTTGTTTGGATATGAAAAGGCAAGATCATTTACACTTCCAACATGAACCTCGATCTGTATCAGACATTATTTTAGAGTCAAAATCAAGTCAACTCACACTTAGGAGGCAATTGTCTGCAGATCAAAGAAGCTTAATTTTTTTCTCCATGCTTAGCAACAAACCTCCAGGTGGTTCCTTGATGTCATCACCGGCATGGTATGAGTATATGTGCACCATGTGTTTGGAATAAGCAACTCCTAGAGAGAACACCACAAATCATCAGTAATAGCAGCATATAAACATTTTTTCTTGAAAATATTGCAAGGAAGTCTGGTTCTGGGCGCTTTAGTTTTTTCATCAGTTTGCAAGTATGTATTGCCTAATTCCGAAGTTGAGATGCAACTAGAAGTGACGTCATAACATACCAAAATAGATTCCATCGGGACTCCGCACTACACAGTTAACTGATGCTGTATAATCATTGGCCAGAGATGCCTACAAAGAATCAAAACCCATAATTACATGGCCAGAAAGAAAAAACCAAAATTTTACTTGGAATTGAACTCTATGCCTGCAGTGCCATTGAGCATGTTCCCAGATCCCAAACCTGGAAATTTCTTACAGCAATCCTTGCACGGCTGCCTACCTGCCACACCACGACATCACCCCCATATTTGTTCCCACTAGAAATTATTGATGGAGAAACTTTGAAGAATCATATCCCATGGTTTCAAATAGCTGAGGCTAGTGTCAAAAGGACAACAAAAACCAATCTACCGAGCACCCGAACTGCAGTGGGTTTAACAAGTTGTTCTTTTCACAGGAGAAAAAACAAACATAAACAGAACAAAATATACAAAAACACACGGAAATGAGTAAATGAAACAGAACAAAACTTCATACAATTACAAACAGAACCGAAACACCATAGCACTAGCATTTTGTGACTGGGAAAAACACAAGATGCGCAAAACTTCAAATAAAGCAGATTAAAGAACGAGAACGTTAACAGAGGTACAAAAATATAAAAACAGCAAACAGGAAGGACAATGCGGTAGCACTAGCATTTTACGACTGGAAACTCTTTACACTCGCTAGTCGTTAAAATTGTAATTTAAGAAACATTATAAGTGTCGAAGAAAAGTCACTACATAAACTTTATCGATTGAAAATTTTTGAAACTTAGCGGCTCAAGATAATCTTATCCCATTACAAGAAAATAAATGTTATATTCGAAAAAAAAATAAAGTTTGAAACTTAGTGGCTCAAGACAATCTATTCTTATCGTATCTTGTTGATGATTGGAGGACGATGACCTCGGCTATTTCACGAGCCCTTTGTTTTGTTGTAAGTTAAGACGTATGAAACCTTAGGTTTATCTCAACTTCATTCAAATTGAGAACAGTTCCATCCACACATCCATGCCATCGTTTGAGGACCACCGAGGCATTCAAGAGGAGCCCAAAGCACGAAAAACTTGTTCCCGTCACAAGCAACTCTAACCCAGAATCACAAATTCAATAAGTTCGGCGTTTAGTTCAGCTCTAGCTTATCTAATGCGGATACTGATGCATCCGACTTCCAAACGTCATCTTCTTTCTTGAATGTTAGGCAATACTTTGAACGTGGAAGACCTTATCTAATGCGGATACTGATGCATCCGACTTCCAAACGTCATCTTCTTTCTTGAATGTTAGTCAATACTTTGAACGTGGAAGACAAAAGTCAAGTGAGTAAAATCTCTGGCGAGTACTGTAAGGACCTCGGCCCCACCACGCTTCCGCTGCGCCACTCCTTGTGTAATATTGTCCGCTTTGGACACTAAGTCCTCACGGTTTTAAAACGCGTTACACAGGATTAAGGGGCTAAGCCTTATAAACTCATCAGGATCTCCCTCCCTAGGCGATGTGAGACAAGAGACATGCCCCCCTTGTCATCCTAGAAGCCTGCCAGGAGCCGCTCCTTGTCCAGGCCCTCTGGCCCCGGCGACCACTCCCCGCCCTCGTCGAACTGGGTCGTTACATTCTCCCCTCCTTCGAGCACAGCGTCCTCGCTGTGGCCCCACACGCGGTTGGGAGTCTGCTCTGATACCATTTGTAAGGACATCGGCCCCACCACGCTTCCGCTGCGCCATTCCTTGTGTAATATTGTCCGCTTTGGACATTAAGTCCTCACGGTTTTAAAACGCGTTACACAGGATTAAGGGGCTAAGCCTTATAAATTCATCAGGATCCCCCGCCTGAGCGATGAATAATCTGCCGCCGCCACCAGAACGTTTTGGAGTTCCAGTGCATAGAGAATATGAGACAGCTGAGTTTCAAATGGAAGACGGGATGATGTGGAGTTAGATTCTGAGTAGACGCCAAGCAAGGGGTGTTAAAGGTTGTTACGGATTGGATGGCAGGTCATCGGTTTTTGTTCTTACTCTTGAAGGGTTAGTAATGTGTGCACTGGTAAACTAAGGTATGTATTTTGTAAATATGGTGGTACAAGTTTGATCGAGTAATGGAAATGAAATATGGATATGTATATTCTCCCTTAATGCCTCCCCAGTTTTTATATTGTCCGGGATAAATTGTATTATCCGCTGTGGTTGTAAATCTCTGATGATTATTTGAGGTCGGCGACATTCCTGGGACGTCGCACTCATCAACCAGGTAAGGGGCGTCGCGTGCCCGTTGGGGTTCGGGGCGTGACAAGTACTCCTTGCATTTTGAGCCTTACAAAACTCATCAGAGGGGAAACTTGAATGTCGGCAGAGATCATCGTTCACTATCACTACTGAAGATCAACTGTGCGTTGGTTGACCCGGTGGGATTTCATGTCGTGTTTGATAAAGCACTTCGCATGAGAACGACATAAAGCGAAAGGGCCAGGCTTGTGGGATTCGGTCGCACAGTCCATTTGAAGACTCAGTGATCCCTGTCTCTTGCAAAATCAAGTAAAAACCTGTCATCGGTAGTTCGCCGTCATCTCATTGTTGTCCTGACTGGTTAGCTTTGATCGACAAGCCACGATGATGTAAGCAACAACCAACCTTGACGGCAACGACGATGAAGAGATTATTCACTAAATGATGTCATTCATTCACACATTCAATCAAGATGGATCCGCGTTTGGAGTGTCCACGTTAAAGTAACATAAAAAAAATAAACTGCTCTACTATGACAGAATTGTTGAATTAGTCAAAGTATTTGTTTTTTTTTTATAATAAAGCCTAGTTGGTTGTCCTAGTTTATAGGAATTTGTTGCAGCATGTTTGTTGCTGCACACACGTTTAGCATAGTGGGTAGATAGTTCAACATAGTGGGTCAATTGTTGTGGCTATTTTTCTGGGATTTTCTGTTGGTGTATGGCCTATCTAAAAGGCTAAGTTGTTATTCAATTATGACGCATGAATGCAGTAAGCATTTTTTCACGGGTGTACACTCTCCTCTCTGACTCTCTTTTCTGTGTTTTTTCTTTGTGCTTGCAAAGCACAGCCACCGTTTGCATCTTTTCTGTAACAGTGGTATCAGAGCCATTAAAGAAGGAAAAGCGAGTTAAAAACACGAGAGGAAAAAGTGATAGTGAAAGGCAATAGCCAAAAAGTGAGCTTGAGTTGAAAACACGCGAGGAAAGATTTTTTCTTGGTATCCAGCAGCGGTGATGGCTTCAGAAACCTTTGTCCAACCAGCTATTCCACGCTTTGATGGTCATTATGATCATTGGAGCATGCTAATGGAGAACTTCCTGAAATCCAAGGAATATTGGGAAGTTGTTATCTCTGGAGTTGCCGGACCATAAGAAGGAGCGATGTTGACAGTAGCACAACGGACGGCTCTGGAAGCAGCAAGATTGAAAGATCTCAAGGCCAAAAGCTACCTTTTTCAGGCCATTGACAGATCTATCTTGGAGACAATTCTCTGTAAGGATAACTCCAAGCACATATGAGATTCCATGAAGAAAAAATATCAAGGTACCGCAAGAGCAAAAAGGCAGCAACTTCAAATGCTTCGTGGAGAGTTTGAGGTACTAAGAATGAAGTCGGGAGAGTCAATTACCGATTTCTTCTCTCGGACAATGGCAATTGTCAATAAGATGCGGATTCACAGCGATAAGACGGAGGATGTCACCATCGTTAAGAAGATTCTTCGATCTCTGACACCAAAGTTTAACTTTGTTGTCAGTTCTATACAAGAAGCCAAGGACATTGAAGAACTCTCAATTGATGAACTGTAAGGGTCGTTGTTGGTTCACGAACAAAATTTTCTTCAGCAAGAGCCGGAAGAGAAGGCGTTGAAGGCAACTACAGATCACTTTTCATCAACAACAAGAATGAATAGTGGCAGAGGTAGAGGAAGGGGAACCAATGAACGTCACAGTTTCAATCAAAAGCCTAATGGTCATTTTTCTCGTGATGCTCAAGGTGGAGGATGAGGACATGGAGTTTAGCACTCAACTGTTTTCATACCAAGGTCAGTAGACAAATCTAGAGTAGAGTGTTTTAGATGCCATAGGTATGGACATTACAAATCTAAATGTCGTACCAATTTAAATACACAAAGCATGGAAAGGGTTAATTTTGCGGAAGAAGAAGAAGAAGAAGTAGTGTCTCTCCTAATGGTGTGTCAAGAAATAGAGAATTTCACCGAACCTGTGGTATATTGACACCAGTTGCAGCAACCATATGTGTGGAGACAAGAAGGCATTCTCTACATTAGATGAGTCGTTTCGTACCTCAGTCAAATTTGGAGACGACTCGACTGTGTCAGTCAAGGGTAAAGGGACAGTTGCAATTGTTCCTAAAGGAACCTCGGTTTAGATGATCAAAGAGGTGTTTTATGTTCCTGAGTTAAAGGCCAACCTTCTAAGTGTTGGACAATTGTAAGAGAAGGGATATGAAATTACACTCAAAGGAGGTGTTTGCAGAATCCATGATGAGAAACAGCATATGATTGCTCAAGTTAATATGACTGCCAATCGGATGTTCCGGCTGCATCTTTATGGCACCTCTCACTCATGTTTCTCTGCAAGATTGAAGGATAAAGCATGGTTATGGCATTTCAGATATCGACACCTCAACTTTGGTGGGTTGCGGACGTTACATCATAAGAAGATGGTGGAGGGACTTCCCCCAATCATGGCACAGTCCGAAATATGTGAAGAGTGTGTTGTTAGCAAACAACACCGAGATCAATTTCCAAAAGGAAAAGCATGGAGAGCCAAGAAGCACCTCGAACTTGTCCATTCAGATATTTGCGGACCAATTTCCCCAATGTCAAATGGAGGTAAACAATATATCATTACCTTCATTGACAATTTCAGTCGGAAGTTTGGGCTTACTTTTTGCAGGAAAAATCTGAAGCCTTTGAAGCCTTCAAGAGCTTCAAAACTCTTGTTGAAAAAGAGAGTGAAAATCCAATCAAAGTTCTCTGCACAGATCGTGGTGGCAAATATATTTTAACTACATTCGCAGATTTTTGTGTGGAGCATGAGATTAAAAGACAACTCACTGCAGCTCATTCACCGCAACAGAACTGTGTCTGCGAAAGGAAGAACCGCACTATTTTGAATATGGTGCGAAGCCTCTTGACGTCAAGTGGAGTTCCAAAAAGCTTCTGGTCGGAGGTAGTGAATTGGAGTGTTCATCTTTTGAATAGAAGTCCCACTCTCGCTGTTTTAAATAAGACACTCGAAGAAGCTTGGAGCGGGAGAAGACCCGCAGTTGATTACTTCAGAATTTTTGGTGTCTTTCATATGTCCATGTTCCTGACTAGAAGAGGAAGAAGCTAGAGACCCACTGATCCATTTTGCTTTGTTTGTAGATAGTGACCCAACTACTATTGATGAAGCAGTACAAAATAAAAATTGGAGAGTTGTAATTGATGCAGAGATCAAAGCAATTGAGAAGAATGGTATGCGGGAATTGACAGATCTTCCCGAAGGGCGAAAGACAATCGGAGTCAAGTGGGTATACAAGATGAAAAATGAACAAGAAGGGTGAGATTGAAAAGTACAAGGCGCGCTTGGTGGCAAAATGTTACAAGCAGGAATTTGGAGTGGATCACAAAGAGGTGTTTGCGCCAGTTACGAGACTCGATACAATCCGATTAGCGATTGCGCTAGCAGCACAGAATTCATGGTTCATCTATTAGTTAGACGTGAAGTCGGCGTTCTTACACGGTGATCTTCAAGAATAGGTATTTGTTCATCAACCTTCTGGATATGTCAAGCCGAGTAATGAACATAAAGTCTATACATTGAAAAAGGCTTTATATGGGTTGAAGCAAGCTCCAAGAGCCTGGTACAGTAAGATTGATGCTTATTTTTTGAAGGATGGATTTACAAAATGTCCATATGAGCATATGCTATTCATCAAGATTAGTCATGGTGGAAAATTGCTTCAAGTGTGTTTGTATGTGGATGATCTTATCTTCACATGGAATGATAGTGTCATGATTGACACATTTAAGAAATCTATGATGGAGGAATTTGACAAGATTGATCTTGGGTTGATGCATTATTTTCTGGGTATTGAGGTAAATCAATTTGAAGCTGGAATTTTTCTATCTCAAAAGAAATATGTTCAAGTGATTTTAGAAAAATTTCAAATGACGCATTGCAATTTGGTAACCACGCCAACTGAGGATGGATTGAAGTTGTCGAAGGATCCTGATGGAAGAAAGGTAAATAGCACCTTCTACAAGTAAATCATGGGGAGTTTAATGTATTTAATAGCTACAAGGCCAGATATCATGCATCCTGTGAGCCTTATTAGCAGGTACATGGAGAATCCAACTGAAAAACATTTGCAAGCTACAAAGTGAATTCTTTGCTACTTGAGAGAGACTGCAACTTTTGGGTTATTCTATAAGAAGGGAGAAAAATCAGAGTTGATTGGTTTTACTGATAGCGTTGTGATATGGATGATCGAAAAAGAACTTCTAGTTATGTATTTATGCTTGGTTCGGGGGCTGTCTCATGGTGTTCGAAGAAGTAGCCAATTGTTACTCTGTCAACAACTGAAGCTGAGTTTGTAGTTGCCACCTCTAGCACTTGTCAAGCTATTTGGTTAAGGAAGATTTTGGAGAGCTTCAATTTAAATAGGAAGATGCAACTACAATCTATTGTGACAACAGCTCAGCCATTAAACTCTCAAAGGATCCAGTTTTACATGGGAGGAGCAAACACATAGATGTAAAGTATTATTTCCTAAGGGATCTCACGAAAGATAAAGTGATTGATCTTGTTTATTGCAGGAGTGAAGATCAACTTGCTGATTTGTTCATCAAGCCTCTCAAATTATCTGCATATCAGAAGCTAAGAAAGCTTCTTGGTGTTTGTTTGTTGGAAGCTGCAGGTTAAGGGTGGGTTAGTTCTAGTCCTTTTAAATTGATTGTTTGCAACATTAGTTTAAGGGAGGGTGTTCAATTAGTCAAAGTATTTGTTTGTTTGTTTGTTTTTTTTATAATAAAGCCTAGTTGGTTGTCCTAGTTTATAGGAATCTGTTGCAGCATGTTTATTGTTGCACACACGTTCAGGATAGTGGGTAGATAGTTCAGCATAGTGGGTCAATTGTTATGGCTACTTTTCTGGGATTTTCTGTTGGTGTACGGCCTATCTAAAAGTCTAAGTTGTTATTCAATTGTGACCCATGAATGCAGTAAGCATTTTTTCACGGGTGTACACTCTCTTCTCTTTGACTCTTTTTTTTGTGTTTTTTCTTTGTGGTTGCAAAGCACGGCCAGCTTCTGCACCTTTTCTGTAACAAGAATAAGGGTGTCAAAGATGCATAATTGTGTCTCCATGATTGATTGAGTTTTTATGATTAATTGTGTCTTTTTGGCTTTCCCCTGAAAGGGACGTGCTCAACACATGTTAATGGAAAACAGGAGGGTTTTAATAAGTGTAAGAAAATCGAAGTTCAAGGTGGTAAATCATAGTTTGTGAGTGTTCAGAATTTTAACGTACACCAATCTCAAATTTGAGGCGATAAAATGAGATTTTCTCATAAAATTAGGAACCTAATCATCGAGGGTGTGGCCTAGTGGTTCATGGGGCCACGTTGTCTTCCGCGAGATCACATATTCGAGTCATGTGGTAAACAAACGTCCGATTGGCTTGTGCCTTGGACATTTGCTACCTCATGTGGAGAGATTTTCCCGAATTCTGGAACGCCGGTGGGGCCGTGGTGATGGGCTCATACATCTATGAATACACCGAGTAGTTATAACTAAAACCGAACATCTTCTGACAGAGACAGAGAGAGAAAGAAAGAGTGCACGCACGTGTGTGAATGCGCGCACGCTGACGTCGAATTTAGCCTTTTACTATGTCTCTATTGTGGCATCATCGTAAGCGGCTACAATGGATGCCAATATGGACACTTAATGACTATCTGATGGCAGTAGTGTCCACATTGGGATTTTCCTTCCGCAATTCTAACAAAAGCCTCACGTTGACTAGCATTTGAAAAATTAAGGTACTTTTTTTTTTGCTAGAAGAAAAATCAAGGTACTTTATTGAACAAAAAACAAGAAGTTTCGGCATTGGATTGTAAAAGGACAAAAGATCACGTACTTGTAGTTGCGGTGTCATTCTCCAAATACAAATTGAAATTGGAGTAGATAGCAAACGAAAAGCCTAAGGATATGTATTCCGACCGTAAGTTTTTAGCTAATCTTCTCTAAACAAAGGAAAATGGTCTCTTGGCATTACGTTCGAAGGATAAAAATTATACACAGTACACACACGACATAAGTTTGTTAAATAAGGAAATTGACTGAAGATTCCCCGCTGCAGATTCACAACTCGTCATCGTTCCGGTAAATTGCAGCAGGCAACAAGAAGCTGATTGGTGGAAATAAACTAGGAAAGATCGAAAGTTGAGTTGGCAACTTCAAAGATCACAGTTATTTATCCGGTAAGGCGAAGCACCAATAAGAAGCGGCGGCTCTTTTTTTGCGGAAAACAACAAAGATATGATTTCATTGAGATTATTTGTAGTTTCTGCTAAAATATGATTGAGGAGGAAATCAGTTTACCACCCAGGATTTGTTTACATTTTAAATATTCCTATTTTCCAAAAATCCAGTTACAATCTCTCTATCAACTTCCTTAACTCAAACTTAGAAACGTCAAAGCAATCGGTCATCTATATTATGATAAATCGATTAACGTACATTACAATCAGAGGTCTTACTTAATGCTTTATTCTATACCATTTATAGGTGAATGTAATGACTCTGGACTGATGATGTTTAATTGTGTGATACATTTGGAAAAAAATAATGTGACATAAATGAAGTGATCTTATACTCCGACACAAAATTTAGATATCTAATACATAATTAGAAAATTACAATCGGTCTCACCTTTACTGCCTTCCTACTAAATTGAAATCTTCGTTTTACAATGGGGCCACGCAAGTTTCCTTTTTGATGCGGCAAGTAGCCTATAAATGAATACCCACACGATATCACGCTCTAATATTTCGCAGCTGGTTGCAAAAGAAAACTCAAACCCTAGGTGCTCTCCGTTCGGCCGCTCGAGGTTCTTCTCTCTTCGCCTCAAAAGGTAATAACCAATATTTCTTTCTTCGTAGGTTCTGCTTTTTTAGATTTCGCATGCGTTAGTCGTGCTTGTGCGAATGGTTGATTGGATCTTTTTCCCTTTGATTGTAATCGGTTTTTCGCATCAATTGGAATTGTGCGATCGATCATCCATATCTGGTGTTTTTTAAGAGTAGTGGAAACATAAGCCCTACTTCCGTTTGCTGATCAGGCCTTTAATTCTTGTCGTTTGGTGCATCTCGGATATTTTAGCATTGAATTCGGTCGTTTCTCTACTTGCGAGGTTATTATACCTGTAAGCTTGTTCATCCAAATTAGGTTATGCACTCCGAAATTAGATTATGCCCGTGAGGTTACGCTTGTGGCTTGTTAACACAAATCGAATCTGGTCTTTCAATGCCTGTGAGGGCACGCAGGCTTGTTAATCCAATAATTGGTGAAGAGGAAAAGGGTCTTGCGTGTTTCTGGATTTTAACAATCGATTTTTCTTAGGTCTCGAGTTTTGAATTCCGCAAAGATGTCTTGTTTTTCCTGATTGATTGCTCTGTGTCCTAATTCTCTTAGATAGAATTGAGTGGCGGAGCCCTAGCGCCTGAAGTTTTCTTTGTTCGGTGGGTGGCCACCGATGGTTGTGCCTAGAGTTTATGATCGTGTTAACATGTCGGTCGATTTATTCTGACCGACTAATTCTGATTTCAGATGCAAATCTTTGTGAAAACCCTTACTGGCAAGACGATCACCCTTGAGGTGGAAAGCTCCGACACAATTGATAATGTAAAAGCAAAAATCCAGGACAAGGAAGGGATCCCTCCTGACCAGCAGAGGCTTATCTTTGCTGGCAAGCAGCTCGAAGATGGCCGAACCTTGGCCGATTATAACATTCAGAAGGAGTCCACTCTCCACCTGGTGCTCCGCCTTCGCGGGGGTTTTTAAGCGTGTTCTGGTGCTTTATAGGATTGCAGTGGATTGGTGTGATCATCATTGTGTGATGGCTTTGAATAGGTGTTAAGACCTTCTGAAATTCCCTGCTTCGGTTGCTTTTTTTACGTCACAGTATCGTGTCAATGACATTCTCGCGAATAATTTCAGTTTCGTACGGTGGTTCCGAGTGCCGTTTCTTTATTCTGTGCAGTTTGTCTATCGTGTCATCGTCATTGCCATGATAAGGCGTGGCTTAACTAGAATCGTTCATGTGCCGGTGGTGATATGGTCTTAACTGGGATACGTTCCATGACTCTTGATCGCGTGTTCCAATGCCATAAAGGTTCTCTGGCCTTGGAAGCTTTTAGATGAGCCCTTTGAAATTGTTCGCCGCGATATGATGGATTTCTCGGTTTTATAAAGTATAACCAAATAAATTTCACTATTGTGCCGTTCGTCCACATTTTCGTGTTGGCTAGGTCTCTTTGATCTCGCATTCAATAGGACCCACTTTCTTGTGTTATTGGAACCCCCCAATTGTTGCCATGGAAAAATTTAAATATTACACACGACGCCTCTTATAGTAAATGGTTATTTAAATATCATTATTATTCTTTAGAACTGAGTACGGGATACGGAGAATAACTTGAATATCCTTCCATATTATGCCGTTTCGTCAATTGTAAGTCAACGCACGACACTAAATTTTAGTTACTTATAAGAAAAGATCAATTATAACTTTTTTCAAGTCACTTCATATTTTGTTTTTTTTTTGGTCGAAGTCACTTCATAATTGAATCGAAGTACTGCGTCAAAATTAAATATTTACTTTTTGGAATTGTCTTATATGTGATGATGAAACTCTAAGGTTTGATTTAATACGAAGTAAGTTTGATGGACGCAAACATAGCTAATTTAAGAAGATTTACTCGTGAAAGGCATTTTATATGAATCGATAAGAAGAAATTAAAGGAAACGATTCTAGTAAAGGAAACCGATTTTTGATCAACAAATCTATTGCGGATTCCTTTGTCAGACTACTTCTTTGTTTGCTAACATAAACTATTTCGATAAGCAAAACTAAGTCTATACAAATAAAACTAATTTTATAGAATTATGTGCCTTAATTGAATCGAGCTAAGCTAAGCTCGAATCAAGTATGCGAATACTCCAAGTCTTAAGAAAGAAAGATGATCGGATTAATTGAATTAATCGTTGAGTAATGATCTTTATGCTACATTTATTAGGTAATATCAAGCCTAACCGGCATAACAATAATAGGAGACCGTTATGATTATAGCTGTAGGGTGGAGCTGTCGCAGGTGACTGTGTGTGCTTTTCTATGTATAATAGAATGTTTTTTCTAATGGCCCACGAGATTAGCGAAATCCGGAATTATCCTGTACAGCCAAGGGGGATTGAATTGATTATAAAGTCAATACATTTGCATGGAATCTTTACATGATCCTTAATAATGCTTATTTTACATTGAAGTGTCAAGAATATATCCAACTTTTTTTATATGCAAATGTCAAGAATATGTCTAATCTTTATTTTAGATGATCGTGTATTAGCCTGACATCTATATATCAAATCAACCAAGAATAAATTTCAGTCACAGGTCGGGGTCGATGGGTACGTTCTAAAGCACGCATGCCCTGTAGTGGGACCTGGGATGGTGGAAACAAGAGGTTTCAAGCGAGACCACGTCCCTGGGCAATGCTTTAGAGCACGAATGTAAGTCTACATGAGAAATGCACGCACGAGATCTAAAATAAGTTGATATGTGTTTTATCTCTGAGCAGGAAAGAGAAGAGTTTTCAGAAAAGTGTAGGAAAAAAGGAAGTGGTTTCCTTGTGTCGCAAATTCGACTATCTACTTCCATAATTGAAGCTCACAAAAAACTTCGTTTCTTCAATCAGGGCACCAATGATTTAAAAAAAAAGAAATTAAAATCCAAGAAAAAAAAATCATGGGATTGAACCCACTTATACCCACTTATCTATGAGAGTGCGCAAAGGGGTATGCTTGATGTTTAGTTCATTTAATCAAGAGTCCTTTGACATTTTTTTCACGAAAACACGTTTTTTGGGGAAAAAACAGAGATTACTTAAGCTCGTGTACAAGAACGAAAGCACCGTCATGATAAGTTTCATTTTATCAGGCTTTTCATATTAACATTATGGTTACTTCTCACAAGGCCCCAGTAATTGCCTTAAAAAACAGTCTGTCAAGACAAATTTCAGCAATGATTCCGAACGGTGAATGTACTTTTGAGCACATTTACTAGCATCCCTCGAATTAATCAATATGATGGAGTCATCAAAATATGCAACCAGATGAGAACAAAAAAATTGCAATCTTCGATCACCGTGGGATTACACGTGTTGAGATGTAGTATACTCACCTCCTTTAAGAGGAACTGGCGGAGGTGCCGGTTGATGGAGGGCCAGAATAAGAACCATGCGCCAGGCAGTCTTGCCCAAAGGGTAGCCCTTCCCTTGGCTTGCACACAGAGAGTTATGGCCCCCTTTTTAACTTTTAGAATTTCTTCAATGAATTATCACTTCATAGTGAATATATAACAACAAACCCATAAACCAAACAAAATCAAATAGTGAACAACGGAATGATGGAATATTGAGCGTAGAGATTATTAAATGAAAATTTAGATAAACTTGCAGATATGTCAATGCAACGAATTTTGAGGGAAAATATGAGTATGTACATGATAAGGGATCAAAAGTCACAACCTCTCTAAGTAAGAGTACATCAACTGATATGGGATCTCGCTCCTAATTCAATCCCTCCAACCTCTTTGGGCAATACCAAAACCATCTAAAATTATTTAGAAGTTAATTTCTCATCAAATATGCATAGCAAAGGCTCCTTGTTGAGAGGTAATTGCGAGAGCTTTTCAAAAAGAAATGCCTAGACTATATATTTTTTTGAGTCCCACTGAAACCTAGTTTTAGTGTTGAAGCCATCCACTATTTAGCATGGCTATTGTCATTCCAATGTAATTAGTATGTCATATTTGTAATTCGGATTTGTAGGTTTGAGTTGGTGATGACGGATAGATAAGTTTCGATTTCTCGTAATCCCTCAGTCATGGTAGACGAGGAAGGTTGAGATTTTCTTGTCCATTATATATATGGAGCTTGATGTCAATGAAATCATTCTGAGCTCAATCATTTATGCCTTTTTCATGACATTTAGAGCAGGTTATATCTAATTTAAATCTTTCAATGCCCCTTATTTGCCTCTCTCCATATATATTGCCATGCTCTAGTATTAATCTCCAACTTACGGAAAAATGTTAAAACATTAAATATTAAACCCCCGTGTTCCACATGGAATCTTACGTTCTCAAACCGGGAGATTGAATCTACTTACCCTAGATCTAACTTGGAAAGAAGGACTGCCCAAGGAAGTTTCGATGTTGATTTGATTTCCGGGGAAAAATGACGGGAAGGATTCCTTTGGAATTTTGCGTTAAAGGTTTAAGACTAAATTGACAAAATTGAAAAGTTTTGGACTAAATTGACATCCGTTCAATATGTTTAGGACTGGTTAGGTAATTTTCCCTTAATTAGCTTGCCCTCATATGATAGCCTATCCGATTTCATTTTCAATGCACGTGTGCTTGGTTTTATTAAGTAAAATACCTCAAGAATTTCCGTTCCTACCCAAATCTCTCATTCTGAATCATCACCTTGTACAGCTAACAATTAAATAAACTCAATAGCTGGAGCTTGAGTTTGCACTCAATTCACAAATTCGTCTTGCGTACAAAAAAACACATTTGTGGAACATTATCCTTGTACGGTCCCAAACGTATGGACCGATTGTTACAAATCCAAATCTCTCATTCCGAATCTTGTACGGTCCTAAACGGTCGCCGTCATCTCATTGTTGTCCTGACTGGTTAGCTTTGATCGACAAGCCACGATGATGTAAGCAACAACCAGCCTTGACGGCAACGATGATGAAGAGATTATTCACAAAATGATGTCATTCATTCACACATTCAATCAAGATGGATCCGGGCTTGGAGTGTCCACGTTAAAGTTACATAAAATATTAACTGCTCTACTATGACAGAATAAGGGTGTCAAAGAAGCACAATTGTGTCTCCATGATTGATCGAGTCTTTATGAGTAATTGTGTCTTTTTGGCTTTCCCCTGAAAGGGACGTGCATGTTAATGGAAAACTGGAGGGTTTTGATAAGTGTAAGAAAATCGACGTTCAAGGAGGCAAATCATAGTTTTTTAGCGTTCAGAATTTTAACGTACACCAATCTCAAATTTGAGGGGATAAAATGAGATTTTCTCATAAAATTAGGAACCCAATCATCGAGAGTGTGGCCTAGTAGTTCGTGGGGTCACATTGTCCTCCGTGAGATCACATATTCGAGGCATGTGGCAAATGAACGTCTGACCGGCTTGTGCCCGAGACATTTGCTACCTCATGTGGAGAGTTTTTCTCGAATTCTGGAATGCCGGTGGGGCCGTGGTGATGGGCTCGTACATCTATGAATATACGGAGTAGTTATAACTAAACCCGAACATCTCTTGAGAGAGAGAGAGAGAGAGAGAGAGAGAGAGAGAGAGAGAGAGAGAGAGAGAGCGCGTGAATGTGCACGCGCTGACTTGGAATTTAGCCTTTTAGTATGTCTCCATTAACGTGGCATCATCTTAAGAGGCCACAATGAATGCCAAAATGGACACTTAATGACTATTTGATAGCGGTAGTGTCCACGTTGGCATTTTCCTTCCACAATTCTAACAAAAGCCTCACATTGACTAGCATTTGAAAAAATAAGGTACTTGTTTTTTTGCTAGAAGAAAAATCAGGGTACTTGATTGAACAAAAAACAAGAAGTTTCGGTATTGGATTGGAAAACGGACAAAAGATCACGGACCTGTTGTTGCGGTGTCATTATCCAAATACAAATTGAAATTGGAGTAGATAGCAAACGAAAAGCTTAAGGATATGTATTCCGACCGTAATTTTTTAGCTAATCTTTGATAATTCTATTTTATATAGAGTTTATTTATTATTTTAACTTAATATTTGCTTAGTTTTAATTGAATTTGATGTCTACTTTATTTATTTTGATTAATTTTTATAGGTAATTGAAGTTAAAGGGAGCTTAGGACTAATTTTGTAATTTGCCGACTTTCCACGCGTTTTGTCCCCTTAAGCCGCGTGAAAGTATCCAAAACAATCCAATTGTTCCTAAACCGTGTAGAAGCTTCCCAAATTGGAGATCAAAGCCATGCAAATCTGAAATCAAGAAGAATCAAGCCTATTTTGGGAAGAAAATCAAAGTCCAAGCTAAAAAAGGAGTTTTATTATTGAGAGGAGTCCTAATTTGGAAGAACCTTTAATTGCAATCCTATTGTGATTAAGGTTTTTTGGAAAGCAAGAGGAGAGAAAAAAGAAAGAAGAAGGAGGCGACTTAAAAATCAAGCATTTGATTATTCTTGGTGAATTTGTTCTAGTTCTTCATCATATTTAGTTTGGTTTTATTTTTAGTTTAATGTTCGTTATGTTCTAGATTACTTGTTAGAGCTACGATGTAGCTTAACTATGATTGATTAATTTTCAAGATTTGTTTATGCAATTCTAGATCTCGTATGTGTGAGTTACATGTCATGTTCTTAATGCTTTTAAGTGCTTGGTCACCACTTGTCGCGACCTCCCCGAAACGGCCCCGCCGACCTACGGGGTTTGGCTAATGGATTACTAAGTTAAACCTAGCTCGAGCTCTCCCAAGCCCATACCAAATCGCGACTTAAGTTTAGGTTGTTAACATGCAAATCAGTTTCATTTAGGAGTCGCCACTAATCAGTTTCTGGTAGGTCGATTAGACAAATAAGTGAAGCGCGGGAGAAATGCTTCACTTCTACGAACCAGAGATTCAATGGGTACGGGGACTTGATTACACTAATCGACTAATTAGTGCCCTTTCGGTACCTAATCTTGTTCAATTTACCACCTAACATGCTCTTGCTAATCGGAAGTCTCAAAATTCCATCCCTCACTAAGCTAAGGAAAGTAATAATTAACATGTAAACTTAAACATGTATAATCAACTACATGCGAGACTAAATTAAACGTGCAATTCGAAGTGTGTGAATCAAGCATCGTGTGATTAAAAATGACACTAAACGCACATTGGGGCAAGAACAATCAATTCCAAAGCCCAAATGAATTTTCTGACTTTTGAAATTTTTTTTGATTTTTTTTCAAAAAATAAAAATTTAAAAAAAAATAAAATATTTTTTTTGAAATTCTTTTTTCGGAATTTTTTTGATTTTTTTTAAAAAAAATAAAATAAAATAAAATGAAATTCGGATTTTTCTCCTTTTTTAATTTTTTTAATTTAAAATATTTTTTAAAAATCTTTTTTAATTTTAAAATATTAAAATAATACAATATTAAAATAAAAATAAAAACGGATCCGGGTCGGATCTCCACATCCGACCCGGACCGGGACCGACCCGAGGCACGCCGGCCCGGGTCCACAGACGAACCGGGCTCATTTGTTGAGCCCGGTCTAATTTTCCCGAAAATTTTTTAAATAAAGGCCCAGCCCGAGATTTTTTAAATAAAAGCCCAGCCCACTATAATAAAAGAAAAAACAACACATCAGCCCAATTTTCGGAATCGGCCCATGCGCGAAAGGCCCAAAACCAAATAAAACTTAATAAAACCTAAAGCTAAGCCCAAAACCCAATAGGCCCTACCCGCCTAGACCCACGACCCGACCCGGACGCGAGAAACCCTAGCGCCCGAGACCCGACTCGCCGACCCGGTTCGCAGCCGCCTCCGTGGCTTGCGGGCGCGACTCGCGCGTCACCCCCTTGCACCTGCGGCCGGCGCTCCCGCCGGTGGCCGACGCCTCACCTGTCCGCGACACAACCCCGACGAAGGGCGGCCGACGTCTCCCCCCCGAGTCGCCGCCATGGTGATCGGCGAGGGACCGAGGCTGTCCAAGCCTCGGCGAAGGGCCGGACAGCCGCGGGCCAACCAAGCCCCGACGAGGGACTGGCCGACCACCTCCGTCCGCAGTCACGCCCGGACTGCCATGGCGACCGGCGACACGCCGGGACCGACCGACGCCCCCAAAATCGCAGCTAAGACAAGGCCAAACTCAAGAACTGGTCTGGGCATTTCATCAAACATCTTGCAGGCGTCGACTGGAAAAGAAAAGAAAAGAAAACGAAGCCGATGGCAGCTCAAACGTCGATCGCAATCAGCATACATGGAAGACAGCATACAATAGTCAGTAGGGAAGGCTTGCCGACGCTCGGTAACGGCTGAAAACAAGCCTCGGCTCCCCTCCCCTGCCGGCGAAAACTCTAAAAAAGACAAAACGAAACAGGGGGGATTCGGTGACCTCGTCCCTACCAGGCTCGGCGGCGGCGAATGGGGGCGAGCTCGACAGATCGTGCTATGCTTGGTTGCCTCGCACGCCCCCGAGCCTGGATCCTCGGGAATTTTACCACGATCCAACAAAACGAAACCCGACGAAGCTCGGGCCGAGACCTACCGTGACATACGTCGGAGATTCGCCGGCCGCGGGCGTCGACGGGAGCCCGCACGGCCTCGGGTCTCACTCGCCGGCGCTCTCAGCTTCACTCTCTCTCTCTCGGCTCTTGCCTCCCCCTCTCCGTCGCTCGGTCTCTCCTCTCTTCCTGCCTCTCCGATTTCTCCTCTCTCCGTCGCTCGGTCTCTCCTCTCTGTTTCTCCTCCTCTCTTCTCTGTCGCTGCCTTTCCTCTCTCTCACCAACTCCCCCTCTCAGTCTCGGAACTCTCGGTCGGCCCGAGCGCCGGCGACCGGCGCCTGGGGGCTCGCCTCGCGCGGCCGACGCCCGACGCCGCGCCTGTGCCGCCGTCCGACGCCGACCGGCCGAAAGGCCGGTCTCTCTCTGCCCCTTCTTGCTCGGCTCTCTCTCCTCCCTCTGTCTCTCCCCCCTGTTTCCCCCCCAGCTCCGCTTCCTTTTCTCCTCCTCCTTTCTCACTCCTGTGCTGCAAGGCTGATAAAGGGAAGAAAGCCAGCGTTGAATCATTCAACGCTGGCTTTCTCTTTTTTTTTTTTAATTAATTAATTAATTTTTTTTACGAATTTTTTTGAAAATTAATTTTGAAAATAAACAAGGAAAATATGCTCTAATATGCTACATTAATGTAAATGCGCCTAATGTCTACATGCAATGAAATTTAAAGAAAATATTTTTGATTTAGGGATTAAAGAAATTAAACCCTAATTTTTATGCGATAAAACCCTAAGCAATCTAGGCAAAATTTAGGTGTCAACACCACTTGAATGATTTTTGTTGCATGCTGAAACCGAAAGGAGGTTCTATGCGAGTGCTTTATGATATATAGCCATGAATTTAACTTAGATAGAGATATGCTAAGTTGTTTGTGCCGTTTCTGTAGTAAGTAAATCGAGGGTGGTTTATTGAATCCGGGAACATTCATAGATTTTAGGGTTAATACCACGAAAAACCCTGAACTGGTACACTTGTGACAGATTTACCCCAAACTATTTTTTTGACCATAAAAAACCCCAAACTGGTACATTTGTGACAATTTTACCCCGAACTATTTTTTTGACCACCAAAAATCCCAAACTGGTACACCTGTGACAATTTTACCCTGAACTATTTTTTTGACCACCAAAAACCCCAAACTGGTACACTTGTGACAATTTTACCCCGAACTAATTTTTTTAATATTATTTTTTTATTTTTCGAATTTTTTTAGTTTTTCTTTTCTTTTCTTTTTCCTTTCCTTTTCTTTTTTTTTCCTTCATCTTCATTGGACCAACAATGGATTGTTATATTGTAATTGATACCACAATAACGTGACACGTAACATAAATGCTACATTTTGACCCAAAAAAAAAACATAAACGCTAAATGAAAGACTTTCTTTTATATGCATGAATTTTCATGCCAACCACTTTTTTCTACATTTAAATGTCTCGCGAAAAAGGCATTATATTGTTGTCGTGTCTTTCTTATTTTTGGGTGCAAGTGGATAGGCAAACTGATGGGGTCCAACGTAGGCTTGTTACCTAAGCTTGGAGTACAGCTAATCAACAATTTCTATACTTCCTGCTTGCCAATTTAATTTAACAGATTAATTTACAAAATTAGTATATTTTATATATAAGATGAGAGATATTATATGTGCATGGCGATTCATAAATCAATATGATCACTTGAAATATATAATAAATGAAACGCGAGACATTTAAATGTAGAAAAAAGTGGTTGGCATGAAAATTCATGCATATAAAAGAAAGTCTTTCATTTAGCATTTATGTTTTTTTTTGGGGTCAAAATGTAGCATTTATGTTACGTGTCACGTTTTTGTGGTATCAATTACAACATAACAATCCATTGTTGGTCCACTGAAGATGAAGGAAAAAAAAAAGGAAAGGAAAAAGAGAAGAAAAGAAAAACTAAAAAAATTCGAAAAAAAATAATATTAAAAAATTAGTTGGGGGTAAAATTGTCACAGGTGTACCAGTTTGGGGTTTTTTGTGGTCAAAAAAATAGTTTGGGGTAAAATTGTCATAAATGTACCAGTTTGGGGTTTTTTATGGTCAAAAAAATAGTTTGGGGTAAATCTGTCACAAGTGTACCAGTTTAGGGTTTTTCGTGGTATTAACCCTAGATTTTAATGCACTTAGGTTTACTTAAATTCACATGGACCAAGTGTGAGTTGCTAAACCTAAGTAGGGTTACTATACTGGACCAATGATAGTAATCACACTGTGGTTTCAATTTGATTGCATGATGAGCTTGGTTAATTAATCTTGATTGGTTATGTGAAATCGGATGCTCTAATATTTTTAATTCTTGATCAAAATCCTTTGCTCCTTGCTTCTTTATGTTAGAAATTTCTAGGTTTAGTTTGTGAATTTCTATTTTTGATTTTGGTTTGCTGCATTGGTTAATTTAGCTTTCGAAGATTTCAATCTTAATAGGTTAATTTAGTTTTTTTTTAGAATTTTGATTGTTTTATTAAATCTTTAATTGGTTAGATAAAATTGAGAATTGTTCATTTTTAGTAAGTAATTTGATTGATTTGTCTATAATCCCTGTGGGAACGATACTTTAATTCATCACTTTATTACTTGTTCAATACGTACACTTGTGTTGTTAATTTAGAGAACAATGTTCTCTAAACAAAGGAAAAAGGTCTCTTGGTATTACGTTCGAAGGATAAAAATTATACATGGTACACACACGACAAAAGTTTGTTAAATAAGGAAATTGACTGAAGATTTCCTGCTGTAGATTCACAACTTGTCATCGTTCCAGTAAATTGCTGCTGGCAACAACAAGCTCATTGGTCGAGATCAACTAGGAAAGATCGAAAGTTCAGTTGGCAACTTCAAAGTCACAGTTCTTTATCCGGTAAGGCGAAGCACCAATAAGAAGCGGCGGCTCTTTTTTTGCAGAAAACAACAAAGATATGATTTCATTGAGATTATTTGTAGTTTTCTGTTGAAATATGATTGAGGAGGAAATCAGTTTACCACCCAGGATTTGTTTACATTTTAAATATTCCTATTTTCCAAAAATCTAGTTACAATCTCTCTATCAACTTCATTAACTCAAACTTAGAAACATCAAAGCCATCGGTCATCTATATTATGATAAATCGATTAACATACATTACAATAAGAGGTCTTACTTAATGCTTTATTCTATACCATTTATAGGTGAATGTAATGACTCTGGACTGATGATGTTTAATTGTGTGATACATTTGGAAAAAAATAATGTGACATAAATGAAGTGATCTAATACTCCGACACAAAAGTTAGATATCTAATACATAATTAGAAAATTACAATCGGTCTCACCTTTACTATCTTCCTACTAAATTGAAATCTTCGTTTTACAATGGGGCCACGCAAGTTTCCTTTTTGATGCGGCAAGTAGCCTATAAATGAATACCCACACGATATCACGCTCTAATATTTCGCAGCTGGTTGCAAAAGAAAACTCAAACCCTAGGTGCTCTCCGTTCGGCCTCTCGAGGTTCTTCTCTCTTCGCCTCAAAAGGTAATAACCAATATTTCTTTCTTCGTAGGTTCTGCTTTTTTAGATTTCGCATGCGTTAGTCGTGCTTGTGCGAATGGTTGATTGGATCTTTTTCCCTTTGATTGTAATCGGTTTTTCGCATCAATTGGAATTGTGCGATCGATCATCCATATCTGGTGTTTTTTAAGAGTAGTGGAAACATAAGCCCTACTTCCGTTTGCTGATCAGGCCTTTAATTCTTGTCGTTTGGTGCATCTCGGATATTTTAGCATTGAATTCGGTCGTTTCTCTACTTGCGAGGTTATTATACCTGTAAGCTTGTTCATCCAAATTAGGTTATGCACTCCGAAATTAGATTATGCCCGTGAGGTTACGCTTGTGGCTTGTTAACACAAATCGAATCTGGTCTTTCAATGCCTGTGAGGGCACGCAGGCTTGTTAATCCAATAATTGGTGAAGAGGAAAAGGGTCTTGCGTGTTTCTGGATTTTAACAATCGATTTTTCTTAGGTCTCGAGTTTTGAATTCCGCAAAGATGTCTTGTTTTTCCTGATTGATTGCTCTGTGTCCTAATTCTCTTAGATAGAATTGAGTGGCGGAGCCCTAGCGCCTGAAGTTTTCTTTGTTCGGTGGGTGGCCACCGATGGTTGTGCCTAGAGTTTATGATCGTGTTAACATGTCGGTCGATTTATTCTGACCGACTAATTCTGATTTCAGATGCAAATCTTTGTGAAAACCCTTACTGGCAAGACGATCACCCTTGAGGTGGAAAGCTCCGACACAATTGATAATGTAAAAGCAAAAATCCAGGACAAGGAAGGGATCCCTCCTGACCAGCAGAGGCTTATTTTTGCTGGCAAGCAGCTCGAAGATGGCCGAACCTTGGCCGATTATAACATTCAGAAGGAGTCCACTCTCCACCTGGTGCTCCGCCTTCGCGGGGGTTTTTAAGCGTGTTGTGGTGCTTTATAGGATTGCAGTGGATTGGTGTGATGATCATTGTGTGATGGCTTTGAATAGGTGTTAAGACCTTCTGAAATTCCCTGCTTCGGTTGCTTTTTCTACATCACGGTATCAAGTGTCAATGACATTCTCGTGAATGATTTCAGTTTCGTACGGTGATTCCGAATGCTGTTTCTTTATTCTGTGCAGTTTGTCTATCGTGTCATTGCCATTGTCATGATAAGGCGTGGCTTAACTAGAATCGTTCATGTGCCGGTGGTGATATGGTCTTAGCTGGGATATGTTCCATGACTCTTGACCGCGTGTTCCGATGCCATAAAGGTTCTTTGGCCTTGGATTCGCCGCGATATGATGGATTTCTCGGTTTTATAAAGTATAACCAAATAAATTTCACTATGGTGCTGTCCGTCCACATTTTCGTGTCGGTTAGGTCTCTTTGATCTCACATTCAATAGTACTCACTTTCTTGTGTTACTGGAATGCTCCGACTGTTGCCATGGAAAAATTTAAATATTACATACGATGTCTCTTATAGTCAATGATTATTTAAATATCATTATTTTTTTTAGAACTAAGTACGGGGTACGGAAAATAACTCGAATATCCTTTCATATTATGCCGTTTCGTCAATTGTAAGCAAACGCACCACACTAAATTTTAGTTACTTGTAACAAAAGATCAATTATAACTTTTCTCAAGTCACTTCGTAATTTTTTTTTTTTTTGGTCGAAGTCACTTCATAATTGAGTCGAAGTACTTCTATCAATATTAAATATTTACTTTTTGGAATTGTCTTAAATGTGATGATGAAACTCCAAGGTTTGAGTTAATACGAAATAAGTTTGATGGATGCAAACAAAACTAATTTAAGAAGATATACTCGTGAAAGGCATTCTATATAAATCGATAAGAAGAGATTAAAGGAAACTATTCTGGTAAAGGAAACCCACTTTTTATCAACAAATCTATTGCGGATTCCTTTATCTGCAGACTAATTCTTTGTTTGCTAACATAAACTATTTCGATAAGCAAAACTAAGTCGATACAAACAAAACTAATTTTACAGAATTATGTGCCTTGTTTTCGCGTTTAGAAAAAATAATAAGAGAAAATATATCAAATTTTATTGTCAGCGATGCTAGGACGAATAACAAATTTACACGTAGCACAATAATTGACGGCCGTCTTTAGTACACTTGTTAGTGAGGTACAGATTTCTCAGGAGAAGCATCATTTAAATTACTTAATTGTTATCGTGCATTTGATTTTCACATAATTGTTAGATTAAAAAAGATGATTAAAAAAGATAAGCTTGAAGTAAAAGAAAAAGAAAGATTACTTTATTTTTTATTAGATTGAAAAAGAAATAGAGATGGAAAATAAAAATAAAGAAAAAAGAAAGGAGAGTCTCATGTGTGTTGAAAAAAAAGAAAAGAAAAGAAAAGAAAAGGAATAGTTTTAGAAACAAATGAAGAGCGGAAATAGTATGTGCGAAATACAAAAATAAAAATAAAAAGGTTAAGGGTATCTTTTATTTTCTTTATTATTTTACAAGCCCTACATATTATATGGTGCAAGCTCTGGTCGCTTTCTCTCTTGCTGCCAATCAGAGCCTGTTGCCATTCAGAGCCTACTGCCACAATGCATTTTTTCTGCTGAGTGAGCAATCCCTAATCATAATGGTCTCTTATCTTTGTTTCTACTAAACATTCGATGATACACAGAATAGGGCTCGATGATACACAGAATAGGGCACGCCTCGAGGTCACCGCAGCGAACCTGGCCCTCCTCTTCATCGTTGCCTCCGCCACCTACCGGACCACCATCACCACCGTCGAGTTCGACAATGAGGCCAACCCCGGGCGTGGCAGCGGCGGCTGCCAGCAGTGTTGTCAGTGCATCTCCAGGTAGTAGCTCCGCCAGTGCAAGCACTACATTACCCAAGGAAGGTAAGCATTTGTCACAATCTCGCTATTTTTATTTTGTTTTTGTTTTTGTTTTTGGTTTGTCGACATGGTAAAAGTAAAATCATAGGGGTTTCTTTGTGTTGCCGAGGCCCGAGGGTAGTCGGGAATGGCGCTAGCAATGCTGCCAGCAACTGAGTTAGATGGACCGGCAATGCCGGTGCCAGGGGCAGAGGCAAATTGTGTGGGAGCAGCAGCAACAAGGCGAGCTTCAGGGATGTGGTCCAGATGGCCTAGAACCTGTCCAACATGTGCCGCCTTGGCCCGCAGCACGAGGACATTAGCCCCTATGGTGACGGCTAATAGAGCCGGAGGGCGAAGGTCCGAGTTTCGGGTTTCTTTTCAATTAAAAATATATACCATGTCAATCAATTATCTGGAAGATAGAAAGAACGAAGTAATATGTCTCAGGACCAAGTCTAAGTCAGGAAAGGAGGCAAAGGGAAGCATACCACTGAAACATTCCAAAAGGAAAAGAAAAATACCACAAAGTTCGCCGTAGAGGAGCCTTCTATGTTATAATTCTGCTACATCTACTAGTATCGACTATCCACAAAGAATAATTATGGTAGCTTCCCAATCCACACAAGAACAGTCCGACAGAGGAAAAACATTGCCCAATAAGTTTACATACAATGAAGAAGTGGTAGAATATATTAATCAAAATCCTTTAAACAAAGGAGACCAAACATTGATGATTGATGGGGGAAGTAGAATTTCAATACCTATCTAGAATAATGCACATAATCGGCAGAATTGTGCTGACTACAACTTCATCAAGTTAATGAGTCATACAATGAAATTGTGGGAGGTGCAATCGCTCATAGGTTGAGGAAAAGAGACCCCACATAGAAAAAGATATGATTATGCTTACAGTTGTGACAATACAAGAAAAAAAAGTTACCTCACTTGTTGCATGTACTTCAGTATTAAAACCAATCTCCTCACCATTTTGATTGGAACTAAAACCCCTTGGTTTCCCCAAGTATATTCCTGTTCAAACAAGGAAATAACACACAATCATCCATATCACACTTATAAAAATTCAAGCACGAAAGACAAATAAATATTGGAAACTAACCGCCTGTGAGCTCCCTTAAAACCATTAGGTCAACACCTTCAGCGACCTCTTTTTTCAAAGTTGAAGTGTCGACTAACTAGGAAGGAAGATCCGTATAAAAGAGTGAGACCATCTCTTCAGTGATTAAGGTAATACTAGAACAAGTGCGTTCAGAAATATGCAAATAAATCAAATATGGTCAAGGAAGAAGTATGACTTAAATAAGAAGCATAGCAAACTAACAAATACAAGCTATTCAATGCCGCACAAAAGAAACAGAGGCAGCTTGTATGAAATATTTAGTCCATAAAACATTAAAAAAGATCATGAAATCGGGCAATCAAGAAAGTGGTCCAAAAACAACCTGAGGTAATACAGTTGCTGGCCGTAAGTTTGCAAATACTTTAAGACGTTCCCTTAATTGAAGCAGCCCAGTTTCTGGCTTCAAATGTTTTTCGTTATTGTCCCACTTATACCTTAGTATAATGAAAAAGAAAACAAAAAAGATTTATGACAGAAGGCAGGAATAGTATAGTTAAGAAGGAAAGATTACGTGGTAGAAAATTTCCTCCAATTGCTCCATGAAGAACAGCATCAGATTGCCAAGCTGCCGATAGTGTCTCATCTGGCAATGGAACTCCAGTCAGCGGCTCCTCCCATAGGCATCTCTTGGAAACCAAATTCAATACCTAAGATATAGTACATACAACACTGAGAAGCTGCAGTCCATCTCAAGATCCTATCAAGAGTTGGCAGTCTTTTTAAAATGGCTAACCAAGATACGAAACCAAATCTAGGAACATTGGGAGAGAACCAACTTAATTGATGCCAATCCACTTTTGGTCTTCTATTCCTAAAACGTTCCGAAGAAATAGAAGAATTCATTACACCAGTAGAAGAAGTAGTGCAAAGAACTTTGTCATCCACTGAAAAGTTTGGGGAAATAGTTCCCCAAAGGGCAGCTTGCGTAGCCACCAACTCATCTGGTCTGGCATGAGGCCAGTGCCAATCAGACTTTAAGATAATATCTGAAACCTTAGCAGTAATAGGTAGACTGGAGTCATATAAAACTTTCCGAGAATATAGCTCCAATAGAATTCCATGGGGATCCCAATTATCTACCCATAAATATGTGGATTTCTCATTTCCTATGACATTTTTAATGACAGGAGCAAAGGTGCAATCAGCAGAGGCTGAAACAGACCCTATGCTACTCCTTCCCAAAGGATAGTGATAATCCGGGCAATCCAAAGAGAACCAGCCCAGCTCAATAACCTACATAGGCATCTCATAATAAAATATATGTTCCATAGATCCAGTCCAAGCCCTCCCTTTTGCCTAGAAAGGCACACAAAATCCCAACCAAAATTAGAGCCACCACGAAGATTCTGCTCACCTTTCCATAAGATCGACATTTCTCGAGTGCCCTAATATCTTTCTTAGTCAAAAGAAAGGTTTGGCACAAAAAATTCGCCAACCTATAAACAACAGATCTTACAAGCTCAAGTCTCCCAGCATCGGAGAGTTTTGGAACTGTCCACTTAAAATCCAATTCAGTCAATTCATCCCGCTCCATCTCATATTCACTTGACAGTAGACAGTACTGACAATTCACGAATTACGAATCCAGGACCGTAAAAGGGGAGAACTTTTACATAATCTAAACTTCAGAGCTCAACGAGCTTCAATCAAACGGCAGGAAGAGCAGAAGGGTGTTCCACAAAAAAAACAAGAAACAGCAAACAGAAGTCGAAGGAAATAAAAAGGGGGACCTTCAAGTGATGCAGCGAGGCTAAGGACGCCTTTAGCGACGGAGATGACTTCGGGGCCGATGCCATCGCCGAGGAAAGAGAGTGATGGAGTAGCGTCTGGTGGGTGTGGTCGCGCCGCACCTGATGCTGCCCAATCTAGGAGGGCATTGCTTGGGGAGTGAAGCGTTGTTGTTGTGGCGAAATGGGGCTATGAGGGATTTGGAATTCAGCTGCAAAGAAGCCATTGTTCAGACAAGGGGCGAGAGAGAGAGAGAGTTAGGCAGAGTGTGTAGGTTTTGAGTTGCAGAGTTCTGTGGCGAGCGAGTGCGACGCTATCTTGGCAACTTGGCGGCTAAAACAAAAATGTCTCTGCACGTGTCTTGGTTTAATCACGTGTTTCCGCATGCATAAGGTCGTGTGTTTAGTTAACATTAAATACAAAATATCATAAAATGGTTAATATCACGAAAAATCCCAAACTAGTATACTTATGATAATTTTATTCCGAATTAATTTTTTGACCATAAAAAATCTCAAATTGATACACCTATGATAAATTTACCCCGACCATTTTTTTTATCACCAAAAACTCCACACTAGTCCACTTGCGACAATTTTACCCTGAACTAATTTTTTAACCACCAAAAACCTCAAATTGGTACACCTGTGATAATTTTATCTCAAACTAATTTTTTGACTACTAAAAACTCTAAACTAGTATATTTGTAACAAATTTATCCTCCGTTAGTGTCTATTAAATTGGATTAATATCACGAAAAATCACAAATTGGTAAACTTGTGACAAATGGAGGGCTAAAATCTCAAATTGGTACATCCGTCAACTACCACGTGTCTTCAAATTTAGCAATTTGATAGTAAAATTTAATGAAAACTAATAGAGGACAAATTTGTCACAAGTGTACCAGTTTGGGGTTTTTGGTTGTCAAAAAATTAGTCCGGGATTAAATTGTCACGGGTGTACTAGTTTGAGATTTTTGTTGCTCAAAAAATTAATTCGGGATAAAATTGTCACAGGTGTGTCAATTTGGAGTTTTTTGTGGTCAAAAAAATAGTTTGGAGTACATTTTTCATAGGTGTACCAATTTGGAGTTTTTCGTGTTATTAATTATAAAAAAAATAAAACTTCACCTTTTTCTTTTGTAATATTTAATCAAATGATATTGATATATTGTATATTTGATCATCTAAAATTTCCATCTTCATGCTAATTATTTTGGAAAAATGACATGAATAGTCCTTGAACTTTGGACCGATGTACATTGTTATTTGTGAACTTTTAATTTATTCAATATAATCCTTAAACTTTATGGTCAGGGATTTTTAAACATTTTCATATAATCCAGCGACTACGTTGAATATTTACCAATAGTTCATGGACCATATTGAACACATTAAAGGTCTAGGGGCCGAAATTCAGGGATTACATTACACAAATTAAAAATTATAGGATAACATTGCATATTAAACAAAAGTTTAAGTTGCCTTTTTATCTTCACACTCAATGCCTAGCATAACTTTTCGTCGTTTCCAAAGGGGAACAGATCAAAGCTCCCATACTAAAGACAGCTTATTCTTGGGAAAAGTATAAAAAAAGCCTTAAACCTATTGTGCCAATTTGGTTATTAACTTTCAATTGAGCCAATTTCTTCATAAACCTTTTGTATTTGTGTTAATTGAATCAATCCGGCCAATTTATGGCAAAAATTGCTGACGTGGACATCATCTAGCCTACAAAAACCGACCGGCGTTAGCATGGACATTTTTAATAATATTTTACTTTTTTCGAAATTTTAATTTTCATTAATTTTTTTTTATTTTTTTCCTTTTCCCTTTTTATTTTTTGCATTTGTGGCTGGCGAGGGCCTCTGAGCTCACCAGCCACTAGGAGAGGCGAAGGCGGGCGCGGGCAAAGCCAACCTTGTTATGGCCTAGCTGCCCTGAGCAAAGGTGGCCTTGGCCTTGCTTGCTTTCGCTAGCAGTTGGCAAAGCTGGCCTCGCCCGCACCCTCCTGGCTCGACCTGACCATCGACGAGCTAGCACAGGCGAGGACCACGACCCTTACCGGTGAGCATCGGCGAACCTCGCCGGCCATAGAGGAAAAGAAAAAGAAAACAAGGAAAAAAAAGGAAAGGAAATAAAATTAATAAAAAAATTCAAAAACATTATTAAAATTTTACACGTCGCTGTCGACTATGCCTTGTAGGACGACCGGCGTCCATATCAGCAAATTCCAACCTAAATTGGCCAAATGGACTAAATTGACACATATGTAAAAGATTTAGGACTAAATTGACAAAACTGAAAGGTTTAGAACTGAATTAGCACCAATCCAATAAATTTAAAACTTCTTTAGTAGTTTTCTGCTTAGTTTCTATTCTTCAAGTGGGGTAATACCAAAAAAAAAAGTGGGGTAATATGATTTGGTTTGGTTCAAGTTGAAAACAAAAGAGGGAATATTAGAATGTACTTTATCCAATGGGAAAAAAGGGGTTAATTAAAAAAAAAGCACCAATTTTAGGTCGACCGACAATTCTAGTCCGAACTTTTTTTGTCCCGTAAAAAAAGCACCAACTTTAGGTCGATGGACAATTTTGGCCCGAACTTTTTTTTTTGTCTCGTAAAAAAGCACTAACTTTAGGTCGAGGGACAATTCTGGCCCGAACTTTTTTTGTCTTGTAAAAAATCACCAACTTTCGTCCCGATCCCAAATCTAGCCCCCGTTGACTTTCTGTCTAAATTCATCGTTATTTGAGAAAAAAAGGTTACGGTGTTTCATTCTCACTCCCCTCATCTTCTCCGTGCCGTTCTCCTCATCTATTCGGTCTCTATTTCATTCTCTCATGGCGGTTCTCATCTCCACCACCCGCCGACCGCACACTTTCCGAGTAAACGTTCTTTCTTTTTGGGTCCTCCTCTGTTTTGTTCTTCCATTTTAAACTTGATCTTCAACGAACCTAGTGCGGATTAAAATTGGATGTGTGATCGTTGTTTCAGTGTGGCAATTCAACTTGTGGACAGTTTCTTTAGATCATGTGTGGTTTTACATGGGCTTGATGGCCTCGTTGTCATTGTTTTCTATCTTATGGTTGACATTATGTTCAACAAAGTGACCATTTCTTTTTTGCTGAAGAAATCGCCGTGTTGGCAGAGTTTGATGTTGCTCGGTGGGAAGAGAGAAGGCTAGTTCTTGAAGGAAATGATGAAGGCCGTGTACAGAATTCGACACTGGTATTAGCTGAAAAGAGAACGCGCAGGAGAGACCCTCGGATAATTTCAGGCACTACAAGGGGGGTTGGAACATCAGCAGCAGACATTACTTATTTGTCAGTGTTATCGTTTACTTCCCTCTCTATTTTATTTGATCCTTCAATGAGTTTACGAAATTATAATCAGGAACATTTTCTTTTTATTAGTATTTTCAATAACAAAAATGCCTAGCGAGAGGGTGGTGCAGGGTTGGATGACAAATATGTTCTTATTCAGGATGTGTGGTACATTTGCTGTGATGGCAGAGTTAGTTCTAAGATACCTCATGGACTTACCCCGAGAAAATAGCTTTCCTCATTGGCTACATCTACGGTGGCTGGATTTCAGATGGTGGACTTCCTTTGTGCTCCATTTCTTATTGCCCTTGTTATGGTCTCATTTATCTGCAGTAGAGAGCTCATATGTTTGCCGACATACGTCAGTATTTATTTTGTGTTGGTTTATATGGCTGTAATACTAAGAGTATTTTAACTACTTGCATTTAACAGTGTTGGATTTACTGCCGCTCCATTGTTTGTCATTGCCGCAATTTGGTTTCTGGGGTTTGGTCTATGCCTTTGCGTCTTATGTGTTCGCCACTGCTGCTACCATCGATTCAAACAGTCTTATGGCAATTCAAAATCCAAATATGCTCTTTCTCTACTTGGACTATTCATTACAGCAGCAATGTAGGTTCCTCCCTTCTCTTTGTTTTGTCAAAAACAAGTGATGCGAATTATGTGAATGATGGGTTGTCTGTGCTTCAAGTGTCGGAAGCATCGTCCTGTTCACCGGCCAGGAGAAGTTACATGGAAGCACAAGTAGCACACTGAAATATGTGGTGAAGCAGGCCGATACTATGGTTGAAAAGCTAGAAATCTATATGATTACCTTGCTGCCGCTAAGCATGTCGGAGTGGATCAAATATCTTTACCACCCAAAGCCCAGAGCAACATTGACAAAGTAGAAACTGAGATTAATTCTTCAGCAACCAAACTTGAGAGAAAAACAGACCAGAATTCAGATAAGATTCAGCATGTGTTGAATTCAGTGTTAGTGATTAACTTACGTGCTGTTCTGTACATCTTTTCCTATTTCAGTATTTGTACTGATTGATATTTCCACTTTCTGTAGAAGATTGGCTGTCATCATTATTGCAGCTACGATGCTCCTCTTGGCTTTACTTGGCTTCTGCAAGACTATCTGTTGTCACGATCAGATCAACTGCATATATTTCAAGTGACTATAGCGAAATTCCCTCACACGTTGATTGTTACTCCTGGCAATTCCATCGGTGTTAGGAGTTCAGCCACTTGTGTCCCTGTGAGTGCTTCAGCTGTTATATGTCCCTATTTTTTATCACGATGTGGACTTTTTGTAGATTGTCAATTTTCGGGTGGATCTTGGTCACTGTTACATTCGTTTTATGTGGATTTTTTGTCATTCTCCACAAGTAAGTGCAGGGGATCATCCTTTATGATCTGTCTGTTGCCCCATAATTCTTTTAGATCAACGTTTTTCCTCTACTGTTAATTTTTTACTTGTTAAGGCTACTATCTTTAGTCTATTTCTTATTATGCCATCTGCTGTGGCCTATGATACAGTTTCTAGCCAAGTCCACTATGTTGCGACCTAACTTTTTCAGTATGTAAGTTAAGGTTTTTTGCTAAACGATAACTTCCTCATCAAAAAGGAAAAATAAAGGCATATAGATATGGCTCGCTACTAGAGTCCCATGGCAGTTTCAGTAACTCTTGAAGTAAATACATTTATGGTTTTCAAGTAGCGATTGTAATGCTGTATTCACCTGCTAGAGTTGGCTTGAAGCCTTATGATTTGCTTCTCAGTCTTCTATTCTTAAAAAATTTTAGTGCAATGGGTGACACCTGTGTTGCCATGGAAGAATGGATCCAAAACCCCACAGCCCACACATCCATGGATGATATCCTTCCCTGTGTGGACAATGCAACTGCCCAACAGACCTTGTTGCAGAGCAAAGATGTTACCTTCCAGTTGGTCCGTGTAGTCAACAGACTCATTGGCAACATCTCGAACCACAACTTTCCAGCAGACAGTGACCCTTTTTACTGCAACTAGTCTGGCCCGTTAGTGTCACTCCTTTGTAATCCTTTCCATCATGATAAAAACTGGTAGAAGATGTGCTGATGGTGAGGTCAACTTTGACAATGCGTCGCAGGTAAGCCAGAGATTCTGTACATTAGCAATGACTAAAGCTGTTTCTTCATGGAGATGGGACAGCCTAGTTGAGTCAAGTCGTGTGAAACTTATTATAGTTATGATCTGCAGTAATTTCTCATACATATCGAGGAAAGAGAGCTATTGAGGATAATTTGCATCAGATAATTTCGACCAATGCTAGCGTGCTGAAGAGCACTGCAATGAATCTTTTCACTGATAGAGGCCATTAGATTTCACTTCTCTTTATGAAATTTATAAGGGTCATGTGTACATAATTGGCAAATGATAAGGCTATGGATGATTTTCTAGTACAGAGTTTGCAGAGAGCTTTGCAATTAACATAGTGACAATAATTTGGTGCAGGAATGGAGGAAATACATCTGTGAGGTCTCAGCAAATAATCTTTGCACTTCAGTGGGCCGCTTGACAACCGTATTCTATGACTAGATGACAGCCATTGTCAATGTGAGCTACGGCTTATATCACTATGGTCCATTCCTTGTCGACCTACAAGACTGCTCTTTCGTTCGAGATGCCTTCTGTGAAGTCGATAAGGATCACTGCCGAGGCCTAAGGCTCTATAGTAAGTGGATCTATGTTGGGTTGGCTTTGGTTTCTGCTTCAGTAATGCTTTCATTGGTGTTCTGGGTGGTTTATGCAAGAGAGCAACGGAAATACCTGGTCACCAAACAGTTTATACATCTGACAGATCAAGATCAGTCGGAAGTAGAATGAGATCGAGATTTACTGTGCCAATGCATCGTGCAAATTCTCATTTAATTCTATTTTTTTGTCTAATGTGGAAAAAGATTCTCAACACATCATGTAGGGAATTTGAAAATTCAATATTTGTGATAAACCACTTTCAAGTTTCTTCAAAGATTCTTTTCCAACATTTTGGAACATCATTTCCTCTTCATCAGGGACTCTTGCTCTTAAAATTTCTTTCCAGAGAGAAGGAATTTATGCTTAAACATCGCGCACCGGCATCATTTACTAAATAAGTTGTCCTGAGCAGTCAAAGAAAGCAAGCTAGATGTGCTTTTCCCCGTAGATTCGAAAATAACAATCATCCATCCCCCCTCCCGCGGTCTCTCTCTATGATCACATGATTTTTGCATCTCCAGCATATTTTGGTGCTTTCCTTTTTACACATTCGAGTTTGTTTCGATGTACTTTGGGGAAACAACATGCGAAGACAAGTTCTATACTATGTCGACCATATGTGAAAAAATAAGAAAGCTTTAGCTAAAAGCTCGTGCCGTGCCAATTTAATGACATCAAGAGAAAGCAACCGAATGTCGGAAGACTCGAAACCATAGAAACAGCCTTTCGGAGAAATTTTTCCTACCAACTACAGCGAAATCAAACACACACAATCCTATGGCCAAAAGGAAAAAACATTAAATTTTCCTGAAGTGTCTTAGCCGAGACCATAATATTGCATCAGGGAACATAAGCAAATAGCAAGCTACGATACCAGAAAATTGTGCAGATGAAATGGAACTGTTCGTCCTCAAAATCTGAACTGTATGTGCATGGGCGGCAGTCAACTGTGGATCATCTGACCCTGCAATTTCACCTTGCAATCATGCAAAATGCAAATGGCCTTCTTGGTTTGTACGGCTTTGAAATTCCATAAGATAGAGAAGAGACGGCATTGGCCCGACTCTTTGTTCTATAGCAAAAGATTGATTGTAACCATCATTCTGTGTTGTTTTTCTTTTCCAAGATCACATATTTTGCCTATCACCTTTGTGTTTTTTTTTTATGAGCTGTGCGTGACGGAGAAAGGCTGCTGACCTTTCTCTACCGTCTCTTGAACTAATGAAAACTAATGCCAGGAAGCCAACGCGGCCAATGACTGTTAAACGCACGCAAGGGTTGGACCTTGCTGGTTAGCGACATGATTGTCCCTTGCAAGGTAAACTACAATGGAACGCATTTCACATGTCCCATAAAAATTCCATTTATTCCAAAGTTAATGAGAAAAATTAAGAAAGAACGGTCTCATTCCATTAGATCCAAGTCAATTACACGTTGAGAAATACCACAATCACTACATCCAATGAAAAATACCGAGTTTTCACGTCATCCATGATTGATTATGTTTGTCACATCATATGAACCCTTTTTTGTAAAATTAATGATCGTGAAAAATGAAACCTACTTTTATTAAGAAGGAGCCGTTTCAATGAACGTTGTTTCCGTGGATGACTCAGTCTGTTAGGAAGAACATAGTTTGCGGTTATAAGTAGAGATGAATTGCAACCTTGAGAAACGCATTTCTTTACACAAAAGGATCTATTAAGAGAACTCATTCACTGCAGTACACTCACCCTCAGAAAAGTATCTTTGAACGGATTAAGCAGCTAAGCCAACATGGCTTCCTTTGTCCAAACCAAAACATCGATGCCGAAAGTGAGCCAGATCTTTGACGAGTTCCGGTGGGTGATCCAAATCAGCCGGACACTCGAGGAAGAGCTCGAAGACAAAACCGAGGTGCCTGTCTCCATTTTCAGCGTCGCGAAAGTATTAATGTCTACCGCCCCAGATCTGTACACCCCGCAACAAGTGGCAATCGGTCCATACTACCATTGGCGCCCGGAGATGCATGAGACGGAGAGATACAAGCTCGTGGTGGCGAAAAGATCTGGGAAGCAACTCCAGAGGATCAAGTTCCAGAATTTGGTGGAGCAACTGGTAAAGCTTGAGTCGAGAGTCCGAGCCTGCTATTACAAGTACCTGGACTTCAACGGCAAGACACTGGCATGGATGATGGCAATCGACGCGTCGTTCTTGCTCGAGTCCCTCCAAGTCTATGCCATCAAAGAGGGTAAGATACTCTCCAGGGTCTCATCGAGGATGTCGCATTTGGTAGATTATGCAGGAAGGAAGTCTGCACACAATGTCATGCTTAGGGACATAGTCATGCTAGAGAATCAAATCCCACTTTTTATATTGCGGAAGATGTTGGAATTCCAATTCGCGTCCTTCGACGAAGCTGACGACATGTTGCTTGTGATGCCAATGGGGTTTTACGAGGAAGTCTCACCTTTCAAAGTGATGGAGGCAATAGACCAAAAAAAAAAAAGTGATTGGAGGCATTGCCCAAGATACAAGTCTCAGTCTCTGCCCACCATAGTACCCAAATTGAAGGAACAACCCGAGATTGTTGAGGAGGAAGTTGACAACGAGGACAAGGAAGGAAAGGCAAAATCACCACGGTCGCTGTTGTCTTCCAGCGGCACAAATTATATCAAGCAACTATGCGATCAAATTTGGAATTTGCTCTCCAAGTTGAATGAAGGCCCTATTGAAATTGTCAAGAGGCTGCTTCTTTCAAACCCAGTGAAGGTAGTATTGAAATTCCCATGGACTATTCTCTCTAAACTCCCATTTTTCTCAGTCTTGGCACAGCCTCTTGAATCCTTATTTTCATCCCAAGTAAAAGAAGAGGGCAAGTCAGAAAATGAAGACAGCAATCCTCACAAGCCACCTTCAGTTGAGGAGATCACAATCCCTTCGGTCTCTGACCTATCCAATGTAGGAGTCCGTTTCGTACCCACCAAGGGAAACCTCTCTAGCATCAGTTTCGACGCCAAGACGGCGACGCTTTACTTGCCTGCCATAAGTCTGGACGTGAACTCGGAGGCGTGCATGAGGAACCTAATCGCTTACGAGGCGTCCAACGGGTCAGGCCCATTGGCTTTCACGCGCTAAACTGAACTCATGAACGCCTCTATAGACTCTGATGAGGGCGTGAAGCTGTTGAGAGAGAGAGAGGGGTCGTATTGAACCGACTGAAGAGCTACGAGGAGGTCGCAAAGCTGTGGAACGGTGTTGAATTTTGGTAAAGTAGTCACAAAGAAGGACACAAGAGTTACGAGGTTCGGCGATGTGCCTACGTCCTCGGGCAAAAACTCTCTGCTTTTTTTCTTAGAGAGATCTGCTGCCATTATTCTGCAAATATACACAAGGGATGCTATAACAAAGGAAACTAGCAAACCCAAAAATATGAAAACAATCAAAAATACAGATTTGCCTATAATAGATTTGCATACAATCTCTCCTTTCCTTTGAATAAGAAAAACGCAAATCTCGCAAATCTCGCCAATACTCCCCCTCAAGTTGGAGCGAAGACATCGTCTGAGGTCAACTTGTTCACCATATCTTGAAATACTCCCTTGGATAAAGCTTTGGTGAAGACATCCGCAAGTTGATCCTTACTACGAATATATGGCGTTTCTATTGTCTTGTCTTGAACCTTTTCCCTTACAAAGTGACAATCGACCTCTATGTATTTGGTCCTCTCATGGAAGACTGGATTTGAAGCAATATGTGTTGCCGCCTGATTATCGCAGAATAGCTTTGTAGGTTTAGACATGGCATCACGGCCCAATTCTTGAAGTAATAAACGGAGCCATACGATCTCACTAGTGGCAGCAGCCATGGCTCGGTACTCTGCTTCTGCACTAGATCTAGCCACAACTGTTTGCTTCTTACTTTTCCAAGTAACAATATTTCCACCAACAAAGATACAAAAACCTGTGGTAGATTTTCTATCCATAGGATTGCCAGCCCAATCAGCATCAGTAAAACCCACAATCTCTGTATTACCATTATTCTTCAATAATATTCCTCTTCCCGGGGAAGCTTTCAGATATCGAAGGATCTGGTTTATCAACTCCATATGCCCTTGTGTAGGTTTTTGCATAAATTGGCTTACATAGCTAACAGAATAAGCAATGTCAGGCCTAGTAATAGTTAGGTAAATCAATCTCCCTACCATACGTTGAAATTGCCCAATATCCTCTAATGGTGTTTCATTGGACACAATCTTACTGTTGTAATCCATAGGAGTGCTAGCAGGTTTAACGCCCAACTTACCTGTCTCCTTCAACAGATCTAAGACATATTTCCTTTGAGTTAGGAATAGACCTTTGTCAGAACTTGCTACCTCTATGCCCAAAAAATACCTCAATTTTCCAAGGTCTTTAATGTCAAATTCCTTGCTCAACATTTGCTTAAGCTCTGCAATACCTGTGAAGTTACTGCCAGTAATGATAAGATCATCAACATAAATGAGAATGACAACAATACCTTCACCAACTGCTTTAGTAAACATTGAAGAGTCAGCTGCGCTCCTTTTGAAACCAAATCTAGTGAGTGCAGAACTCAATTTGCCATACCATGCTCTAGGCGACTGTTTGAGGCCATATATTGCTTTCTTTAATTTGCAAACCATTCCCTTATCATTCTCTAAGAAATGTCCAGGAGGGACATCCATATAGACCTCTTCCTCCAGGTCTCCTTGGAGGAATGCATTCTTTACATCCATCTGAGTGAACTAAATAAAATAACTGTTCTGATTTATGTGTGCTATGTGGAAAAGGTAACCTATGCTGCTTAGCATAATGACAAGGATCACAGCAATTGGAATCATAACTTAAAGTCATATCAAGAGCATGTAACACCCGGTCAGAGGGATGACCCAAACGCCAATGCCACAGTCGGGATGTGTCAACAGTCTTCCTTTGAGCCATCAAAACTTTGCTGTTGAAGTTCACCATATACAGCCCATTTTGTAACTGCCCTTCACCAATCATCCTCCTCGTTGTTCGATCTTGGAAGAAAACCTTTTGAGGAGTAAAAATAGCATTGCAATTCCACTGGTTAGTGCATTTGCTAACTGACAATAAATTTGAGGATAATTCGGGTACCAATAAAGCTTCAGAATTATGAGAGAAAAATTTAATTTGTCCAACGCCCCTAGTTGGAACCTGTCCACCATTAGCAATAGTAATAGGTGGATATGACACATTTGAAGTAATATTGGATAGCAAGTTTTGAGAATTACACATGTGGTCTGTAGCTCCAGAATCAACAATAAATTGAGTTGTGGATATAGCTGAGTAAGCATGAACATTACCAGATGTCATAGCCAAATTTCCAGTTTCAGTGCCGGAGGCGTTTGTTTCATTGCCATGTATCTGAAGTAATTGCTGAACTTGTTGAGACAAAACCTCTAACTTGGATTGAAAATCATTTGGATTTTCTTGGACTGCCACCTTGGCTTCTGCACCCCTGTCTTTGGAAAGACGCAAATGCGGATGAAGGACCCAGCACCTCTCTTTGGAATGACCATCACGATTGCAATGGTCACAATGAAACCGAACTGGTTTCTTGAACTTTCCTTTGGCAAACCGAGCAGTAGGGTCTCTTTGCTTCATGTTGATCGCACTGTGGGCGGATTGTTCACCGAGTTCTCCTGATGTAATTGGGGCCAAAGGCATGACCCGTCTCCTTGTTTCCTCACTTTGGATTATGGCACAAACTTCATTAAAAGTAGGCAATTCAGGACTCATAAGAATTTGACGTTTGGTGTCCTCAAACTCGGGTCTAATACTTGCTAACAGCTGAAAGATTTTATCTTGTTCTTCTCGATTGACATAATCCATCGCATTATGGGTCGCAGGTCTATACTGACGAAGCTCATCCCATTGCTTCTTCATTTTTCCCAGGTGTTCAGTGAAAGATTGTGTTACGCCTTGCTTAGAACAAGCCAGTCCTTGCTGCAACTCAAAGATCCGAGATGCATTTCTAGATTGACCATACATCTCGTATATCGAATCCCATAACGCCTTTGCAGACTCTGAATATGCAAATATCTCGTAGATCTCCGGTTCCATGGAATTGAATATCCAAGACATCACACAGTGATCATTGGCTTGCCATTCCTCAAAAGAAGGATCTGACTCTTGAGGAATTTTTGTCCGACTAGTGATATGGCCCAACCGAGATCGTCCACCAAGTGCAATGGTGACGGCTCGGGACCACGGCAGAAAGTTCCTCCCATTCAGTAACAAGGACGTGAGTCGCTGACTGTGTGCCTCCTGCACAACGGTCTTCGATGACCCCATTCCCGCAGCATTTTTCTCCTTATCACCCATAACGTAGAGCAAACAAAAGAAAAAAAAATTGCAGAGACGACAGAAGACGACGAGCAAAAAGAAATTCGATTCAGTGCTCACAGGAATCGTCGATCTGAGACCTGCTCTGATACCATGTTGAATTTTGGTAAAGTAGTCACAAAGAAGGACACAAGAGTTACGAGGTTCGGCGATGTGCCTACGTCCTCGGGCAAAAACTCTCTGCTTTTTTTCTTAGAGAGATCTGCTGCCATTATTCTGCAAATATACACAAGGGATGCTATAACAAAGGAAACTAGCAAACCCAAAAATATGAAAACAATCAAAAATACAGATTTGCCTATAATAGATTTGCATACAATCTCTCCTTTCCTTTGAATAAGAAAAACGCAAATCTCGCAAATCTCGCCAATAAACGGGATGAGCAAGTCGATCCGGTTGACAAAAATGCCCTTCTTGGACGAGGCGATCGGGGACGTGAACAAGTACTACAACGGGAGGTGAACAATTCATACAAGCCCATCGAAATATTTGCTGAATCAAATTTGGTAGATTGTCTCAGTATAGCACTCCTATAGTACATTAATCATATTTAATATTGAACTTGTATGCTTGCGCCCTTGTTCATTTTGAGTTTCCTCAATGATCCTACTGTCTCCAATCTCGTGTTCATTCATCTGTGGAGATCCGACAATAAACAGAAGGAACGAGAATCTCGCATTCTCTATCGTTTCAAATTAGTTTTTATCCAGTTTCTGCATTACAAATTGACAAAGCCTGTAAATGGATGGATTTTCCTCGCAATCTGAATGATAGCAACATCACCACGAATGGTACTCTGTTCCCATATAGGGGCTAAGTCTGAAAATGATAAAATAGCCAATGCCAAAACCAAGTAGACATCTAGCGGATCTTTCACAGCGGCAACTCAGTTCTCTCGTTACCATCTCGTGATCTTTGTGATTATGACATACTCCTGGTTATAGCGTGGCCAGAACTTCAGATTCCACCAACTTCAGTACCTCTTCACCCATTTGTTTGCATCCTACCAATGTTTGCATATGCAAGCGTAAAGACGAGTAACAACCTAATCAAGTCATTTCAATAAATAATGTGGCCAGAACTTCAGATTCCACCGACTTCAGTACCTCTTCACCCATTTGTTTACATCCTACCAATGTCTGCATATGCATGCGTAAGACAAGTAACAACTAATCAAGTCATTTCAGTAAATAATGCCTGCATATCATCTATTCTGAAATAAAATCGCCAATAGGCAGAGAGCACACAGGAAAAGCACATCCATCAAATTTTAAAGTCATTACCCAAGTTATGTGCAGATTCCATCATCTGCTAGATATAATCTCTTCAATCCGACACAATACAAAAAAGGTCGAGAGCTTCTGTAAGTCAATTTAATATATAGCTATTTCACCAAGTATTTAGCCAAACTGACCCCTGCTAGATATAATCTCTTCAATCCGACATTGTGCAAAAAAGGTCGAGAGCTTCTGTAAGGCAATTTAATATGTAGCTATTTCACCAAGTATCTAGCCAAACTGACCCCTTCCCCTCAAGCCCTCAGATCTAATATTGTCAGCATGCAAAGATATGTATGTTTTTGCTGGGATAAAAAGGCAAAGATAAAAATAAAAAAGGAAAGACTTTAGTTGCTGCGGCTGGGGTCGTTCCTTTGCTGCTAGGTCTGCTGCTGGGGCTGCAGGGAGGATTGCTGTGGGAGTTGAAGTTGCTGGGGGGGCTGCTGGGGTTGCTGGGAGGATTGTTGCGGGAGTTGAAGTTGCTGGGGGGGCTGCTGGGGTTGCTGGGAGGATTGTTGCGGGAGTTGAAGTTGCTGGGGGGGCTGCTGGGGTTGCTGGGAGGATTGTTGCGGGAGTTGAAGTTGCTGGGGGATGCTGGGGGGATTGCTGCGGGGGGATTGCTGCAGGGGGATGCTGGGGGGATTGCTGCGGGGGGATTGCTGCGGGGGGATGCTGGGGGGATTGCTGCGGGGGTTGCTGGGGGGATTGCTGGGGGGATTGCTGCGGGGGTTGCTGTGGGGATTGCTGCCGGGGCGGTTGTTCCCGGGGGGGTTGCCGCGGGGGTCAAAGTTGCCGGGGGGTTCAAGTTGCTGGGGCGGTCGCCGCTGGGACTAGGATGGCCACGGAGCATGTCGCTGGGGAGGCGGCCGCCGTTGGGATTGCTGCCGGGGCGGTTGTTCCCGCCGTTGGGATTGCTGCCGGGGCGGTTGTTCCCCGGGGGGTTGCCGCGGGGGTCGAAGTTGCCGCGGGGGTCGAAGTTGCCGCGGGGGTAGAAGTTGCCGGGGGGGTCGCCGCGGGTACGAGGGTGGCTGCGGCGCATGTAGCTGGGGAGGCTGCTGGGGCTGGCGGCCCGGAAGGGAGAGGGAGAATTGGCGCGGTTATTGCGGAAGGATTCGACAGCTTTGATGGCAGCTGATCTGAGGATGTGCTGGTGGTATGCTGTTGCTGCTAGTGCCCCCACAAATGGCCCAAACCAGAAGAGCCACTGCTCATGAACATCCACATTCACAGACATCAATTAATACTAGCCTAAAATCACTATCTATTGGCAATAATATCAAATCCAAATGCGCACATAACATCTTTGGATAATAGGGGTCATCAAGCCAAAGGCATGTAGTAAAGCTTGGTTTGAGGATGGGGTAGGCTATACCTGGTCAGCCCAGACTTTGCGGTGGTTGTAGATAACAGCAGCACCAAAGCTCCTAGCTGGGTTGATGCCAGTGCCGGTGATGGGGCTGGTGGCCAAGTGAACTATGAACACTGCAAAACCAATTGGCAATGGAGCCAAACCCTGCACACCCAAACACAAACCCCCATTTTACCAGAAGCAATTACTGCACTTTATTATTGAAAAAAATTGCAAACAGTTTCATCAAATAGCATATAGATTCTGTGTTTCAAGCTAACATGAGAGGGATCTTCTTGATGACAGCCTGAACTCACGCGCGCGCGCACAAACACATGACGACGACGATAAGGAATTGCTGTCTATGAACCTTAAGTATCTGTGCAAAAAAAAACATCTAGAGGAAAAAGGAGAAAAATTAAAAATCAAGAGATCTTAATTTCAACAGTAGCATAACATGGATAAGGATGACCAGTTTAAGAAAACACGTGGGCCGGGTGGGCTTATCCAGTCCACCTGCAGCTTCCAATACAAAGTAAAACTCAAGCCTCTACCACATAATAGTCCAGAGGAAAAGAAACTAATCAACAAAGACACTAGAGAGCCCTTCCATACGAAGCTAGTGTTAATGAAAATGCTTTTTGAACTTGCGTCTTTCTCGTGCTTCAGATGACAAAATTTGACTAAGCCTCATCAGAAAAGCTAGAACACTGTTAAAAAGTAGTAGTGAGTAGTTACTTACAGGCTCGTGAGAGTCACGAGCTCTCCTCTTTGGATCAGTGGCTGATAACACAGTGAAGACCAGCACGAAAGTGCCGAAGATCTCTGCAACCAGGGCCGTGCCCGTGCTGTAGCCCGGAGCCACCGAGTTGGCACCACCTCCAAGCGAGTTGTAGTAGGGCTTCAGGGATGCCTTTACCAGCCCTACACCACAAATAGCGCCCAAGCACTGGGCCATCATGTATGCCACTGCCCTATTCAGGCTCATCTTCCTTGCCAAAAATAGCCCTAATGTCACCGCCGGGTTGATGTACCCACCTGGGTTGAAACAACAAACGTTACAGAACCCCTGAAGACCCATTAACGTCAAAATGCGAATTTTCCTGAGTTATTGAGCTATAAACGAACTCTAAGAACTAGAGCCAGACAAATGAAACAGAACGAACGCCTCAAACCCCATGTAACTCAGCTATCACTTGAAGAAACAAATTCTAAGAACTAGAGCCAGATGAAACAGAATGAACGAACTCTATGTAACTCAGAATGAACCCATCACTTGAAACAGAATGATCGCCTTATAACCCACGTAACTCCGCTATCACTTGAAGAAACGAACTCTAAGAACTAGAGCCAGACGAAACAGAATGAACGAACTCTATGTAACTCAGAATGAACCCATCACTTGAAACAGAACGATGGCCTCAAATCCCATGTAACTCGGCTATCACTTGAAGAAACGAACTCTAAGAACTAGGGCCAGACGAAACACAATGAACGAACTCTATGTAACTCAGAATGAACCCATCACTTGAAACAGCATGAATGCCTCAAACCCCATGTAACTCAGCTATAACTTGAAGAAACGAACTCTAAGAACTAGGGCCAGACGAAACAGAATGAACGAACTCTATGTAACTCAGAATGAACCCATCACTTGAAACAGCATGAATTCCTCAAACCCCATGTAACTCAGCTATCACTTGAAGAATCGAACCCTAAGAACTAGAGCCAGACGAAACAGAATGAACGAACTCTTTGTAACTCAGAACGAACCCATCACCTGAAACAGAATGATCGCCTCAAACCCCATGTAACTCAGCTATCACTTGAAGAAACGAACTCTAAGAACTAAAGCCAGACGAAACAGAATGAACGAACTCTATGTGACTCAGAATGAACCCATCACTTGAAACAGAATGAACGCCTCAAACACCTTTTAACTCAGCTATCACTTGAAGAAACGAACTCTAGGAACTAGAGCCAGACAAATGAAACGGAATGAACGCCTCAAACCCCATCAACAAAACATGCAATCTATGAAGAGTCCTTGAGCTACCATTTACAGAAAAGGAGAGAACTTGGAGGACCCAAGCATGAAAAAAACAGAGAGTATGAACGTGCGAAAGTGGAAAAACGTACCCGATACGCCAGCAGTGCAGTAAACAAGGACGAAGGTCATGCCACCGAAGGCCCAGGCGTCGAGGAGGCGGCCGACGCCGTCGCTAGGCCCGGTCTGATTCTTCTGGGTGACGACGGTGCAGACGGCGACGTAGAGGAAGAGGAGAGTGGCGATGAACTCCGAGATGAGGTCTCTGTAGAAGGACCAAATCTTGAACTCCGACTTGTCGAGGAGAGGAGCTGGTGGGGGGTCCACGAAGCCTCTCCAGCGTCGGTGAGTCTGCCCTTCCCCGTCCATCTTCTTCGTTGCGGAGGCGGAGGCGGAGGCGGAGGCGGGCCGGAGAGGGAGATAGCTGGGAAAAAAACTGGGATTTCGTTCTCTGAAGACGCAAAAGAGAGGAGTGAGAGTGAGAGTGTCGTGCGAATGAAGAGAAAGAGAGGGGCTTCGATTGGTCACGGTGAAAAGGCGCAAAGAGAGAGGCGGGGGTGGTTGGGTACGGAGGTTTTTCATTTTTCAGTGTATTATTGTTTAAGAAAAGAAGAAAAGAGGGTACCAAATTACCGATAATGAAAAGAATTATAAAAAAGCGAGAATAATATTCAACTACAATATCCCTCTCTACTGATTTGGAAAAGAACTTCCATTTTATTTTGAGATTTTCAAGCTCCATTTATCTTGTGAAAAATGAACAATTTTCCTAAAAATGACCGTTTTTATCGTTTGAAATAATTAATAAATAAAAATTATTTTTATTATCGTGAATCGCGAAAACACCTTTCATTCATTTATTTTTTTTACTGATACAAGCGGTCCCGTAGGGAGCGAGGCGAAGGCCAAGGAGCGGGTGACCAGGCTCGACAAGAGCTTCGGGTTCTTGAGGAACTTCGGGAGCAAGTATGAGCTTGGGGATGAGATTGGGAGAGGGCATTTTAGGACAATGGCGTTGAGCTGCTGTTTGCCCTCATAGATGTGAAATTAAGTTCCATGGTTCTTAGGTTGGAGAGGATCATCAAAGGTCAATTGTTCTGGTGTGAAGAAAAAGATAAAAGATACAGCAGCTGTCTGAACAGGCATTGGTGGATCATATATTTATGTTCGTAGAGTATGGTCGGTCGATGCTAGTGCCCCGGTGGCTATTAATTGAAATTTTGGAGTTCTGGGGAATAGAGGGAGAGAGGCAATGCGCCACTCCCAACAGCTCGACCTACCTGTCCTGTGTAGTGATGAGCAACTTTTTCAATTAATCTTTACTTTTAGCCGTTTCCAGTTTTACATATCTGACTAATGGGACTGTTGGTCTTCTCTAAAGATGATTAACTTAGTTAGAAAAAAAATCAATATTGCTTCTTGAAATAAGTCCAACTTTACCTATCAAAAAGAAAAATAGAGGAACCGATACATTGCCAGCGTCCTATTGTAATTGTTGTAATTAATTGGCACTGTGTCAGCTTGGCTATCATTACCATATATTTTTTTTGTGGCTTCGCGTTTTCCCGGCCCTCTTCTAATCCATGATTTCACAGTACTCTTAAATTTTTTCTGTAAACAGATTATTACGGACAAAAAATTATTATTAGAGAAACAAAGGTGCTTTAATTAAAATCTATGGCGATTCAATCTTTCCCAATATTCCGCTTACCCGACGTGGGTGACATCATGATCAACAAACAAACACGCACTCCCTCCCCCCGCGCCGAACCCATATTCCTTCTTTGGAGAAGTAAAGAAATCAATCAGAAAGCATTGCCAAAGATCAATGGATTGCAAGGAGATCATGCAAAAGAAGAATAGACAAGGAAAAGATTCTTTCCAATAAAAATTTGCTGGAACAAATTAAATCAATGGGCAAAAGAAATGACTCAAGTTACATCAGCAAAATTCTAAAAAAAAGTACCCCGCCCATATCAAGATGCCCTGTCCCAACCACGTCCCCGAGCTCCAACTTGCTTATGAAGTTAAAAGGCGTGAATGATAATCATTAAATTCCCGAAAATAATTTATGGCCAGAAATATTTTTATTTCTATTACTTGAATGAGTTTTCGAGCAGAGAAATGTGATTAATAACAACATAAATTTTTTGTTCCTAGAATAAAAATTCGTTTGATAGACCTTAAAATTTCTGGGGGACGACGGGCAACAAGGACGGGCAATAAGAAGAGTTTTTTTTTTGTTTATGTTTCGGAAATAGATAAGTATAAAATTTCTACTCCTCATTTCTATTCCAAATTTATTTTTTGGCTAAAAATTTATCCCCGAAAGTAGAAAAATAAAATTACGTTACCAAACAGATTTCTATTCTAAAATTGTGATCAGAAACAGAAACATAGAAAAATCGATAAACATAATAATTATCATGCACGCCCTAAACAGCTGCGAACTTTTGCATAGGCTTGTGAGGCCTCGCCACAGGCTTGCCAGCCCCCAAGCCCTATAGTAGAGCTCGACCATAGCTACCGGGACGATGTGGCCCTTCAGCTAGCATGGCAACGGCCTCCAAAAAAGAGCAACAGCGGTGAGCATAATGAGGAGAAGGAGATGTGGTGGTGGTGGTGGTGGTGGTAGACTGGCAGTGGTGGATGTATCAGACTCAGAAAGCCTATCGATCGAGGGGAGAGAGTATGTATGGATGTTGGTTTTTCTTAGGGACGGGGTGGTTTGGGAAATAAAATGGTAATTTGTAAGTTATATGTGGGCGAAAAATGCAACTTATTGAAGTTGTGCTTCCAACTTCTTCTAATCCATCAATGATTCTCTGTTTTTTTCTTTTTGATTTTTTCAAGATGAAAAAAAGAAAAAGAAAAAGAAAAATACTAGCTTGTTCCCACTACACATTCATTACCTGCTAAGATTGCGTTTGGTAATTGGTTAAATAATAACTGATTCTATTCTTTTGATCTCAGAATCAATTTTGGAACAGAAATCCGTTTGATAAATTTTTTGTTCCCAGGCACAAATTTGCACAAATTTGTTCCCAAAATCAAATTTGGAACAGAATCAAAAGGCAAAAAAAAGCTACTTCTTAATTTTAAGAACAAGAATCAGAAATGGAAAAGAATTTTTTTTTCTTCCTCTTCTTCTTCCTGGCCTATGGCCGGTCGCCGATCGCAAGCAATCGCCCATAGGCCAAGGCCGACGAGGGCGTTGCGGGCATCGCCGGTGCCCGACAATCCGGTCTTCCTCCGACAAGCTCTGACAACTTCGCCCCCTCCCCCCATTGCTTGACTGTATAAGTCCTCCATTTTCCTCTGGCAGTGACACTCGCCGGCTTGCAAAGTAGAAGTTTCGAGGGTTTTCCTTTTTCGCCTTTTGTTTCAGCAAGCTCCTCGTTCTAGTTGTTGCTACTGCTCTTGTTAGCTAACTTGCTAGGAATCACTTGAGCTGCGGAGGTGGGCTCGTCTTCCGCCTCACCGGAACCCTAGAATTTTAGGTGCTGGCCTCTCGCTTCCTTCCGTTTGCTTGGTTTCCTTCGGAGCTATATCACATGAGTGGGGCTGTCTTCCCTCATGGATTAGGTTTCTACGGTTTCGAGTGAGCGAGCTCAAGTTTAGTGTTCCCTGGCTCAGTCGCCCTCGCCTAAGTCGAGGAGGGTCGCGACGCCCTTGTCGGGCCTAGCCTATGGCCGGTCGTCGGCGCCGGTGACTTAGCTATGGCCAAGGAAGGGGAAGAAGAAGAAAAAAAAAGAAAGAAATATTAAAAAATTAAAAAATATTATTAATAAAAAGAAATTTTGTATAGTTATCAAAAGTGTTTTTATTTTTTTTTTCTATTCCAAAAATATAAATTTTGGGTAGTTGTCAAACGCATTCAAATGCTTAAAAATTGTTCTCTGGTATGGAATAAAAATGAGCAGAAATTATTTTCTGAAATAGTATGGTTACTAAACACTTCCTAATTTATGCTTTTCAGTTCCCATAAATTGATCTCCATAGTGCCCTTAACGAGAACTCGTCTAACTTAAGCGTCGCCGGGAACGTGAGGGACGTTCTCTGAAACGGGAATTTTTCAACCTTCTCCTGATCTTATCATTAGTGTAATAGTTATTATTACTTAGAATTATAAAGTTAATATTGTTGCCGTTGTTTTGATTTATATCGTGGGGTTCGGGTGACGGAGAAACATGACAATGCGCGCGGGCAAAGGGTCTTGTCAGCAATCACGTGCCGCCGCCTGCTGGCAAGTATCCCGTTTTCGATTCCGCGGCACATTCCGGTGGTCCTACTTTTGCACACGCCCTTCATCGGATAAATATGCAAGTCTCCCCTTTTCTTTTGTATGTGTTTTCCCCGAAACGCCTCTGATTTTACCTTTTTATCTCATTGCTGACCCAAGGATGTAGTGTAAGTGTCCACTAGCGAATATCATGCCATAAAAAAAAATCACAAATTCTTTGTTATCCATCTAATAGTTTAGATTTACAAGACGGCGAGGTAAATTGTAAGCAATCAGATATCAATCGACACATGACATGCTATTTCGTAATATCTGAGATCGCGATTCCCTGTTATCTAGTTAGCTCAAAAAAAGTCAAGGATTATATTGAAAAAGGATCAAGCACAAGCAACCGTAAATGCTCACATTTATTGCCCCCTCTCTCACTAGGGTTTCTAATGTCTACCCTCTGCCACCACATCGCGGATGGTGCCGACGATGGAGCCTTGGCCACAAGGTCTAGATTTCCCATGTCTCGATCTGGAGCCCCCAACGACATTGTGCTGGAATCCTTCTCACTGTCCGGCTACCTCCACCTCGTATTGTCGCAACAATCGGCTTGAACAGCAAAGAGAAGATGAACCCAGATTTCCTTCACTTGCTTTTCATGGCTTGCTCGGAGAATAAAAAATGAGGGAGATATGTTCCTTTTGCTCTGTCTAGTGAGAATCCCCACCGACGAGATGTGTGGGCTCCAAAGGAAATCCTCTAGTCCGTGCCTTTGCCCATTCTTGCCTTGCCCATCTTGTTCTCCTTCGTGTGCTCATGGCTCTAGATCTAGCCGCCAGCGACGCGTGCTTGTGGCTGGTGCAGCTACGAGCCACCATGATAATAGGGGGAGTGGCTCCGCCATGGCCACCTACGGTGGAGTCGTCGGCGCTTACGAAAATCTGGTAACCGGCGAGAGCAAAAGAGAGAGAAAAACAAGAGAATGAGATTTTTAAGATTTTAATTTATGGCCACATCAACAGCAATTTGTCATTGGCTTAAAAAAAACGGGGAAAAATTTAAATGAGGGCATGAAGTGCTCTCGTTTTCTCAAATAAGAGTCTAGAATAGACCTTATTTCAAATAAGGGTATGAAGTGCACTTTTTTTCTCAAATAATGATCTAACCTTGCTAACTAATTCATTGCATTTCATTTTTTTTCCATTTTTCTTTTCTTCTTTTTCATTTGTTTTTTTTTCCTTTGTCACTGGCCGGCCGTTGGCAAGGGTCGCCGATCGCCAGTGAGTCGACCCTCGCCAAATCGGGCGAGGCCGGCCCTCACCTGTGGCTATTGATGCCGGCCTCGCCCAGGCACGGCTGTGGGTCGACGGCCTTGCCTGGGTAGGTCGACCCTCGCCCTACCCAGGCGAGGTTAGCCATCGCTAGATTTGGACGATGGCCGGCGACAGAGGATAAAAAATAAAAAATAAAAGGACGAAAATGCTCTTGATTAGTTTGTGAGGTGAGGTCTTTATTTATTTGAAATAAAGTCCATTTTAGGCCATTATTTGAGAAAGTAAGAGCACTTCAAATATTTATTTGATATAAAATTCACTTCAAGTTTTTATTTAAGGAAATAACGCTACTTTAGATTCTTATTTAGAAATTTTCTAAAAAAAAAAAATACATACCACGTCTGCTCATGACTTATAATATCATTATCAAGTAACCGTTGAATATTCTCTCCTCGTTTCGTATCTCCCCCCTGTTCTAAAGCTTTATCCGTCAGCAACGGTCACGAATGTGGCCCTAGCTAAAAGTGCCAACTTTTGATGTGTGGCCCACCACCTCTCGTCAACCTTTTCGAAAGTTACCCCCATTTTTCGATTTTTAGTTTTTTGAAAGAATTCCAGGTACACCCACTCAACTATAGCTCTGTCCTGGAGATGGAAGAGGCAATTTCCATTTTTTTCGGGAAAGCGGCGTTGTTCCATCTATGAGGTGACCATACTGACCTTATCGTATCCTCTGTCCCCCGTGCGTAATCTTGTCTTGTCTTTCCTTCCAAGACAATGCTTTGTTGGATAGGATGACTTCTCCGTTCCAAATTCCCAGGCATGTCGCGAGAACACGAGACGGACTGGCCATTTTCATTTACCCACTCGCTCTTTGCTTCTTCACTTCTCTTTACTGTGGTGGGACTGTTGTACGTTTGTGATAAACTTGGTGGGAGAGTTCTTTATTCACAAGCCAAAATAGCCCCGTGCTGTTCTTGTTCTCGTTCTTGCTCGAAGAATCGAGATGGCGGTATATGCTTGTAAGTGCAACGAAAATAAAAGAGGAGAAAGTTCTATTTAACAAACCAGTTACCACACCTCTTGAAGCGGGAGTTGCAAGTTTGATCCCCATCGAGAGACACGCGCAAAGCATTGACCAATGAAATTATTTTGTTAAAAATTATCAAAAAAAAAATCGAAACCTATTACATTTATGTTAATTCAGTTTTAAACCTTTTAGTTTGACAAATTAAATCTTAAATCTTTTGACGATTTACTAATTTAGTCATTTAAGCCAATTTTAATCGAAAATCGCTGACATGGACGCCGGTAATGCCACGTACGACGATCGATGCTGACGTTGACAATTTTTATAAATTCATAATTTTTATTTTTTTTCTTTTTCCTTCTTTTTTTTCCGACAAAGTCCGGCGAGGGCTGCAAAGAAAATAAAATTTCGTGATTCTAGAAGGGAAAAAAAATTTCAACTCATATGGCGTTGCTGTTTACGTCAGGTCAATATGTACTCAACTCAGGTAAACAAAGTCCCATGATGTGTCATCTGTATCATGGGCACGGTCCTCTTTGGTGGTGACCCGCGGACAATGCCATTAACATCAGATCATGTTCATCTTTGTAATGGTTAGATGCGTGGAGGTTTGTAGTATTGTAATGGGATTTTGCTGAATTTATTTGATTATTCTCTCGCTCTTTGCTTGCTACACCCGACGTAGCTTTTGGGAGGCGCATGCAAGTTTGAATTCATTGCATTAGTCTAGAAATAACGTTCAATCCCTATGTAGTGTCAATGGACATAAAATAACCAAAAATCTTTGAACCTAGCTTTGATTATCCAGCGTTAATAAGCGAAGACGAAGATCCTCTACTCGTGTAGGCACCACATCCTCTTTTCTTTACCATGATCTCCCTTCTAGAGTTAAAAATATTGTACTAGTAGAGTCTTCTTTTATATTTCGCTCTAGTGTTGGTAATGCTTCCTTTTTGTAATTGTTTTGTTTGCAATATAAAGTTTAATTTCTAGCAAAAAAAAAAAAAAGCGAAGACGAAGCACAAGCATCTCAATTTTTTTCCTTTTCGGCCATGTACAACCATGACAGTTGGCCCCCTAAAGAAGGTACAAGCATCAGAAGCCTCCCCACTTCTAAAACAAAACCGCCAGGAAATGATTACAGAGACAAAGGACACAGTACAGCCGAAATAGCAGGCAGAGGCTCTACAACCCGACTGGTAGCACCGCCCTACCGAACGATTTGTTTTGCATGGTATAAAGCAAAAGCAGAGACCCGAGTTATCGCCACTGCGTTATGATTTCCTAGTGGTGGAAAATGTAACGTTTGTAATTTCCTCACCACTCAAACCTAACACCGTAGCAAAACCAGTGGTCCTATGTATTCTTAGTAGATTTTCTTCGCTAGTGCCATTAACGTGAAAATGCAAACACAATAAACACCTTCAAACGCTTGCCTTCATAGTTAATAGTGCTACCCACAGAGATAAGCGAGAACTGGAGAAAATAATGTGTACCCTAACCTCAGCAAATACAATATGGAGTCAAAGATAGTACAGTTAACTCCACAAGAATATAACGGAAAAAGTGGAATTCTAATAAGAAAGAAACTTTTCACCCGATCAGCGACTTTTCGCGATTAAATGTAACTTTGAATTCATTGCTATGCAAATTTGGTATATTGCTAATGGAATCGTCCAAACTGGCCTACTGGTAGAGCAAGATGCGAGTCGTGCAAGCTTAATTATTCCGACAATGGATTGGCCGCCGCAAAAGATGACGTGGTGGGAGAAGTTAGCGGATTCATTACCAATTTTCCAAGCCATAATGTTCCGTAGAGAGAGGCTAATTTTGCGGATCGATCGCTTTATTCGATCAGAAATTCACCATCCAGACAACAAGAGACATCTTTGCCAAGTTATTAACCCGTTCGAAAGATCACTAGTACGTACCGAGAATGTCACTATCACGAACCGTTAATTGAAACACCTAGGTATTGTTATGATGATGCAATGTCCGACACAATAATATGATCGGTAGAGTAACGAGGACACAGCACAAGCCGCCACGGAAGTTCTTGTATCAAATTAGCGGATCCCATAGGGTGGGATCTACATGACTAACCATGGAGGCGAAACCAATCCATATTGGCCTCACCACTGGACACGAACACTGAAGATTTTATTGGTCGTTTCGGCCTCGGTCTCAGACCGCACTTCTCCAGGGCTACAGTACAGTCTCTCTGTGTTTCTCTGTTCTGTTCTTGTTCTCTCACTTTCATCTTTTGGCGCCAACTCGAACGGGACCATCGCCACTTGCTTGCGCTTTGGAGTTTCCCGCCATAAAACATCCGGGAAATTCGGGCACGCACCGAAGTGGGAGTGGTAGGCGGTGCCCTTTTGGCTTTTGGGGCGGGCCGAAACCGCGTGGAATAAATAGCTCCCAAGCCCCAAAAAAGAGAAATGAAAATGGAAATGGTAAAAAACGGGGGACTCCAATCAATTCCAGTCGTCTTCTTCAAAAGGCCCGTGACAAAGCAGGCGACTTTTGAAGGGTCGCGGGCCTTTCCATTGGCTTTAATGGGAGTGTACATTTCAACCTTATTATTATCGAAACCTAGAACCTATCGCATTTGCACTTGTTCATAGGATTCCATGCAGAGCAGGGGTTGATGGGATTCTGGATGGAAAGGTTTTCGGTTTTTGAAATTGGGAGCCGAATCATCTGGTCTTGAAATCGGTCGACCGATCCAGTCCGGTTCCCTAGTGGGCCAACAGAACCATCGATATGTTCTTATTTTTTTATTTTTAAGCATGTAATCCATAATCCATTGCAGGATCTTTGGGCCTTTCGATTGGCTTTGATGAGGGAGTACATTCGACCTTATTATTAACGAAACCTAGAATCTATCGCATTTGCACTTGTTCATAGGATTCCGTGCAGAGCAGGGGGTGATGGGATCCCGGATGGGAAGCTTTTCGATTTTTAAAATTGGGAACCGAACCATCTGGTCCTGTCCGGTTCCCCAGTGGGGCAATGGAACCATTGACATGTTTTGATTTTTTATTTTTAAGCATGTAATCCATAATCCATTGCAGGATCTTTGGCTAGGGAAGCAAATGTATAAAACGAAGATAGAGCTATAGAGAGGGAGGCATGTCAGTTCACACTTTAAAAGCGGTTACTGGAACATTTTGTCATCACTTCGTCAATGCATTAAGGAACAAAATCCACCATAATAAAACACGACATAGCAAGAGAAACGTACCGATTAGGAAAAAAACGGACTGACAACGCATTCATCAAAACGAGGTCGCAGACTCACCAGATCATGAGATTCGTATCGCAACCAGCTGCAGAGTTCACGGAACGGGAGCTTGGAAACTCCCGGCCTCGAAAGCGAATTGGCCAAAAACAGAGCAAGAGAGGGAGGCATCGAGCGATTTAGCCAATAGGGTGATGTCTGAGGGTCGAGCTCTAAGGCGTGGAGTATGCGAGCGTGAGAGGCCTGTGAAGGATTAGGGTGAGGATGAGGGTGAGTCGCGTGGCGTGCAGCAGCGTGAATGGAGTGAAAGATTAGGGCTTTTTAGTTTTTACAGATTTATAAGAAATTATATATATATATATATATATAAATCGGTTCGGTCTGAGTAGACGGTTGGAACCGGATCGAAAACCCCAAAAATGGCCCAAAATCGACTGATTCGATCCGATTCGGGCAGTTCCTTTTACTCACTCTTAATGCAGAGGTCCTAGCGCGCGATGATGATGACTCTCTTTCATGCATTGGATTCCCTGCTCTCTTCTCTCTCTCTCTCTATTCATTATTGTGAACACAAAGCCCAATGGCCACGTCTCAACGTACACCAAAGTCGTGCATTATTGGATTTTACCAACTGGGGCGTTTTTATTTTAAATTAATATTACGAAAAATCACAAACTGATATACTTGTGATAAATTTATCTCAAATTAACTTTTTGATCACAAAAAATCTCAAAATGGCACACATATGACAAATTTACCTTCCGTTAAATTGTATTAATATCACGAAAAATCACAAATTGATAAACTTGTGAATAACAGAGGGGTAAAACTCAAAATCGGCATATCCGTTAACTACCGCGTGTCATACAACTAAGCAATTTGATAATAAAATTTGACGAAAACTAACGGAGGGTAAATTTATCACAAGTGTACCAACTTGAAGTTTTTTGTGGTTAAAAAATTAGTTTGGGGCAAATTTGGAATAGATGTACCAGTTTGAAGTTTTTTGTGGTATTAACTCTTATATTTTTAGGGTTTTGCCGATCAAGGTGCACGTGTTATATGTACCAGCATGTTGCATGCTCGCGATAGCAAGAATTATATGTATTTAATTAAAAGATTTATGCCACTGAACTTGCAGTTTTTTGCATTTATTTATTCATCATCTCGTGATGGGTACGAAGCGAAACCCTAGAATATTGCCAAAATAAGAAGTTACCGAAGACCCCGCAATTCTTTGGATCCCATGGTTCGAGGGAAACGATGATGCTCTCTGACTCTCTGACCTAGGGGTCAAACCAAGGTTGAGGTAAGATATAATTCTTATTTTAATCTGATGTGAGTCTAAGCTACGCATGACAATCATTTTATGCCCAGAAATAAATTCTGGGTAAAAATGATTTTTTTTATTTCGTGTCTGAAAATAATTTCTAAGTATTTGAAGACGTTTGGTAACTACCCAAAATTTCTATTCTTAAAATAGAAAAAGAACATAAATGCCGTTTGGTAACTACACAAAATTTCTTTTTATTAATAATATTTTAAATTTTTTAATATTTCTTTTTTTTCCTTTTTTTTCTTTTTTTCCCCTTCCTTCCTTGGCCATGGCCGACCACTAGCGCTGGTGACCGGACACAGGCCAGGGCCGGCGAGGGCGTCGTAGCCCTCGTTGGTCACGATGGCGAGGCCGACCTCGCTGTCGCCACCTAGGTCCGTCGTCTGGGGTGGCGACGGCGAGGCTGGCCTCGCCTTGGCTGGTTGAGGCTCGACCTTGCCGTCGCTAGCCTAGGTGGCGAGGGGGACCCTCGTTGGCGGCCGGTGGCCGACGAGTGGCGGGGCCGAAGAACAACAACAAACCAAACAAAGGAAGAAAACCAAGAAGAATCAGTTCCAGAAAAATTGTTCCAGAATCAAGAAGCTATTTTTTTTTTGCTTCTTGATTCTGTTCCAAAATTGGTTCTTGGCACAATTTTTTGTAAAATTGTACCCAGACACAAAAAATTTAACAAACAGATTTCTGTTCCCAAATTGATTCTGGAAATAAAAGAACATAATCGGTTACTATTTGGCAAGTTGCCAAACGCATCCTAAGACTCTGTGAGGACCTTTCTTATCAGTGGTCTTGGCCCTTTTTGCTAAATGATGCTGATGATCAGACAATGTCCAATTTCAATTGCCTTCTTTCTTTGTGATAGTAAGTTAATTTCCCAAAATAAAATTCTGGGTTCCGTCATCAGTGTCATATATTTATCGTCGAAGAGTCCAAACGATCACTGAAGCCTATAGATGATTGACATTTAACCGACAATTTTGGTTTATATCTGGTAATGATGATAAAGTTTATGGACTAGTCCAACGAACTCGGAAGATGCTTCTAACACGGCATTGCCTAGTCTTGTTATTGAGAAAACAAACGCGTATGGAAATGATTGCTTAAGAATCAACCCAGAAAAAGTTCCGATAGATTGCGTATGCGTGTGGGCGAGCAACATTCGCAAATTGCACAGGTCGTATAATTTATATTGACATAGTCAACAAAACCAAATCAAGAAAAGAAACATTTGGATTTGGAAATGATAACCCGGCCAATTTTTGGCAAAAGGGTTAAGATTGATGCCATGATTAGTGACGTATATTAATTGTAAGACTTGCCATGATAAGTAAATCTTCCCAATTCCTTATATACACGACCTGGGGCTCTTCCACGCACGTACCCCCGTCAAGGTCCAAGAATTTTTATACGTGTGCTCATTGTAAGAAATTTGAAAGACGTGGTTAGGAGAGGGAGAGGGAGAGAGAGAGGGAGAGAGGGTGAATGGGGGCTGCAAGGGGCGGTGCCAATGACGGGAGAGGTGGCACCAGGTGACCATGCATAAAAGAGAAGTGATTACTTGACACATTGCCATGCACTCTTCTCTTAAAGAGGCAAAGTCAAAATGTAAACATCCATCTTAATCTTAAAAGATTCACATTCCTGAAAATAATAATAATAATAATAATAATAATAATAATAAACTTCATATTGAATAATAAAACTATGTGATCTCAACAAATTTGTGTTACATTCATCCGTACATATATACATGAAACTATAGACTATCTTGTAAAGGTTCTATGCAAACTCTCGAAGATGTTAGCAGAAATGGGACAATGCATTTTTATCCAATTCAAAAGACCCACGATCATCATATATAATCAAGACAAAGCACAAACCATACTCTCACTTTCGGCTTACATGCTTTGACAAAAGTTCCAAGCCCTAGAAAGCAAAGCATATTTTGTTCCGACGTCCAAGTCGAAACCCTAGATTGGGTCAGCAAGTCTTCATCGCCCACTTTTTTCATCAAAATTCTTCCTTCATGGACACAGATATCGTTCTATATTCCCCCCAAGTGGACTATTTGGTGGTGCTTTCAATGTTATCGACATGCCTAGTGTATCCCCCACACCACTGCCAAAATCACACAAGTACTTGAACTTGCATAGACTAAATGACAAAGCACACTTCTTTTATCCAACAAGTTTTCCATATCATCAAGTCTGTTATTATTATAACACGGAAATGCTAACGGATCTTGCAATTAAATCAATACGAAATCACTAAAGAAATAAACGAAAAACAATAAAGACATTAGGAATTTATGTGATCTGATCCGAGTATTAGTACCTATATCCACGGGGAGAACTAGCAGCAAATAATTCATTATCAAGTCGGAGAATTACAGAATTTTAAGTATTTTTCATAATTAGATTTAAGCTCGAAGCAAACTCACAAGTATTATATCATAATCTCTCACAGAGAATACACTAAGAAAACTCGCTTTCTAGTAAAATAATTCGATAATCTTCTTGTTTTGCTTGACGTACGCTGAACCAAGGACATTCAGATCGTCCTTTTTTTTCTATGTTCTTTGTGCGGCGGCTCACTCGTGTGGCTCCTTCGCGTACGTTCCCTGTTTGTGAGCCAGCCCGGAAAAGAAAACCCTTTTTTTCTTTTCACTTGCGCGGCTCAAGCTCTGTGCCGAAGGAGTTCGCGACCCATCAGTGTGTGCTCTTATTCTTTTGGTTTTATATTGGTCAACAAATCAACTACTTTGACCTGGACCCACAAAAGACACTCAATTTCCTCTTCTATCCTTCGCGACTTCTTTTAGATAATATATGTGAGCCCTTCCTTTATTTTATATATCCAAATGGATTCAAGCCGGTCGAAGATGGCCTTCTCCAACAGAACAGAGAAAAATAAATCAACATCCTTCGCCTAATCCAGATTTGCGTAGGATCAAAAGATACATGCCAGATTTTGAACAAATCAAAAAATCTTCCAATAGATCGAGTTCTGTGACTTAAACTCGAGATATAATTTTAACAAAGTTTACGGTAATACATAGAAGAAAAGGTATGCTTGAAGACCCTTCAATTCAATGGAACATCTTCGCCGACCCCACATAGGACTCTCAGATATTGGTACTGTTTGGGGTTTGTATCTTTTATAATATGTAATATCAGATATGAGAATTGAGGAGGAACTTGAGCCTTTGCTACATGTATTATTCCATATGAGGTAGGACCCATCACGAGCTTGTGGGCCATTGGGAGATGAAAAAACAGTGGATGGACATGAAAATTGGTGCTTTGTGCGTTTGAACCGATAAAGATAGTTAGGGATTTCAAATTAACAATGATGCGTCCGTGCGGCATCTCTCAGCATGAACAAGATTTCCCATCGCCCGCCATACCATTTTTCGCTATGAAAACCTGTATGCCATTTGTTTGCCCTAGCTTGGTCAGAAAAATTTGGATTGTCATGCAGTTCCATGCACCCTACCATAGGCAGGGACAATTCGAGAGAGGGAGAGGACGACACTGATCAACCGAACCTTATCCCATTTAGTGAAACTGCCAACTGGTACAAAATATGGATGGAGACTTGAAAATATTAAACAAACGAGTCTAGCATGCCGATTCTTCATGTTCGTGGAGAGAGAAGAGAAGTGAACGATACTACAGACAATGTATCAATAGATTAAGTTGGGACAATTTAGGAGTCCTTAGGCACTCAATAAGGAACTCGTGATTAATTTTAATGAGAGAGTCTATTTTATCTTATTTTGTTTTATACATCCAAAAGAAAAACCAAACAAATTTAGATAATTTCATCGGTAGATATCACATGGATTCCTTTTGATCGATGTGTTCAAACCCTACCGACCCAATAAATAATTAGCTAGTGCCTCGATATACGTGAAATGGTATTATTTCTGATGTCGATGTTTATAAGAAATAGTAAAGTAGAGGTCTGCATCAACTATATTAAAATTGCGCCGTTTGGCAGCTCATTTTGGCTTCACATGTAAAGTTGGGCCAATGAAAATCCTCACACAAATTACATGCACAAGGACAAATAAAAAAAGAAAAAAAAATAAAGATCAAAATAACATAATTTGGGAAAAATATTCCATGAAAAGAAGCATGGATCGATTATAGAATAAAAATAATACAAACACTCATTTCAATTCCTTACAAAAAAAAAACACTCATTTCAATTAAAACTAAATATCAAATGAATTTAGGGTCATTTGTTCATCAAATCGAGATATCGTAAAAGAAAAAAGTGACTCTTCCTGTTACCCTCCGTTGATGAAACGAAAAAAGAAAAAAACAAAACCAAACAAAATTATTCATTCTTGTTCACTATTTCGTTATCTAATTTACCAGCTTTGATGAATGCTCAGAAAAAGAAACTCCGCCAAAGGAGCATGATGAATATTACCGATCAGACTCCCCTTGTGCACCCCCTGACACCAATTCTGAGGTCAATGGAGCAGCTGAGAGGAGAGAAGTGCCTTTTGCTAAGGGTTCCCAAGCTGCACGAGTTTCTGCAATAGAAGATGGCGTTCCTGCTAATGATATTGAATCAGAAGAGAAAAATCATGCAGCAATTACTGATATTGCTTCTGGAGTAGAGGGGCTTCCAACATCGGCAAAGCTGGAAAGAAGGTAGGAAAATACAGACAGCAATGTGAAGGAAGATGACTTGACTGACTCAGGTCAGGAAAAGGAGGAGATTCCAGCATCAGCTGGTGCAATAAAAGAATCAACAGAGTCTGAAATATTGGATAAAGAACCTAAAGAATTCAAAGAGTTAGGCCCTACTGAGAAACCCGCTGTGGACACTTCACAAGGAAGCCTCTGTTCAATCCTGAAAACTGAAGCTGGTGAGAAGAATGTGAGGCTTCTGCAGCATATGAAGGCCCAGACAAGAACGAAGAACATCCTTATGGCACTCATTCAACCGAAGGTGTGTTGATGCGTCTTGATGCCACAAGAGGATGAATCTACAAGGACGGTCTCTGAATCTGAGGAGGTTGAAACTGCGAAGGGGAGTAGCTCAAAAGCAAATGAGTGAAGATCTACACGTTCCCCCTGAGTAAGGCTTAGCTGATCTCAATATTGCAGAAAAGGCCCATATATCTCAGCCGCCAATTGGAACAAGAGAAACAGAAAACCAGATTCGGGTGGACCAACACAATGCTTTATCAGATGAGAGATCTGTAAATACACATTTAGAAATGAAGGAAATTGAACGTGAGACAAGTGATGAAGCCTTGAAGCACCAGGAATTATTTGCACCTGAGACAGATGTCAAGAACAGAACCCCGGAAGGAAATGTTTCCACAGAGCATGCTGAGGACAACTTAAAGGAAGATTATGTGCCGGATAGAGCAGCATTCCACTCTGAAGTCGGTGCTCCCATTGGAGAAGAGGTAAAAAGTGTCGTTTTCTTTACTGTTATCATACACTAGATGGAAAATATGCAGCTTCAATTGCAACTTGGAGATTGATGATTTAATTATGTTTTAAGGTTCTGCAGCAGTAATTGAACACCTTTCCTATCTCTGAAGTTAGTCCATATCAAGATGCTTAAGATAGATGACGCCACACTGCGTAAGAGCTAAATTATACTGCCAAAAATTTCTTTCACACCGCTACTTGAGTGGCTCATATGCAGGCGACAAATGTGAAGATACCGACATAAATCAGTCGAGATGGAATTTTTGTTCTCTGCTACTAGGAGATGAGAGCACAATCCAACCAATTATGGGGATGGATGCAACACTTAATAAAAAAAATGTATGAAAAATTTTATTAACTTGCAGAAACTACCAAGAAAGCAATCTAAAAGTTGAGAAGCATGATGTCACGCATCCCCAGTGACATTAACATCACAGTCTTATGTCCAAGTGGCGGGACAAGAACAGGACTAACTGAGGAAGAAACAAGGAGAACATGAGCTCAAGACTAGAGACTTGTTCTACATCAGGATAGAAGATGGTAATAAATTCATAACATTGTGTCAACAAAATTAGTCAGATAATGATAATAATTTGCGAGAATAAGAAGTCAGAAAAATTATCCAATTGAATTTCCAATTCTATTTCCATTTCTTTTCGTCTATATATTGTCAAACAACTGAATAGTGTCACTGAAAATGCTAATGAAAGGTAAAAGAATGGCTTACAGAGGTAGTAATTAACATAGATGAATTTTATGAACTCCAGATGAAGTTATTGTTGAAGTCAAAGCCTAGCATGCATCCACATAGTACTCAAATTCTAGTAGCGATTATTTTATTGTCAGAAAGTGACTTGATCTATAACAGATGGGAGCTGCTGATACAATATCCACTCAAAATCTCAAAACAAAGGAGTTGACTGAGCAGACAGAGACAATGAACATAGAGATTGAAGAACATTCAAGATTGGAAAGGGAGACATGTATTGCGGGAGAAGTGGAATAAGAGGTACAGCACCAAGATAAAGAAAATCCAGTTGGACTCGTTATCACGCCCATGGAAACCATTAAAAGATGATACGATCAAGAAACCGGACAGTGGTATCAATAGGGATAGGGATATTGCTGCTGCTGGAATCGGACAGGAAGAGGTGAGACCGCAAAAAGAACATGACACACCCAATATGACAACCGGTATTTGCTTGGACATGAGGCAGCCTGAAAGAACAGAAACTGACTACAGCAAACATGGTGAAGAGGTTGATGGAACAAAGTGTTATGAAACCTCCACCAACTGGCTGCCTAAATCTTCAGGAAGTGATTCTAAGTGCACAGATCGAGAGATTACTGTTGTTGAAAATCCAACTATAACAGAAGAAGAAATTGAGCTACCTTCAGATAAAAAGGATGAAACAAGGCTTCAGATGGCAAAGAAAGTATTGAAACGGAGAGCTGCTCATCCGTTGAAAACACAAATGCTGAAGAAACAGAAAAGCATGAAGAAATTTCTCAAAGGTTAGCTACATCTGCTACCCAAAATGGAGAAGCAGCCGAAGCTGGAAGCGCACCTGACCAGACTATCCCTCAAGAATCAATGCTTCAGCTCCTGACACCAGCTTGTGTCACTTCTGGAAGAAATAGAAAATGGACCAAAAATTGCAGATGAGAAGATTCAAGATGACAACGAAGAGGAGGTTGAAATGCAATTAAATGAGAGTCTACAATTATCTTCAGGTAGAGTGCAGACAGAGGAGCATGCTTTAAAATGAAAGAGCCTAATAAGGATGGAGTCTCCAAAATAGACAGTGACGATTCTGAGGGTGAAAAAGACACTCCAAAGGGACAGAAAAATGGCTGCGCTCATGGAGAAGAAGTTCTAAAAGTAGAAACTCAGGAAAAAGAAAGCAAGTCCACAAATCCTGATTCTCCACAGGTCAATGATACAACTGCAGAAGTTAGTGTTATCACAGAGGAAGCATCTAGCATTGTATCAGGCAAAAGTGAAAATGTGCATGGAGTCGCGCCGGATGTTCAGACAAACAAAAGTTCCAAGAGATTAGAGGATGCTGATTGAAAGGCATGAAAGTTGAGGCAAACATCACTGATGTTGAGCCTGAACAGAAGTGTCGTGATGCAATTGAAATGTGTTGTCCAGGTGCTTCGAGGACAATTAAAGATGGAAGAGACTCAAAATGAGGAGGAACTTGAGACAGGAGAACGTTATAAAATATTTCTCTCGAGAGCTGAAAAATTGGTGAGGCTAGTATATGAGCACATACAAAATAGCTTTGCTGGCGAATGCCGTCACATGTTTGCTATTGTCTTCCTATCCACAAAAATGAGATGTAGATTTATCTGTTCAACAGATGAGGACTTTGTCCCAGTACTAGAAGATACTCGAGCAATAGAGCAAGCTGAACAAGCACAAGCAGGAAATGCAGATGATGAGGATATTCAAAGAAGCAAAATCGGGAATGACGACGAGCTAAATGAAAGTATCTCTACTTCAAAAACTGCAGAAGCAACCAAAGACATCGAGAAGAAGATTGTAAGGGAAACAGCGACCCTTGATGATTTCAATGCCCTGACTGCAGCTGCAGTTGAAACTTCAGAAATTGGCATTCCCACAAAGGAAGCATCTAGCGGTGTCTTTAATGAAAATGTGAATGAATCACGTCAGATGTTAAAAAAAATGGAAGTTCCATAGAATTGGAGCATGACGAAATGAAAGGTAAGAAAGTTGAGGGAGTCGCTGCTGATGTCAAGCCCAAAGAGAAGTGTGAATATGCAATTGGAGCAAAATGATATGTCGCAGAAGGAATAACCAATGAAGTAGTGTAGATTTCCCATAGACTCTTCACCTCTTATTATTTATCCAATGTTCTGTTAGTCATGCATCAAAATGTGTTGTACAGGTGCCTAATGAAAATAAAAAGTCAGAAGAAACTCAAAATGCGGAAGACCGTGAGAATGGATAAGGTGATATCAAAATCAGTGAGGTAAGAATGAGCACATAAACTATAGCTTTCCGTGAGAATGCTTACATATGGACATTACTTTTCTATCCACAAACATGGTTATGTAGCTTTTTCCTATTCAACCGAAGAAAGGCTACTTTGGCCCCATACTAGCTGAAGATACTGCAGAAATAGATCAAGATTAAAAAGCACAAGCAGGAAATGCAGATAAGGAGCAAATTTGTGACAAGCTAAAAGACATTATCTCTGTTTCAAAAACTGAAGATCCAACCAAAGACTTCGACGAGATCATAAAAAAAAAAACCAGATACCCTTGATGAGCTTAATGCCACTATCATAGCCGCTGTGGAAACAGCTGCTGAAATTAGCATTCTGAGGGAGGAAGCTTCGGGTGTTATGTTCAGAAAAGGCGAGCATATGCAAGAAGTGATGTCTGACGTCCAAAAAAATGAAAGTTACATAGGATCAGAGGATGCTGAAATGAATGCTATGAAAGTTGAGGCAGTCACTGCGAATGTCGAGCCTGAAGAGAAGTGTGAGGATGGCATTGAAGGAATTGATATGTCACAGAATGCGATAACTAATGAAGGGGTATGAAGAAAAGTCGACAAAAATTTAGCTGATTGTTAGATTTTCCATTTAATTCTCCATCAATTGTCCAATGTTATGTTAGTCATATTTGCCACCTGTCATACAGATGACTGAACGCACATATGAAGGCATCACTGCTTGAGAGCTGCAACATTAGTGAGCTCAGTGTGCACAAAAATTATCTATCCTTGAGAATGCTTACAGGTTGCTATTATCATTCCGCCACAAACATGATAATATAGCTTTATTTGTCATACAGAAGAAAGAATTCAGCAAAGCACTAGCTGAAGTTACTGAAGCAACAGATCAAATTGAAGAGGCAAAAGCAGGACATGCAGATAATGAGGAAATTCAAACCAGTGGAAGCCAGATTCATGACAGGCTAAAAGACAGCATCTCAGTTTCAAAAACTGAAGATGCAACCAAAGACATCGAGAAGGAGATTACTGGTAATGAGTTTAATGCCATAACTTTCATTGCAGTGCCAGAAACCAGCATCCTACTTACTATTCTAAAACCAAGTTTCACAAAAACAAGCACGTGCATTTCCCAGAAATGCAATTTCCTATTCTATACAGTTTCACAGGCTATGTCCATTTTGCCTAAACTATTACTTACACCCACCTAATGCTCAAAGAAGAGCAATTAGTAGACGAAGCATTGTTATCCTGTACTTTCCGCCAAGCAGAAGCGCCGCCACCGTGAACATAAGCACCAGTTTTAGCATATCTATTTTTTTGTTCAGATAGAGAAAAACAAACCCCAAAATCAAAAGCAGGAGAACAAGTTCATAAAGCAAGTGTGTGCTAGTGTGGCCGGCGGTGTCCTCCTCCACCTTCTGCTCTTGCCTCTCCAGGTCAGCAGGAGGGTCATTCTCCTGAATCTCACGGGTGTGAGCGGCAAGACCGGTGTGAGCGGCAAGACCGGTGTCATCAATCTCCTCACGGTTGTTTGCAACAACACCGTCGCCATTAATCTCCTCACGGTTGTTTGCAACAACACCGTCGCCATCAATCCTGGGGAAGGTGAGGCGACGGCTGCTACCTCCCATCTCGACCGTGACGGTCATCTCATTATCGAGTGCGGCATTTGTCCGTGGCTCGCCCTTGCCTTCAAAGTACGGATTAGAAAATTTAACAGACATCTCTCTAGAACACAATACATACATTTACTCAAACAAAGATGGTAACTTTACCTGGCCAGCCGCTGGAACGAAGATAGGCCAAAGTATTTCCCATTCGGTGGAAACTCTGGATCTGCAATGAAACAGTAAAAAGGTTAGCGACCGAGTGAGTGAGTAAACATGATGGTCGGTCGAAAAAAAGGCGGCATTACCTGTCTGGTCGGTTAAAACAAGAGTAAGTAAATACGAAATCAGAGGATTAAGAAGTTTTAACTTCTGTGGCGAAGGATGAACGAAAGAGACAAAAAGAAAATGAATACAATAAAAAGTAAGCGATGAAAGAAAAGACAAATAGGCCGGGCTTCGGTTAGTTTTAATGGATTGGGTTTAATCAATTAGGCTAAACAGAAGAATCGAAATAATAATGAGGAACAAACTGTTCTCTCAATCGATTAACAATCGATAAGTTTTCAAAACATCCAAAACTACTCAAAGGAAATCCTAAAACAAGCTTATATATCCCCAAACCTAACCCTATAAGGAAACGTAATCATAAAAACGTAAAATTACAAAACTGCCCTTTATTAAATTAACCCAAAAAAAATACTAAAAAAATAGAAAAATCCATCTAAACGATCTCGAATCGCGAAAATCCATCGTTACTCATAGCCAAAGGCTATGAGTATTGATTAGCACGCCGTTTCGCTTCAGCCGACCAAATTTGAGCTTAATCCGACATCGTTGACTTCAAGCCCGCAGGTTCGTCTAGTCGCATAACGGGTCCGCCGGTCCCTTAGGTGCATCATCCTCCCCTGCTAGAGAAAGATTCGTCCTTGAATCTGCTTCATCTTCATTGTCATCAATCTCTTCAGGGTCTTCTTCCTCTTCAGTGTAGTAAGGTGACAAATCTGCTACACTAAAAATTCTAGAAACATTGTGCTCACCCGGCAATCCAGGTGGTAACTCTTCCGGTACGACATCAGCAAACTCCTCAAGCAAGGGCAAAACTTGGTTAGGAATTTCGGGACTGTTAGAATTCCGCTCCATCACCACAATGGCAAAAAGCTCGGGCGCGTTCACTGTCTCTTCTAGAAATTTTGGCTTGGACAACAGATTATTCTTCACTTCCTTTCTCAAATCTGAAGGACCTAGGGTAATGGTTCGACCATCCTTCTTGAAGTTATAAGTATTTCTGAAACCATCATGCTGTGTCTTTCTGTCAAACTGCCACGGCCTCCCTAATAAAATATGGCAAGCATCCATTGGGACTACATTACACCACACCTCATCGATATAATTTTTTCCAATCGAAAATTGCACAAGACATCTTTTGCGCACCTTCACCTCGTTCCCTTTTCTAAACCACGACAGCTTGTATGGTTGAGGATGATCTTCTGTTTTCAACCTCAACTTTTCCACCATAGTCGTGGACACCACATTCTCGCAACTCCCACCATCTATTATCACGCTGCATACTTTTCCTCTACTAGTGCACTTAGTATGAAAAATATTATGTCTAAGCCATAATTCATCATTCGCTACAGCAACATTTAATATTCTTCTAACGACTAGAGACTCACCAAAATCAGCATAGATAATCTCTTCCTGTTCCACATCCGCATCCTCTTCTTCGCCTTCAGATTCATCATAAACTGGACCTTCATCAAAGACCGGATTATCAACAAGCGTTACAATTTGTCGGTTCGGACAATCAGCAGCAAAATGCCCGAATCCCTGACACTTAAAACACCGCTTGGCTGTAGTTCCTCCCCTGCTAGTTCTAGCACTACTCTGCCCCTCGTTGGATGCAGGTTTAGAACTCACATCCTTAACTGTAACCGGTGTTGAATTTACTGCTGATGTTCCCTCTTTTTTTTGGGATTCTTTATCTAACCACTTGGAATTGCTACCTGACCACTTAGAATTACTACTCTTTCTTTTAAACTGCCCCTCCACCTTTAGCGCTAGTCTGCACACATCCTCATATGTCCAATACTGCTGCAATTGGACAACATCAGAGACCTCATATCGTAGCCCTGCCAGATATCGTGCAATTGTCTGCTCGTCTTCCTCCGCCACATCACAACGCATCCGCAAACGATCAAATTCTTCAGTAAATTCTTCAACTGTTTTATCACCTTGCTTGACGTTATGATACTCAATAAACGCCTCTTGCCTATAATGGGTAGGCAAAAAATTTTTTTGCAATAACTTTTTCATCTTCTCCCAGCGATCCACCTTCGGCTTCCCCTCTCTAGCGCGTTGCTTTTTCACGTGTTCCCACCAAATCGAAGCATGTTTTCGCAGCCTAATGGCCACTAACTTCACTTTTTGCCCCTCAGTTAGATCTTTAAGATCAAAAATTCGTTCTACCGTATGTAACCAATCAATAAACTCATCAGGATGAGCCTTACCATTAAACTCGGGAATCTCGATCTTCATTCCGAAATTTTGAAAAGAACGCTGATTTCCAGGTCGTACTCCTCGATTCCGCCCCTGGTTCAGAACCCCAAAAGGGTTTACGTCTTCTTCTTCATCATCGGATGAATCCTCAGATTCCTCTCCTTCTTCGGATTGAACGTCCAACTTCGCCTCCGTAAGTTGTCGCTCCAAATCCTGGATTCGTCTTCTCTGTTCTTCAATTTCTACGTCTCGCAGATCTCTTAGACGCGGTTGGTCGTCTGCTTCAGGAACGCCTCCACGCCCCCGGCCACCACGAGCCCGCCGTCCACGACCGCGATTCTGTTCAGCCATTGATTCAAGCAACCTATGCTCTGATACCAATTGATGCCGAAGCGCGATAGAAATTAGGCTAAACAGAAGAATCGAAATAATAATGAGGAACAAACTGTTCTCTCAATCGATTAACAATCGATAAGTTTTCAAAACATCCAAAACTACTCAAAGGAAACCCTAAAACAAGCTTATATATCCCCAAACCTAACCCTATAAGGAAACGTAATCATAAAAACGTAAAATTACAAAACTGCCCTTTATTAAATTAACCCAAAAAAAATACTAAAAAAATAGAAAAATCCATATAAACGATCTCGAATCGCGAAAATCCATCGTTAATCATAGCCAAAGGCTATGAGTATTGATTAGCACGCCGTTTCGCTTCAGCCGACCAAATTTGAGCTTAATCCGACATCGTTGACTTCAAGCCCGCAGGTTCGTCTAGTCGCATAACGGGTCCGCCGGTCCCTTAGGTGCATCAAAGTACGGATTAGAAAATTTAACAGACATCTCTCTAGAACACAATACATACATTTACTCAAACAAAGATGGTAACTTTACCTGGCCAGCCGCTGGAACGAAGATAGGCCAAAGTATTTCCCATTCGGTGGAAACTCTGGATCTGCAATGAAACAGTAAAAAGGTTAGCGACCGAGTGAGTGAGTAAACATGATGGTCGGTCGAAAAAAAGGCGGCATTACCTGTCTGGTCGGTTAAAACAAGAGTAAGTAAATACGAAATCAGAGGATTAAGAAGTTTTAACTCCTGTGGCGAAGGATGAACGAAAGAGACAAAAAGAAAATGAATACAATAAAAAGTAAGCGATGAAAGAAAAGACAAATAGGCCGGGCTTCGGTTAGTTTTAATGGATTGGGTTTAATCAATTAGGCTAAACAGAAGAATCGAAATAATAATGAGGAACAAACTGTTCTCTCAATCGATTAACAATCGATAAGTTTTCAAAACATCCAAAACTACTCAAAGGAAACCCTAAAACAAGCTTATATATCCCCAAACCTAACCCTATAAGGAAACGTAATCATAAAAACGTAAAATTACAAAACTGCCCTTTATTAAATTAACCCAAAAAAATACTAAAAAAATAGAAAAATCCATCTAAACGATCTCGAATCGCGAAAATCCATCGTTACTCATAGCCAAAGGCTATGAGTATTGATTAGCACGCCGTTTCGCTTCAGCCGACCAAATTTGAGCTTAATCCGACATCGTTGACTTCAAGCCCGCAGGTTCGTCTAGTCGCATAACGGGTCCGCCGGTCCCTTAGGTGCATCATCCTCCCCTGCTAGAGAAAGATTCGTCCTTGAATCTGCTTCATCTTCATTGTCATCAATCTCTTCAGGGTCTTCTTCCTCTTCAGTGTAGTAAGGTGACAAATCTGCTACACTAAAAATTCTAGACACATTGTGCTCACCCGGCAATCCAGGTGGTAACTCTTCCGGTACGACATCAGCAAACTCCTCAAGCAAGGGCAAAACTTGGTTAGGAATTTCGGGACTGTTAGAATTCCGCTCCATCACCACAATGGCAAAAAGCTCGGGCGCGTTCACTGTCTCTTCTAGAAATTTTGGCTTGGACAACAGATTATTCTTCACTTCCTTTCTCAAATCTGAAGGACCTAGGGTAATGGTTCGACCATCCTTCTTGAAGTTATAAGTATTTCTGAAACCATCATGCTGTGTCTTTCTGTCAAACTGCCACGGCCTCCCTAATAAAATATGGCAAGCATCCATTGGGACTACATTACACCACACCTCATCGATATAATTTTTTCCAATCGAAAATTGCACAAGACATCTTTTGCGCACCTTCACCTCGTTCCCTTTTCTAAACCACGACAGCTTGTATGGTTGAGGATGATCTTCTGTTTTCAACCTCAACTTTTCCACCATAGTCGTGGACACCACATTCTCGCAACTCCCACCATCTATTATCACGCTGCATACTTTTCCTCTACTAGTGCACTTAGTATGAAAAATATTATGTCTAAGCCATAATTCATCATTCGCTACAGCAACATTTAATATTCTTCTAACGACTAGAGACTCACCAGAATCAGCATAGATAATCTCTTCCTGTTCCACATCCGCATCCTCTTCTTCGCCTTCAGATTCATCATAAACTGGACCTTCATCAAAGACCGGATTATCAACAAGCGTTACAATTTGTCGGTTCGGACAATCAGCAGCAAAATGCCCGAATCCCTGACACTTAAAACACCGCTTGGCTGTAGTTCCTCCCCTGCTAGTTCTAGCACTACTCTGCCCCTCGTTGGATGCAGGTTTAGAACTCACATCCTTAACTGTAACCGGTGTTGAATTTACTGCTGATGTTCCCTCTTTTTTTTGGGATTCTTTATCTAACCACTTGGAATTGCTACCTGACCACTTAGAATTACTACTCTTTCTTTTAAACTGCCCCTCCACCTTTAGCGCTAGTCTGCACACATCCTCATATGTCCAATACTGCTGCAATTGGACAACATCAGAGACCTCATATCGTAGCCCTGCCAGATATCGTGCAATTGTCTGCTCGTCTTCCTCCGCCACATCACAACGCATCCGCAAACGATCAAATTCTTCAGTAAATTCTTCAACTGTTTTATCACCTTGCTTGACGTTATGATACTCAATAAACGCCTCTTGCCTATAATGGGCAGGCAAAAATTTTTTTTGCAATAACTTTTTCATCTTCTCCCAGCGATCCACCTTCGGCTTCCCCTCTCTAGCGCGTTGCTTTTTCACGTGTTCCCACCAAATCGAAGCATGTTTTCGCAGCCTAATGGCCACTAACTTCACTTTTTGCCCCTCAGTTAGATCTTTAAGATCAAAAATTCGTTCTACCGTATGTAACCAATCAATAAACTCATCAGGATGAGCCTTACCATTAAACTCGGGAATCTCGATCTTCATTCCGAAATTTTGAAAAGAACGCTGATTTCCAGGTCGTACTCCTCGATTCCGCCCCTGGTTCAGAACCCCAAAAGGGTTTACGTCTTCTTCTTCATCATCGGATGAATCCTCAGATTCCTCTCCTTCTTCGGATTGAACGTCCAACCTCGCCTCCGTAAGTTGTCGCTCCAAATCCTGGATTCGTCTTCTCTGTTCTTCAATTTCTACGTCTCGCAGATCTCTTAGACGCGGTTGGTCGTCTGCTTCAGGAACGCCTCCACGCCCCCGGCCACCACGAGCCCGCCGTCCACGACCGCGATTCTGTTCAGCCATTGATTCAAGCAACCTATGCTCTGATACCAATTGATGCCGAAGCGCGATAGAAATTAGGCTAAACAGAAGAATCGAAATAATAATGAGGAACAAACTGTTCTCTCAATCGATTAACAATCGATAAGTTTTCAAAACATCCAAAACTACTCAAAGGAAACCCTAAAACAAGCTTATATATCCCCAAACCTAACCCTATAAGGAAACGTAATCATAAAAACGTAAAATTACAAAACTGCCCTTTATTAAATTAACCCAAAAAAAATACTAAAAAAATAGAAAAATCCATCTAAACGATCTCGAATCGCGAAAATCCATCGTTAACCATAGCCAAAGGCTATGAGTATTGATTAGCACGCCGTTTCGCTTCAGCCGACCAAATTTGAGCTTAATCCGACATCGTTGACTTCAAGCCCGCAGGTTCGTCTAGTCGCATAACGGGTCCGCCGGTCCCTTAGGTGCATCAAAGTACGGATTAGAAAATTTAACAGACATCTCTCTAGAACACAATACATACATTTACTCAAACAAAGATGGTAACTTTACCTGGCCAGCCGCTGGAACGAAGATAGGCCAAAGTATTTCCCATTCGGTGGAAACTCTGGATCTGCAATGAAACAGTAAAAAGGTTAGCGACCGAGTGAGTGAGTAAACATGATGGTCGGTCGAAAAAAAGGCGGCATTACCTGTCTGGTCGGTTAAAACAAGAGTAAGTAAATACGAAATCAGAGGATTAAGAAGTTTTAACTCCTGTGGCGAAGGATGAACGAAAGAGACAAAAAGAAAATGAATACAATAAAAAGTAAGCGATGAAAGAAAAGACAAATAGGCCGGGCTTCGGTTAGTTTTAATGGATTGGGTTTAATCAATTAGGCTAAACAGAAGAATCGAAATAATAATGAGGAACAAACTGTTCTCTCAATCGATTAACAATCGATAAGTTTTCAAAACATCCAAAACTACTCAAAGGAAACCCTAAAACAAGCTTATATATCCCCAAACCTAACCCTATAAGGAAACGTAATCATAAAAACGTAAAATTACAAAACTGCCCTTTATTAAATTAACCCAAAAAAAATACTAAAAAAATAGAAAAATCCATCTAAACGATCTCGAATCGCGAAAATCCATCGTTACTCATAGCCAAAGGCTATGAGTATTGATTAGCACGCCGTTTCGCTTCAGCCGACCAAATTTGAGCTTAATCCGACATCGTTGACTTCAAGCCCGCAGGTTCGTCTAGTCGCATAACGGGTCCGCCGGTCCCTTAGGTGCATCATCCTCCCCTGCTAGAGAAAGATTCGTCCTTGAATCTGCTTCATCTTCATTGTCATCAATCTCTTCAGGGTCTTCTTCCTCTTCAGTGTAGTAAGGTGACAAATCTGCTACACTAAAAATTCTAGACACATTGTGCTCACCCGGCAATCCAGGTGGTAACTCTTCCGGTACGACATCAGCAAACTCCTCAAGCAAGGGCAAAACTTGGTTAGGAATTTCGGGACTGTTAGAATTCCGCTCCATCACCACAATGGCAAAAAGCTCGGGCGCGTTCACTGTCTCTTCTAGAAATTTTGGCTTGGACAACAGATTATTCTTCACTTCCTTTCTCAAATCTGAAGGACCTAGGGTAATGGTTCGACCATCCTTCTTGAAGTTATAAGTATTTCTGAAACCATCATGCTGTGTCTTTCTGTCAAACTGCCACGGCCTCCCTAATAAAATATGGCAAGCATCCATTGGGACTACATTACACCACACCTCATCGATATAATTTTTTCCAATCGAAAATTGCACAAGACATCTTTTGCGCACCTTCACCTCGTTCCCTTTTCTAAACCACGACAGCTTGTATGGTTGAGGATGATCTTCTGTTTTCAACCTCAACTTTTCCACCATAGTCGTGGACACCACATTCTCGCAACTCCCACCATCTATTATCACGCTGCATACTTTTCCTCTACTAGTGCACTTAGTATGAAAAATATTATGTCTAAGCCATAATTCATCATTCGCTACAGCAACATTTAATATTCTTCTAACGACTAGAGACTCACCAGAATCAGCATAGATAATCTCTTCCTGTTCCACATCCGCATCCTCTTCTTCGCCTTCAGATTCATCATAAACTGGACCTTCATCAAAGACCGGATTATCAACAAGCGTTACAATTTGTCGGTTCGGACAATCAGCAGCAAAATGCCCGAATCCCTGACACTTAAAACACCGCTTGGCTGTAGTTCCTCCCCTGCTAGTTCTAGCACTACTCTGCCCCTCGTTGGATGCAGGTTTAGAACTCACATCCTTAACTGTAACCGGTGTTGAATTTACTGCTGATGTTCCCTCTTTTTTTTGGGATTCTTTATCTAACCACTTGGAATTGCTACCTGACCACTTAGAATTACTACTCTTTCTTTTAAACTGCCCCTCCACCTTTAGCGCTAGTCTGCACACATCCTCATATGTCCAATACTGCTGCAATTGGACAACATCAGAGACCTCATATCGTAGCCCTGCCAGATATCGTGCAATTGTCTGCTCGTCTTCCTCCGCCACATCACAACGCATCCGCAAACGATCAAATTCTTCAGTAAATTCTTCAACTGTTTTATCACCTTGCTTGACGTTATGATACTCAATAAACGCCTCTTGCCTATAATGGGTAGGCAAAAATTTTTTTTGCAATAACTTTTTCATCTTCTCCCAGCGATCCACCTTCGGCTTCCCCTCTCTAGCGCGTTGCTTTTTCACGTGTTCCCACCAAATCGAAGCATGTTTTCGCAGCCTAATGGCCACTAACTTCACTTTTTGCCCCTCAGTTAGATCTTTAAGATCAAAAATTCGTTCTACCGTATGTAACCAATCAATAAACTCATCAGGATGAGCCTTACCATTAAACTCGGGAATCTCGATCTTCATTCCGAAATTTTGAAAAGAACGCTGATTTCCAGGTCGTACTCCTCGATTCCGCCCCTGGTTCAGAACCCCAAAAGGGTTTACGTCTTCTTCTTCATCATCGGATGAATCCTCAGATTCCTCTCCTTCTTCGGATTGAACGTCCAACCTCGCCTCCGTAAGTTGTCGCTCCAAATCCTGGATTCGTCTTCTCTGTTCTTCAATTTCTACGTCTCGCAGATCTCTTAGACGCGGTTGGTCGTCTGCTTCAGGAACGCCTCCACGCCCCCGGCCACCACGAGCCCGCCGTCCACGACCGCGATTCTGTTCAGCCATTGATTCAAGCAACCTATGCTCTGATACCAATTGATGCCGAAGCGCGATAGAAATTAGGCTAAACAGAAGAATCGAAATAATAATGAGGAACAAACTGTTCTCTCAATCGATTAACAATCGATAAGTTTTCAAAACATCCAAAACTACTCAAAGGAAACCCTAAAACAAGCTTATATATCCCCAAACCTAACCCTATAAGGAAACGTAATCATAAAAACGTAAAATTACAAAACTGCCCTTTATTAAATTAACCCAAAAAAAATACTAAAAAAATAGAAAAATCCATCTAAACGATCTCGAATCGCGAAAATCCATCGTTAATCATAGCCAAAGGCTATGAGTATTGATTAGCACGCCGTTTCGCTTCAGCCGACCAAATTTGAGCTTAATCCGACATCGTTGACTTCAAGCCCGCAGGTTCGTCTAGTCGCATAACGGGTCCGCCGGTCCCTTAGGTGCATCAAAGTACGGATTAGAAAATTTAACAGACATCTCTCTAGAACACAATACATACATTTACTCAAACAAAGATGGTAACTTTACCTGGCCAGCCGCTGGAACGAAGATAGGCCAAAGTATTTCCCATTCGGTGGAAACTCTGGATCTGCAATGAAACAGTAAAAAGGTTAGCGACCGAGTGAGTGAGTAAACATGATGGTCGGTCGAAAAAAAGGCGGCATTACCTGTCTGGTCGGTTAAAACAAGAGTAAGTAAATACGAAATCAGAGGATTAAGAAGTTTTAACTCCTGTGGCGAAGGATGAACGAAAGAGACAAAAAGAAAATGAATACAATAAAAAGTAAGCGATGAAAGAAAAGACAAATAGGCCGGGCTTCGGTTAGTTTTAATGGATTGGGTTTAATCAATTAGGCTAAACAGAAGAATCGAAATAATAATGAGGAACAAACTGTTCTCTCAATCGATTAACAATCGATAAGTTTTCAAAACATCCAAAACTACTCAAAGGAAACCCTAAAACAAGCTTATATATCCCCAAACCTAACCCTATAAGGAAACGTAATCATAAAAACGTAAAATTACAAAACTGCCCTTTATTAAATTAACCCAAAAAAAATACTAAAAAAATAGAAAAATCCATCTAAACGATCTCGAATCGCGAAAATCCATCGTTACTCATAGCCAAAGGCTATGAGTATTGATTAGCACGCCGTTTCGCTTCAGCCGACCAAATTTGAGCTTAATCCGACATCGTTGACTTCAAGCCCGCAGGTTCGTCTAGTCGCATAACGGGTCCGCCGGTCCCTTAGGTGCATCATCCTCCCCTGCTAGAGAAAGATTCGTCCTTGAATCTGCTTCATCTTCATTGTCATCAATCTCTTCAGGGTCTTCTTCCTCTTCAGTGTAGTAAGGTGACAAATCTGCTACACTAAAAATTCTAGACACATTGTGCTCACCCGGCAATCCAGGTGGTAACTCTTCCGGTACGACATCAGCAAACTCCTCAAGCAAGGGCAAAACTTGGTTAGGAATTTCGGGACTGTTAGAATTCCGCTCCATCACCACAATGGCAAAAAGTTCGGGCGCGTTCACTGTCTCTTCTAGAAATTTTGGCTTGGACAACAGATTATTCTTCACTTCCTTTCTCAAATCTGAAGGACCTAGGGTAATGGTTCGACCATCCTTCTTGAAGTTATAAGTATTTCTGAAACCATCATGCTGTGTCTTTCTGTCAAACTGCCACGGCCTCCCTAATAAAATATGGCAAGCATCCATTGGGACTACATTACACCACACCTCATCGATATAATTTTTTCCAATCGAAAATTGCACAAGACATCTTTTGCGCACCTTCACCTCGTTCCCTTTTCTAAACCACGACAGCTTGTATGGTTGAGGATGATCTTCTGTTTTCAACCTCAACTTTTCCACCATAGTCGTGGACACCACATTCTCGCAACTCCCACCATTTATTATCACGCTGCATACTTTTCCTCTACTAGTGCACTTAGTATGAAAAATATTATGTCTAAGCCATAATTCATCATTCGCTACAGCAACATTTAATATTCTTCTAACGACTAGAGACTCACCAGAATCAGCATAGATAATCTCTTCCTGTTCCACATCCGCATCCTCTTCTTCGCCTTCAGATTCATCATAAACTGGACCTTCATCAAAGACCGGATTATCAACAAGCGTTACAATTTGTCGGTTCGGACAATCAGCAGCAAAATGCCCGAATCCCTGACACTTAAAACACCGCTTGGCTGTAGTTCCTCCCCTGCTAGTTCTAGCACTACTCTGCCCCTCGTTGGATGCAGGTTTAGAACTCACATCCTTAACTGTAACCGGTGTTGAATTTACTGCTGATGTTCCCTCTTTTTTTTGGGATTCTTTATCTAACCACTTGGAATTGCTACCTGACCACTTAGAATTACTACTCTTTCTTTTAAACTGCCCCTCCACCTTTAGCGCTAGTCTGCACACATCCTCATATGTCCAATACTGCTGCAATTGGACAACATCAGAGACCTCATATCGTAGCCCTGCCAGATATCGTGCAATTGTCTGCTCGTCTTCCTCCGCCACATCACAACGCATCCGCAAACGATCAAATTCTTCAGTAAATTCTTCAACTGTTTTATCACCTTGCTTGACGTTATGATACTCAATAAACGCCTCTTGCCTATAATGGGCAGGCAAAAATTTTTTTTGCAATAACTTTTTCATCTTCTCCCAGCGATCCACCTTCGGCTTCCCCTCTCTAGCGCGTTGCTTTTTCACGTGTTCCCACCAAATCGAAGCATGTTTTCGCAGCCTAATGGCCACTAACTTCACTTTTTGCCCCTCAGTTAGATCTTTAAGATCAAAAATTCGTTCTACCGTATGTAACCAATCAATAAACTCATCAGGATGAGCCTTACCATTAAACTCGGGAATCTCGATCTTCATTCCGAAATTTTGAAAAGAACGCTGATTTCCAGGTCGTACTCCTCGATTCCGCCCCTGGTTCAGAACCCCAAAAGGGTTTACGTCTTCTTCTTCATCATCGGATGAATCCTCAGATTCCTCTCCTTCTTCGGATTGAACGTCCAACCTCGCCTCCGTAAGTTGTCGCTCCAAATCCTGGATTCGTCTTCTCTGTTCTTCAATTTCTACGTCTCGCAGATCTCTTAGACGCGGTTGGTCGTCTGCTTCAGGAACGCCTCCACGCCCCCGGCCACCACGAGCCCGCCGTCCACGACCGCGATTCTGTTCAGCCATTGATTCAAGCAACCTATGCTCTGATACCAATTGATGCCGAAGCGCGATAGAAATTAGGCTAAACAGAAGAATCGAAATAATAATGAGGAACAAACTGTTCTCTCAATCGATTAACAATCGATAAGTTTTCAAAACATCCAAAACTACTCAAAGGAAACCCTAAAACAAGCTTATATATCCCCAAACCTAACCCTATAAGGAAACGTAATCATAAAAACGTAAAATTACAAAACTGCCCTTTATTAAATTAACCCAAAAAAAATACTAAAAAAATAGAAAAATCCATCTAAACGATCTCGAATCGCGAAAATCCATCGTTAATCATAGCCAAAGGCTATGAGTATTGATTAGCACGCCGTTTCGCTTCAGCCGACCAAATTTGAGCTTAATCCGACATCGTTGACTTCAAGCCCGCAGGTTCGTCTAGTCGCATAACGGGTCCGCCGGTCCCTTAGGTGCATCAAAGTACGGATTAGAAAATTTAACAGACATCTCTCTAGAACACAATACATACATTTACTCAAACAAAGATGGTAACTTTACCTGGCCAGCCGCTGGAACGAAGATAGGCCAAAGTATTTCCCATTCGGTGGAAACTCTGGATCTGCAATGAAACAGTAAAAAGGTTAGCGACCGAGTGAGTGAGTAAACATGATGGTCGGTCGAAAAAAAGGCGGCATTACCTGTCTGGTCGGTTAAAACAAGAGTAAGTAAATACGAAATCAGAGGATTAAGAAGTTTTAACTCCTGTGGCGAAGGATGAACGAAAGAGACAAAAAGAAAATGAATACAATAAAAAGTAAGCGATGAAAGAAAAGACAAATAGGCCGGGCTTCGGTTAGTTTTAATGGATTGGGTTTAATCAATTAGGCTAAACAGAAGAATCGAAATAATAATGAGGAACAAACTGTTCTCTCAATCGATTAACAATCGATAAGTTTTCAAAACATCCAAAACTACTCAAAGGAAACCCTAAAACAAGCTTATATATCCCCAAACCTAACCCTATAAGGAAACGTAATCATAAAAACGTAAAATTACAAAACTGCCCTTTATTAAATTAACCCAAAAAAAATACTAAAAAAATAGAAAAATCCATCTAAACGATCTCGAATCGCGAAAATCCATCGTTACTCATAGCCAAAGGCTATGAGTATTGATTAGCACGCCGTTTCGCTTCAGCCGACCAAATTTGAGCTTAATCCGACATCGTTGACTTCAAGCCCGCAGGTTCGTCTAGTCGCATAACGGGTCCGCCGGTCCCTTAGGTGCATCATCCTCCCCTGCTAGAGAAAGATTCGTCCTTGAATCTGCTTCATCTTCATTGTCATCAATCTCTTCAGGGTCTTCTTCCTCTTCAGTGTAGTAAGGTGACAAATCTGCTACACTAAAAATTCTAGACACATTGTGCTCACCCGGCAATCCAGGTGGTAACTCTTCCGGTACGACATCAGCAAACTCCTCAAGCAAGGGCAAAACTTGGTTAGGAATTTCGGGACTGTTAGAATTCCGCTCCATCACCACAATGGCAAAAAGTTCGGGCGCGTTCACTGTCTCTTCTAGAAATTTTGGCTTGGACAACAGATTATTCTTCACTTCCTTTCTCAAATCTGAAGGACCTAGGGTAATGGTTCGACCATCCTTCTTGAAGTTATAAGTATTTCTGAAACCATCATGCTGTGTCTTTCTGTCAAACTGCCACGGCCTCCCTAATAAAATATGGCAAGCATCCATTGGGACTACATTACACCACACCTCATCGATATAATTTTTTCCAATCGAAAATTGCACAAGACATCTTTTGCGCACCTTCACCTCGTTCCCTTTTCTAAACCACGACAGCTTGTATGGTTGAGGATGATCTTCTGTTTTCAACCTCAACTTTTCCACCATAGTCGTGGACACCACATTCTCGCAACTCCCACCATTTATTATCACGCTGCATACTTTTCCTCTACTAGTGCACTTAGTATGAAAAATATTATGTCTAAGCCATAATTCATCATTCGCTACAGCAACATTTAATATTCTTCTAACGACTAGAGACTCACCAGAATCAGCATAGATAATCTCTTCCTGTTCCACATCCGCATCCTCTTCTTCGCCTTCAGATTCATCATAAACTGGACCTTCATCAAAGACCGGATTATCAACAAGCGTTACAATTTGTCGGTTCGGACAATCAGCAGCAAAATGCCCGAATCCCTGACACTTAAAACACCGCTTGGCTGTAGTTCCTCCCCTGCTAGTTCTAGCACTACTCTGCCCCTCGTTGGATGCAGGTTTAGAACTCACATCCTTAACTGTAACCGGTGTTGAATTTACTGCTGATGTTCCCTCTTTTTTTTGGGATTCTTTATCTAACCACTTGGAATTGCTACCTGACCACTTAGAATTACTACTCTTTCTTTTAAACTGCCCCTCCACCTTTAGCGCTAGTCTGCACACATCCTCATATGTCCAATACTGCTGCAATTGGACAACATCAGAGACCTCATATCGTAGCCCTGCCAGATATCGTGCAATTGTCTGCTCGTCTTCCTCCGCCACATCACAACGCATCCGCAAACGATCAAATTCTTCAGTAAATTCTTCAACTGTTTTATCACCTTGCTTGACGTTATGATACTCAATAAACGCCTCTTGCCTATAATGGGCAGGCAAAAATTTTTTTTGCAATAACTTTTTCATCTTCTCCCAGCGATCCACCTTCGGCTTCCCCTCTCTAGCGCGTTGCTTTTTCACGTGTTCCCACCAAATCGAAGCATGTTTTCGCAGCCTAATGGCCACTAACTTCACTTTTTGCCCCTCAGTTAGATCTTTAAGATCAAAAATTCGTTCTACCGTATGTAACCAATCAATAAACTCATCAGGATGAGCCTTACCATTAAACTCGGGAATCTCGATCTTCATTCCGAAATTTTGAAAAGAACGCTGATTTCCAGGTCGTACTCCTCGATTCCGCCCCTGGTTCAGAACCCCAAAAGGGTTTACGTCTTCTTCTTCATCATCGGATGAATCCTCAGATTCCTCTCCTTCTTCGGATTGAACGTCCAACCTCGCCTCCGTAAGTTGTCGCTCCAAATCCTGGATTCGTCTTCTCTGTTCTTCAATTTCTACGTCTCGCAGATCTCTTAGACGCGGTTGGTCGTCTGCTTCAGGAACGCCTCCACGCCCCCGGCCACCACGAGCCCGCCGTCCACGACCGCGATTCTGTTCAGCCATTGATTCAAGCAACCTATGCTCTGATACCAATTGATGCCGAAGCGCGATAGAAATTAGGCTAAACAGAAGAATCGAAATAATAATGAGGAACAAACTGTTCTCTCAATCGATTAACAATCGATAAGTTTTCAAAACATCCAAAACTACTCAAAGGAAACCCTAAAACAAGCTTATATATCCCCAAACCTAACCCTATAAGGAAACGTAATCATAAAAACGTAAAATTACAAAACTGCCCTTTATTAAATTAACCCAAAAAAAATACTAAAAAAATAGAAAAATCCATCTAAACGATCTCGAATCGCGAAAATCCATCGTTAATCATAGCCAAAGGCTATGAGTATTGATTAGCACGCCGTTTCGCTTCAGCCGACCAAATTTGAGCTTAATCCGACATCGTTGACTTCAAGCCCGCAGGTTCGTCTAGTCGCATAACGGGTCCGCCGGTCCCTTAGGTGCATCAAAGTACGGATTAGAAAATTTAACAGACATCTCTCTAGAACACAATACATACATTTACTCAAACAAAGATGGTAACTTTACCTGGCCAGCCGCTGGAACGAAGATAGGCCAAAGTATTTCCCATTCGGTGGAAACTCTGGATCTGCAATGAAACAGTAAAAAGGTTAGCGACCGAGTGAGTGAGTAAACATGATGGTCGGTCGAAAAAAAGGCGGCATTACCTGTCTGGTCGGTTAAAACAAGAGTAAGTAAATACGAAATCAGAGGATTAAGAAGTTTTAACTCCTGTGGCGAAGGATGAACGAAAGAGACAAAAAGAAAATGAATACAATAAAAAGTAAGCGATGAAAGAAAAGACAAATAGGCCGGGCTTCGGTTAGTTTTAATGGATTGGGTTTAATCAATTAGGCTAAACAGAAGAATCGAAATAATAATGAGGAACAAACTGTTCTCTCAATCGATTAACAATCGATAAGTTTTCAAAACATCCAAAACTACTCAAAGGAAACCCTAAAACAAGCTTATATATCCCCAAACCTAACCCTATAAGGAAACGTAATCATAAAAACGTAAAATTACAAAACTGCCCTTTATTAAATTAACCCAAAAAAAATACTAAAAAAATAGAAAAATCCATCTAAACGATCTCGAATCGCGAAAATCCATCGTTACTCATAGCCAAAGGCTATGAGTATTGATTAGCACGCCGTTTCGCTTCAGCCGACCAAATTTGAGCTTAATCCGACATCGTTGACTTCAAGCCCGCAGGTTCGTCTAGTCGCATAACGGTTCCGCCGGTCCCTTAGGTGCATCATCCTCCCCTGCTAGAGAAAGATTCGTCCTTGAATCTGCTTCATCTTCATTGTCATCAATCTCTTCAGGGTCTTCTTCCTCTTCAGTGTAGTAAGGTGACAAATCTGCTACACTAGAAATTCTAGAAACATTGTGCTCACCCGGCAATCCAGGTGGTAACTCTTCCGGTACGACATCAGCAAACTCCTCAAGCAAGGGCAAAACTTGGTTAGGAATTTCGGGACTGTTAGAATTCCGCTCCATCACCACAATGGCAAAAAGCTCGGGCGCGTTCACTGTCTCTTCTAGAAATTTTGGCTTGGACAACAGATTATTCTTCACTTCCTTTCTCAAATCTGAAGGACCTAGGGTAATGGTTCGACCATCCTTCTTGAAGTTATAAGTATTTCTGAAACCATCATGCTGTGTCTTTCTGTCAAACTGCCACGGCCTCCCTAATAAAATATGGCAAGCATCCATTGGGACTACATTACACCACACCTCATCGATATAATTTTTTCCAATCGAAAATTGCACAAGACATCTTTTGCGCACCTTCACCTCGTTCCCTTTTCTAAACCACGACAGCTTGCATGGTTGAGGATGATCTTCTGTTTTCAACCTCAACTTTTCCACCATAGTCGTGGACACCACATTCTCGCAACTCCCACCATCTATTATCACGCTGCATACTTTTCCTCTACTAGTGCACTTAGTATGAAAAATATTATGTCTAAGCCATAATTCATCATTCGCTACAGCAACATTTAATATTCTTCTAACGACTAGAGACTCACCAGAATCAGCATAGATAATCTCTTCCTGTTCCACATCCGCATCCTCTTCTTCGCCTTCAGATTCATCATAAACTGGACCTTCATCAAAGACCGGATTATCAACAAGCGTTACAATTTGTCGGTTCGGACAATCAGCAGCAAAATGCCCGAATCCCTGACACTTAAAACACCGCTTGGCTGTAGTTCCTCCCCTGCTAGTTCTAGCACTACTCTGCCCCTCGTTGGATGCAGGTTTAGAACTCACATCCTTAACTGTAACCGGTGTTGAATTTACTGCTGATGTTCCCTCTTTTTTTTGGGATTCTTTATCTAACCACTTGGAATTGCTACCTGACCACTTAGAATTACTACTCTTTCTTTTAAACTGCCCCTCCACCTTTAGCGCTAGTCTGCACACATCCTCATATGTCCAATACTGCTGCAATTGGACAACATCAGAGACCTCATATCGTAGCCCTGCCAGATATCGTGCAATTGTCTGCTCGTCTTCCTCCGCCACATCACAACGCATCCGCAAACGATCAAATTCTTCAGTAAATTCTTCAACTGTTTTATCACCTTGCTTGACGTTATGATACTCAATAAACGCCTCTTGCCTATAATGGGTAGGCAAAAATTTTTTTTGCAATAACTTTTTCATCTTCTCCCAGCGATCCACCTTCGGCTTCCCCTCTCTAGCGCGTTGCTTTTTCACGTGTTCCCACCAAATCGAAGCATGTTTTCGCAGCCTAATGGCCACTAACTTCACTTTTTGCCCCTCAGTTAGATCTTTAAGATCAAAAATTCGTTCTACCGTATGTAACCAATCAATAAACTCATCAGGATGAGCCTTACCATTAAACTCGGGAATCTCGATCTTCATTCCGAAATTTTGAAAAGAACGCTGATTTCCAGGTCGTACTCCTCGATTCCGCCCCTGGTTCAGAACCCCAAAAGGGTTTACGTCTTCTTCTTCATCATCGGATGAATCCTCAGATTCCTCTCCTTCTTCGGATTGAACGTCCAACCTCGCCTCCGTAAGTTGTCGCTCCAAATCCTGGATTCGTCTTCTCTGTTCTTCAATTTCTACGTCTCGCAGATCTCTTAGACGCGGTTGGTCGTCTGCTTCAGGAACGCCTCCACGCCCCCGGCCACCACGAGCCCGCCGTCCACGACCGCGATTCTGTTCAGCCATTGATTCAAGCAACCTATGCTCTGATACCAATTGATGCCGAAGCGCGATAGAAATTAGGCTAAACAGAAGAATCGAAATAATAATGAGGAACAAACTGTTCTCTCAATCGATTAACAATCGATAAGTTTTCAAAACATCCAAAACTACTCAAAGGAAACCCTAAAACAAGCTTATATATCCCCAAACCTAACCCTATAAGGAAACGTAATCATAAAAACGTAAAATTACAAAACTGCCCTTTATTAAATTAACCCAAAAAAAATACTAAAAAAATAGAAAAATCCATCTAAACGATCTCGAATCGCGAAAATCCATCGTTAATCATAGCCAAAGGCTATGAGTATTGATTAGCACGCCGTTTCGCTTCAGCCGACCAAATTTGAGCTTAATCCGACATCGTTGACTTCAAGCCCGCAGGTTCGTCTAGTCGCATAACGGGTCCGCCGGTCCCTTAGGTGCATCAAAGTACGGATTAGAAAATTTAACAGACATCTCTCTAGAACACAATACATACATTTACTCAAACAAAGATGGTAACTTTACCTGGCCAGCCGCTGGAACGAAGATAGGCCAAAGTATTTCCCATTCGGTGGAAACTCTGGATCTGCAATGAAACAGTAAAAAGGTTAGCGACCGAGTGAGTGAGTAAACATGATGGTCGGTCGAAAAAAAGGCGGCATTACCTGTCTGGTCGGTTAAAACAAGAGTAAGTAAATACGAAATCAGAGGATTAAGAAGTTTTAACTCCTGTGGCGAAGGATGAACGAAAGAGACAAAAAGAAAATGAATACAATAAAAAGTAAGCGATGAAAGAAAAGACAAATAGGCCGGGCTTCGGTTAGTTTTAATGGATTGGGTTTAATCAATTAGGCTAAACAGAAGAATCGAAATAATAATGAGGAACAAACTGTTCTCTCAATCGATTAACAATCGATAAGTTTTCAAAACATCCAAAACTACTCAAAGGAAACCCTAAAATAAGCTTATATATCCCCAAACCTAACCCTATAAGGAAACGTAATCATAAAAACGTAAAATTACAAAACTGCCCTTTATTAAATTAACCCAAAAAAAATACTAAAAAAATAGAAAAATCCATCTAAACGATCTCGAATCGCGAAAATCCATCGTTACTCATAGCCAAAGGCTATGAGTATTGATTAGCACGCCGTTTCGCTTCAGCCGACCAAATTTGAGCTTAATCCGACATCGTTGACTTCAAGCCCGCAGGTTCGTCTAGTCGCATAACGGGTCCGCCGGTCCCTTAGGTGCATCATCCTCCCCTGCTAGAGAAAGATTCGTCCTTGAATCTGCTTCATCTTCATTGTCATCAATCTCTTCAGGGTCTTCTTCCTCTTCAGTGTAGTAAGGTGACAAATCTGCTACACTAAAAATTCTAGAAACATTGTGCTCACCCGGCAATCCAGGTGGTAACTCTTCCGGTACGACATCAGCAAACTCCTCAAGCAAGGGCAAAACTTGGTTAGGAATTTCGGGACTGTTAGAATTCCGCTCCATCACCACAATGGCAAAAAGCTCGGGCGCGTTCACTGTCTCTTCTAGAAATTTTGGCTTGGACAACAGATTATTCTTCACTTCCTTTCTCAAATCTGAAGGACCTAGGGTAATGGTTCGACCATCCTTCTTGAAGTTATAAGTATTTCTGAAACCATCATGCTGTGTCTTTCTGTCAAACTGCCACGGCCTCCCTAATAAAATATGGCAAGCATCCATTGGGACTACATTACACCACACCTCATCGATATAATTTTTTCCAATCGAAAATTGCACAAGACATCTTTTGCGCACCTTCACCTCGTTCCCTTTTCTAAACCACGACAGCTTGCATGGTTGAGGATGATCTTCTGTTTTCAACCTCAACTTTTCCACCATAGTCGTGGACACCACATTCTCGCAACTCCCACCATCTATTATCACGCTGCATACTTTTCCTCTACTAGTGCACTTAGTATGAAAAATATTATGTCTAAGCCATAATTCATCATTCGCTACAGCAACATTTAATATTCTTCTAACGACTAGAGACTCACCAGAATCAGCATAGATAATCTCTTCCTGTTCCACATCCGCATCCTCTTCTTCGCCTTCAGATTCATCATAAACTGGACCTTCATCAAAGACCGGATTATCAACAAGCGTTACAATTTGTCGGTTCGGACAATCAGCAGCAAAATGCCCGAATCCCTGACACTTAAAACACCGCTTGGCTGTAGTTCCTCCCCTGCTAGTTCTAGCACTACTCTGCCCCTCGTTGGATGCAGGTTTAGAACTCACATCCTTAACTGTAACCGGTGTTGAATTTACTGCTGATGTTCCCTCTTTTTTTTGGGATTCTTTATCTAACCACTTGGAATTGCTACCTGACCACTTAGAATTACTACTCTTTCTTTTAAACTGCCCCTCCACCTTTAGCGCTAGTCTGCACACATCCTCATATGTCCAATACTGCTGCAATTGGACAACATCAGAGACCTCATATCGTAGCCCTGCCAGATATCGTGCAATTGTCTGCTCGTCTTCCTCCGCCACATCACAACGCATCCGCAAACGATCAAATTCTTCAGTAAATTCTTCAACTGTTTTATCACCTTGCTTGACGTTATGATACTCAATAAACGCCTCTTGCCTATAATGGGTAGGCAAAAATTTTTTTTGCAATAACTTTTTCATCTTCTCCCAGCGATCCACCTTCGGCTTCCCCTCTCTAGCGCGTTGCTTTTTCACGTGTTCCCACCAAATCGAAGCATGTTTTCGCAGCCTAATGGCCACTAACTTCACTTTTTGCCCCTCAGTTAGATCTTTAAGATCAAAAATTCGTTCTACCGTATGTAACCAATCAATAAACTCATCAGGATGAGCCTTACCATTAAACTCGGGAATCTCGATCTTCATTCCGAAATTTTGAAAAGAACGCTGATTTCCAGGTCGTACTCCTCGATTCCGCCCCTGGTTCAGAACCCCAAAAGGGTTTACGTCTTCTTCTTCATCATCGGATGAATCCTCAGATTCCTCTCCTTCTTCGGATTGAACGTCCAACCTCGCCTCCGTAAGTTGTCGCTCCAAATCCTGGATTCGTCTTCTCTGTTCTTCAATTTCTACGTCTCGCAGATCTCTTAGACGCGGTTGGTCGTCTGCTTCAGGAACGCCTCCACGCCCCCGGCCACCACGAGCCCGCCGTCCACGACCGCGATTCTGTTCAGCCATTGATTCAAGCAACCTATGCTCTGATACCAATTGATGCCGAAGCGCGATAGAAATTAGGCTAAACAGAAGAATCGAAATAATAATGAGGAACAAACTGTTCTCTCAATCGATTAACAATCGATAAGTTTTCAAAACATCCAAAACTACTCAAAGGAAACCCTAAAACAAGCTTATATATCCCCAAACCTAACCCTATAAGGAAACGTAATCATAAAAACGTAAAATTACAAAACTGCCCTTTATTAAATTAACCCAAAAAAAATACTAAAAAAATAGAAAAATCCATCTAAACGATCTCGAATCGCGAAAATCCATCGTTAATCATAGCTAAAGGCTATGAGTATTGATTAGCACGCCGTTTCGCTTCAGCCGACCAAATTTGAGCTTAATCCGACATCGTTGACTTCAAGCCCGCAGGTTCGTCTAGTCGCATAACGGGTCCGCCGGTCCCTTAGGTGCATCAAAGTACGGATTAGAAAATTTAACAGACATCTCTCTAGAACACAATACATACATTTACTCAAACAAAGATGGTAACTTTACCTGGCCAGCCGCTGGAACGAAGATAGGCCAAAGTATTTCCCATACGGTGGAAACTCTGGATCTGCAATGAAACAGTAAAAAGGTTAGCGACCGAGTGAGTGAGTAAACATGATGGTCGGTCGAAAAAAAGGCGGCATTACTTGTCTGGTCGGTTAAAACAAGAGTAAGTAAATACGAAATCAGAGGATTAAGAAGTTTTAACTCCTGTGGCGAAGGATGAACGAAAGAGACAAAAAGAAAATGAATACAATAAAAAGTAAGCGATGAAAGAAAAGACAAATAGGCCGGGCTTCGGTTAGTTTTAATGGATTGGGTTTAATCAATTAGGCTAAACAGAAGAATCGAAATAATAATGAGGAACAAACTGTTCTCTCAATCGATTAACAATCGATAAGTTTTCAAAACATCCAAAACTACTCAAAGGAAACCCTAAAACAAGCTTATATATCCCCAAACCTAACCCTATAAGGAAACGTAATCATAAAAACGTAAAATTACAAAACTGCCCTTTATTAAATTAACCCAAAAAAATACTAAAAAAATAGAAAAATCCATCTAAACGATCTCGAATCGCGAAAATCCATCGTTACTCATAGCCAAAGGCTATGAGTATTGATTAGCACGCCGTTTCGCTTCAGCCGACCAAATTTGAGCTTAATCCGACATCGTTGACTTCAAGCCCGCAGGTTCGTCTAGTCGCATAACGGGTCCGCCGGTCCCTTAGGTGCATCATCCTCCCCTGCTAGAGAAAGATTCGTCCTTGAATCTGCTTCATCTTCATTGTCATCAATCTCTTCAGGGTCTTCTTCCTCTTCAGTGTAGTAAGGTGACAAATCTGCTACACTAGAAATTCTAGAAACATTGTGCTCACCCGGCAATCCAGGTGGTAACTCTTCCGGTACGACATCAGCAAACTCCTCAAGCAAGGGCAAAACTTGGTTAGGAATTTCGGGACTGTTAGAATTCCGCTCCATCACCACAATGGCAAAAAGCTCGGGCGCGTTCACTGTCTCTTCTAGAAATTTTGGCTTGGACAACAGATTATTCTTCACTTCCTTTCTCAAATCTGAAGGACCTAGGGTAATGGTTCGACCATCCTTCTTGAAGTTATAAGTATTTCTGAAACCATCATGCTGTGTCTTTCTGTCAAACTGCCACGGCCTCCCTAATAAAATATGGCAAGCATCCATTGGGACTACATTACACCACACCTCATCGATATAATTTTTTCCAATCGAAAATTGCACAAGACATCTTTTGCGCACCTTCACCTCGTTCCCTTTTCTAAACCACGACAGCTTGTATGGTTGAGGATGATCTTCTGTTTTCAACCTCAACTTTTCCACCATAGTCGTGGACACCACATTCTCGCAACTCCCACCATCTATTATCACGCTGCATACTTTTCCTCTACTAGTGCACTTAGTATGAAAAATATTATGTCTAAGCCATAATTCATCATTCGCTACAGCAACATTTAATATTCTTCTAACGACTAGAGACTCACCAGAATCAGCATAGATAATCTCTTCCTGTTCCACATCCGCATTCTCTTCTTCGCCTTCAGATTCATCATAAACTGGACCTTCATCAAAGACCGGATTATCAACAAGCGTTACAATTTGTCGGTTCGGACAATCAGCAGCAAAATGCCCGAATCCCTGACACTTAAAACACCGCTTGGCTGTAGTTCCTCCCCTGCTAGTTCTAGCACTACTCTGCCCCTCGTTGGATGCAGGTTTAGAACTCACATCCTTAACTGTAACCGGTGTTGAATTTACAGCTGATGTTCCCTCTTTTTTTTGGGATTCTTTATCTAACCACTTGGAATTGCTACCTGACCACTTAGAATTACTACTCTTTCTTTTAAACTGCCCCTCCACCTTTAGCGCTAGTCTGCACACATCCTCATATGTCCAATACTGCTGCAATTGGACAACATCAGAGACCTCATATCGCAGCCCTGCCAGATATCGTGCAATTGTCTGCTCGTCTTCCTCCGCCACATCACAACGCATCCGCAAACGATCAAATTCTTCAGTAAATTCTTCAACTGTTTTATCACCTTGCTTGACGTTATGATACTCAATAAACGCCTCTTGCCTATAATGGGTAGGCAAAAATTTTTTTTGCAATAACTTTTTCATCTTCTCCCAGCGATCCACCTTCGGCTTCCCCTCTCTAGCGCGTTGCTTTTTCACGTGTTCCCACCAAATCGAAGCATGTTTTCGCAGCCTAATGGCCACTAACTTCACTTTTTGCCCCTCAGTTAGATCTTTAAGATCAAAAATTCGTTCTACCGTATGTAACCAATCAATAAACTCATCAGGATGAGCCTTACCATTAAACTCGGGAATCTCGATCTTCATTCCGAAATTTTGAAAAGAACGCTGATTTCCAGGTCGATTCTGTTCAGCCATTGATTCAAGCAACCTATGCTCTGATACCAATTGATGCCGAAGCGCGATAGAAATTAGGCTAAACAGAAGAATCGAAATAATAATGAGGAACAAACTGTTCTCTCAATCGATTAACAATCGATAAGTTTTCAAAACATCCAAAACTACTCAAAGGAAACCCTAAAACAAGCTTATATATCCCCAAACCTAACCCTATAAGGAAACGTAATCATAAAAACGTAAAATTACAAAACTGCCCTTTATTAAATTAACCCAAAAAAAATACTAAAAAAATAGAAAAATCCATCTAAACGATCTCGAATCGCGAAAATCCATCGTTAATCATAGCCAAAGGCTATGAGTATTGATTAGCACGCCGTTTCGCTTCAGCCGACCAAATTTGAGCTTAATCCGACATCGTTGACTTCAAGCCCGCAGGTTCGTCTAGTCGCATAACGGGTCCGCCGGTCCCTTAGGTGCATCAAAGTACGGATTAGAAAATTTAACAGACATCTCTCTAGAACACAATACATACATTTACTCAAACAAAGATGGTAACTTTACCTGGCCAGCCGCTGGAACGAAGATAGGCCAAAGTATTTCCCATTCGGTGGAAACTCTGGATCTGCAATGAAACAGTAAAAAGGTTAGCGACCGAGTGAGTGAGTAAACATGATGGTCGGTCGAAAAAAAGGCGGCATTACCTGTCTGGTCGGTTAAAACAAGAGTAAGTAAATACGAAATCAGAGGATTAAGAAGTTTTAACTCCTGTGGCGAAGGATGAACGAAAGAGACAAAAAGAAAATGAATACAATAAAAAGTAAGCGATGAAAGAAAAGACAAATAGGCCGGGCTTCGGTTAGTTTTAATGGATTGGGTTTAATCAATTTCGGGCTTAATCTGCTTTGATGGGGTGATAGTTTGGGCTTAGTCTGTTTAGATAGGAGGCTTTTGGTTATTACCAAGTTGGGCCAAATTTACTTTGTGTTGGGTCCAAGTAGCTTAGGATATGGGCTTGGCATATTTCCCCGATTACGTTCACGGTCCAAACCCGTAAGAGTCAACAACCAGCCCATATCCGGGCCAGGCCCCAAGGCTATTTCCAGAAATTAAAAAGAAAAAATAAAACCCGAGAACAAGATATTGGAAAATTGGTTAGAAAAAATAGGTTTTTATGAAATCGTTGAGTTTTAGTATTATATTCATCTTAGTTTCACTTCATTAGCATTCATATAGTTAGTAATGTTCTTTTCTTGTTTTTAAGTATAATTCATGTCTTTACTCGATTGATTGTTGATTTGCATGTTCATTTTAGATTAGATTGTGGATTTTTTTAGTTTAGTTTAGTTTAGAATCATTTAGGATTAGTTTAGCATCTTAATTTTAATGATTGAATTAGATTTGATTTGAAAATTTTATAAAAAAATAAAATAAAAATAGTAGTATAGAAACATCACTTTGAAAATAAAAATAAAAAATTCATAGTAAATAGCTTAGTTGAATTTAGGATTCACCTTTGACCAAAATAATAATAATAATAATAATTTAGGATTCACCTCAAATAATTGAATAGGTAATGTGGAGGTGCTGAAACTTAGAAGAAACTTGAGGATTAATTGAGTACCTAATACCCTAAAGTCGGATTGGGACCTCGACTTAGGATGACAAAGTATTGACCTAGGGCTTCATTACCCATTTTAGTTAGCTTCCTTCGTGTCTATAAATAGATGAGTGAACATGGTGTCGAATTTGGACGAACTACTTTCATGAAGCAAGCTTATAGATTGAGCTATCACTATCTATAAGCTTGCTTCATGAAAGTAGTTCGTCCAAATTGACTATTTTCGTTCGAAGATTGAGCTTCATCGCGACCAGAAATCTCGAGCCTTGAAGTAATTTTCGTTATAAATATATGCTTACTTATCGGTGAAATTCAAATGTCAACAGTAGTAGCGACAAATAGTTCAGCTGGAAGCAGTCTTGGGTAAAGTTTTCAAATACAAGTGCTTCACTTAATTCAGTTGAATGTTCTTTGTATATCTCTATTTGGTTGATAAAAGCCAAAGGAAGGAAAGTATTTATTTGAGCTTCAAACTGGCAATAAGTTTGGATTGGAAATCTCGGCATAACCAATTGTAGGGTGGTTCTTCACAAGAGTTAGTCCGTGATGTTGATCGAGATAAGTAAAGGAGATTTGGAACCTGTCTGTCCTATCCCCATTATCTCATTGTCTTTAATGAATATCGTTCAACTTGCTGTTGACATAGAAAGGAAATTCCACAAAAGATGAACTCGCCAAAACTAGGAGGAGTTGCTCTTTGCCCTCCTCTCTTAGTCCCAACAATATCACGTGCTTTTGGGTGTCTAGTGGACTTCACCTATTATGTAAAAGATGGTGGAATTCCTCTTCCAGGTGTAACAATTAGGACTCTCCTGAAACGTTCAAAGTCATGATACAACAATCCCTAACAATCATAACACCATTGTTATCAAAAACTAAAATAACCACAGTCAGAAGATCCAAGCCAAAGTAAAAAATTCACTCCTCAAAGCATAGTTGCTTGGTGCAAGCTTTCGGCATGCGGGTGCTGTAAGATACGTGCATAGGTCAGTAAGTACCAAGAAATTCTTCTACTTAGTTCGCCCATCGATAACATACATATGGCCTCTCCAGGTACACTGTTGGTAATATGACAGGTAACTGGAGAAGTCTTTGACAGAAATGATACCATAGCAGTTTTGACAATTAGAACCCCACCGACTGTGCTATAAACAGAAAAGGCAAAGGTGGAATTGTACAAGAGTGTGATGCCTCTTGCGCAGTGGCAGGACGGATGGTTCAGAAGCCACCATGACTCTGTGTCTTTGCCAATTCCCCTGCTTCAGCTCTCTTCCTTGTGCTCTTCGCAATTCGCTCCTCATTCGTTTGTGCCCCCTTCAAAGCGGCATTCATATTCACTCGCAAAAGGATCAAATAAACAAACTTATCTAACCAAAGATTTGCGGGGATAATTCCCAAAGTACACTTTAGATGAGTGACAGGGCCAAGTCTCGTAAGTGCCTTTAGTATTTAAGGGTTCCCTATTCGTAGTCTTAAACAAGCTCCTCCTTTTGCCCGGTTCAATTGGCACACAAACTTCCTTAAGATTATCCGCTAAAGAGATTTTAGTTAGCTTCCTTCGAGTCTATAAATAGTTGAGTGAACATGGTGTCGAATTTGGAGGAACGAATTTCATGAAGCGTGCTTACAGACAGCGACAGCTGAAGTGCAAAGCTTGGGCATTTCACAGGGTGTTCTTCGTCCCGCAGCTCGGTTGGGTGTTCGAGCGGCCAGAATTCAATCTCTGATTCCACCTCATGGGGATTGTTGGACTTCCATACGACCACCTCCTTCTCCCCTTATCCCGTGTGCCTTCGGTAAATGAAACTTTCCATTCCTAATACGCCAAAACTGGCCTTAGTTAGGGAAAAAGTGCCGAAAAAGTGCCAAAAAAGTCCTAAACCTTTTTGCATTAGTGTCAATTTAGTCCTAAACTTTTTTTTGTTGCCAATTCAGTCCTAAACCTTTTGCATTGGTGCCAATTTAGTCCTAAACCTTTTTTTGGTGACAATTAAGTCCTAAACCTTTTAAATTGGTGTCAATTCAGTCCTAAACTTTTTGTTTTTGTGTCAATTTAGTCATTCTAATCAATTTTGACCGGAATTTGCTGACGTGGAGCTTGCCGGTCACCGGCGCCGACGTGGACAACTTTAATAATATTTTAATATTTTTTTAATTTTTTATTTTTTTCCACTTTTTTTGGCCCCCCCTCCTTCCTCTGGCCAGTGACTGGCCAAAGGCTAGAGGCCGGTGAGGGCGGCGGCCTCACCCGGCGAGGGCCTGCCTCACTAGATCTGGCGAGGTCAGGCCTTGCCCGACCATGGCGAGGCTCGAGCCCTCGCCAGAGGCCGCGGCGAGGGCGAGCCTCGCCATGGTCGAGCGAGGGCCAGATTCGGCGTGCGGCGAGGGCGAGCCTCGCCTTGGTTGGGTGAGGCTCGACCTCGCCGGATCTGGCAAGGTCGAGCCTCGCCCGACCATGGCGAGGCTCTCCCTCGCCGGGCGAGGCCGCCGCCCTTGCCAGTGGCCGGTGAGGTCGAGCTCACTGGCCTCTAGCCTCTGGCCAATCGCCGGACCGGTGACCGGCCAGAGGAAGGAGGGGGGGCAAAAAAAAGTGGAGAAAAAGAAAAAAAGGAAAATAAAAATAAAAATTCAAAAAAATATTAAAATACTATTAAAGTTGTCCACGTTAGCGCCATGTTGGCGTCGGTGACCGGCCGCCAGCCGGCAGGCGTCCACGTCAGCAAATTCCGGTCAAAATTGATCGGAAGGACTGAATTGGCACAAAAACAAAAGGTTTATGACTTAATTGGCACTAAAAAAAAGTTTAAGACTAAATTGGCACCAATGCAAAAGATTTAGGACAGAATTGGCACAAAAAAAAAGTTTAAAACTAAATTGGTACTAATACAAAAGATTTAGGACTTTTTTGGTACTTTTCCCCCTTAGTTAGAGTAAACCAAATGCACCGGTAGGGCGGCAAAATGGACGAGAGACTTTTCTCTGGGCGATGCTCCTCTCCAGTCAAACTTATAACCTCCTCTCCTGGCTTTGGGAAGTACTCGTCAGCAAAAGGGTTTGGGTCCACAAACGAGGTAACCACGATTGCTGCTCACACAGAAGGTAACTACAGAGACTTAATCAGCACATGAGATCAAATAAATGATATCAACATTTACAAAAAGAATGTTCGAGTATATGATCCTAAGAAGTTTTGCCTTGCTGGCATTAACAGTGAAAGATGTCGAGCAGAGCCATCGGCTGTTCAATGCTCTAAGTATGGGGCTAAGTTGTACATGGCTTTTACAAATCGGGTGCCGTGTAGATTTTGGAGAACGACTCGTCGAATGTCGACGTGGCATTTGAAGGACGTGTGTAGATGAATCTTTACTTCATAACTATGAACACCTGAACCAAAACTTTTGTGCCATTAATTCAATCAAAGATATCCAAACATAAAAATAGCAGAAGAAGAATTATTAGTTAAGAAGGCCCACACCGTTGCAGCAACTAATGAAATCGTCTGCATATGCATTGAACTTGCCGTCGAGACGTCAACCTTCTCGTCGCATCCCTTAGGGGCAATACATCCCTAATCTTCAGGATTTGGATGTATCTCGGTTTCTTTACGTAGAGACCTTCAACCTCGAATTGCTTCACCATATGAGAAGAGCCTTTACCATTAGTGGATAAACCCACATTGCTCTTCTTAGGTCTCCAGCCACCGGCAAATTTTGGTATGAGGTTCAGGATTGACATCTTGCTCCAAAGGGACGTCAACATTCTGAAAGACTCGATGAAATTGTCGCCTCAAAAAACCTACCGAGATGAACAGTTGAAACGATAAGAGTATTGTCATTGATTCTGCAAAATTCGAATGCTCATCTTGAACTGACAAATATAGCAAAAGAAACCATCGCGCAAAGCTCTTTACCCTCCATCGACCATTTCTAAATAGGACACTATTTCCATCAAGCGGCATCATCGAGCTGCTAATGCATACTTAAAACTAAAGGATTGAACAAGGGTTACAAATGCATTCATTCAGCCCAATTTTTTATTTCTTCTTTTTTGAACGAGAAACGGTTGCAAAGCCTTCAAGGATCATACTCAGAGGTGCCGGTGCTCATTTTTTATCTTCCAAGTTGAAACAAGCCTCCAAGTTGATTTTGCTCCCCCTCCCCCCTCTCTTGCAATTATAAAACTCTAACGAATGATTCTTTACGTACTCTGCAATTGATCTCATCTTGTTAAATTATTGGGGTTAATATCACAAAAAATCTCAAACTATGCTCACCGCGACACAAAAATTCTAAACTTGCCCATTGTGATACAATTACTCCCAACTTTTTTTTGTGTTATAAAAAATCCCGAACGTATACCGATATGACAAATATACTCTAGATGAAACTAAAATAGAGAATATATATATGTCACACATGTATAAATTTCGATTTTTTTGTGTAACAAAAAAAAAGTTTGGGGATTTGTGTCACAGTGGGCAAATTTAGGATTTTTGGTGACATAAAAAAATTAGAAGTATTTGTGCCAAAGTGGACATAATTTGGGATTTTTTTTAATGGTATTCGACCTAGCCATTAAGAGGATATTTAACCATTTTCTTACGTAAGCTGACGCATGGCTAAGGAAATACAACGAATACAACTATTTCCCTCACAATCCTATATAAAGGCTGTCCTGCCGTTGCTATTTTCGCATATAAGAAGCTTTTTTTTTTTTGTTCCAAATCAACCCTAAACATCGATCAATAGAAACATCATAATTCTCTTTCGCAAATTGTAGAATATCCTCCCTAACCCGAGAAGATAGTCTCAACTTGTTTGCGGATAAATTCTATGGAAAGTCACTAAACTTAAATTTCGATAATCGGATACAACAATATTTTCTTTTCTTTTTCCATTTTATAAGGATTAATGTATTTTAACTGCAATTCAATTAATTTTTTTGGTGAAATGCTGATGCGATGGCAGCTTGCCAGTGATATGACTTATTGAAAATTGTTTATATATATGTTTGCTTTTTACTGGAATACTGAATGTAATAAGATCTATAGACATTAATTGTAAAATAATTGGCACATTAGGCAAATGGAAATAAAGATGAGTCACCCGATTGCAGAAACACTGAATTTTCATGATCAATGTCATTTGCCCAATTTCTTTGATGTAATTTTTTTTTTTGGTTGCCTTTCCTTAAATATGTGGAAAAAACATTTCAAATTTAAACACTTCTAGAAAATTTCGAAATAACTCTACATACTAACATTTGTATGAATCAAAAGGTTTTGAGTGTTAAAATCGAGTTCTTTGTTTCGGATCATGTACAAATATTTTGTTATTAGTGGTCTCGAGCTTTGTTCTTCTAAAATGGGGAAATATAAATACTACACCTCATCTTTTACCTATCGACCCCCCATATAAAATACCAAATGCATGTATATACATGAGATTATTGAAATGAGAAGTTGTTTTGTCGGTGCATATATTATTTAATTTTAAGCATTAGCATAAAATTTTCACACCAACAATAACAGCGAAGAGCTAATTAGGGATAGTGAAGATAAACTTTTTGGCTTTTCCGATTAGCTGAAGGAAAAGGGGAAAGTGTCCTCTATGTAAAAGGAAATATAAGATTTTGACCGTCATATTTGATTTCTCCACCTTCCTATTCCAAATAAATCACTCATCTCTTTTTCCCTTTCTCTCTTCAATCGCATATTCGGTTCGCCCCTATAAATCTCCACTCGCTCCCCAGCTAGACTCCTCGCAAACTCTCTTTCCCCGTCTCTTCTTCTTCTTTCTCGATCATCATCATAAACCCTAGAAAAGAGCCTCAACATAATGTGGCGTGTCGTAGGCCCATCCGAGTATCTCGACATAATGTGGCGTGTCGCAGGCCCATCAGAGTATCTCGTCATAACCGGTGGATCCATCAAGGACGTCAAGCTCGCAAAGAAGGCATGGATACGGCCGACCCAGAAGTGCATCAAATTCCACGTTTTGCCGGTCAACTACACTTTTGAGGTGCAGGCCATGAGCGCAGAGAAGCTCCCCTCCTTTTTCTCCGTTGTCTTCACTATCGGCCCGTGCGTTACGAACCACGAGAGCCTCCTCCTCTATGCCAAGTTCATTGCCTCCCACGTCAAGTCCTCGGTCCACGTCAAGGACCTTGTCCAGGGTCTCATCAAAGGCCAGATGCTCGCCACCTCCATGACCTTCTCCCAGACCATCTTAGAGAAGCTCCAGTTGAAGCTCAAGCAGTTCGGGCTCGTGATCTACAAAGTCAACCGGGTTTGATTTTTTTTCCCTATTTGAGCGCGTCCTTTACTGTTTCTTTTGTTGTTGTCGCTTTATGTTGTGATTGGTGCCTATGTTGGGTAGTATTTAGGTCTAATCAGGCCGGTTGTGATTCGTATATGTTAGTTAACGATCGTTTTTAATTGCTTCTTATCGGTTGAAGTGTCTGTCACTTTTTTTGAGACCGGCTTATCATAGTATTTAGACTTGTTATATTCCATGGCTGGTGTGTGTGATTCTGTGTTCATGTGATGTGGTTTCATTACCGAATTTCCTCGTAACAGTTAGATGCCTCCAATGCCAAGATGAAGGCTAAAGTCGGTGCTGGACAGACTAAAGAAAAAGCTGTGAAATTCGATTTAGAGACCAAGGACAAGATGATGGGTAAAGTCGGTGTTGGACACACGAAACAAAAAGTTGTGAAATTTGATCTAGAGGCCAAGGACAAGATGATGAAGGGTAAAGTCGGTGCTGGACCACCCCGTGCAGGACAGATCAAACAAAATGTTGCCAAAACCAATTTAGAGACCGGTGCTGGACAGACGAAACAAAAAGTTGTGAAATTCGATCTAGAGACCAAGGACAAGACGATGAAGGGTAAAGTCGGTGCTGGACCATCCCGTGCAGGACAGATCAAACAAAATGCTGTCAAAACCAATTTAGAGACCAAGATTATAGCAACGGAAAGGCTTAAGATGGAGATAAAGGTCACGTGGGAAGTGAAGATCTTTAAGAACCAAGACGCACGGTCCCAGCCATATGAACTGGCCAAGGTGGAATATCTTGTTGAGCTACTTTTGTGGAATTTCTGCATCGTTATGAGCTTCATATAGAAGCTCCATAAGGCCTGTACCGAATCGAATAAAAAGAGGATGAGCATAGGCCTTATGTTTCCACTTCATTGAAAACAGTTGCTTTTCTTCATTGCAGGTGCAAGAGGCATATGTACGCCAGCAAGAGGATGAGGGTATCCAGGGGCTAGCACAGGCGCAGGGCGTGTACTTGGCGACACTTCTGAAGCAATTCGGCCTCTTTTATGGCGCAATGAGGGACTACCTGATGATCAACTGGGGGATGTTCCCATAGGTGGCCAATCAACGCAGAAGCAGTGAAGGGGCTTGCGCCGAAGATCAGCATCCTGGTTGTGCTGGCAAGCGATTGAGGAAGGGACCGGTGCAGTACGGTGGCGGGATGTGTTACTTACGTCTTTTTGTTTTCTTTTGTTGGTCAATTAAACTTGTCATGTTATTTCCACTTAGCTTCCCATAGAATATCAACCCCAAGGGATTCCCATGATTTTATTCTTTTGTTAGAATGTTTTATATTGACTAAGGAGTGTTAACCTAATAAAAAGCATGCGAAATAAATGGGAAACTTCAAAAGACCACATCATAGATTAACCAGGAATTGATTTGGGCACCATTTCGAGCATATTCTCAAACCAAGAAGACTACTAATTTAAGAAAGTACGACTTGTAGCTTTACGCGTTTTATTTGCTAGTTGTGTGAGAAAACGATGTCTTTTAGGTTTGGAAGTGATCATATTCGTGTTCTCCCATAACTTTATCCTCATGAAATCGTGGTGTGCATTTGCTTCGTTGTTTGGGAAGTGTTCTTTTACTTTGCATTTTACGTTTCAGGAAAAGATGAACAAAACTAGATAGGGATCTTCCTTGAAGTGCACAATAAACTTTGCTGCTTTTTTTTCACGGCTTAGACGCTAACACTATGGCGGCAGAGAGATGCCGCTTCTATCGAGATACGATAACCAGCAAAACACATCTCGGCTTGCTCATTTGACGGTGCCTGTTGACTACACGTTCCCTCAGCCATAAAAAACCACGGTTTGAATGAATCACATTTTGAACTGACATACTTGTGCTTCTTTCTCTAGCTAAATGACTGACATCCATATTACTGGGTAGTTACTCATCTTTCAGACAGTTGTGGATGAAATCTTGCTTTTCTTTAGGTTAGTTAACAAATGTTTGCAATTCATCTTTTGGCACAATCCTCCATTAGGGTGGTTCTTATCGCTGCTCCTCTGTGAAGACCGTCAGATGCTTGTTTGAGTTCAATCAATTCGGCATGCCTTTTGAGTGTTAGTTATATTAGAGATTCTTAAGATTTTCTATAGGATATTATTCTATGTTAGAGACAATTATGATATTACCATTGATAATCTATATCTCTCAAGATTGCACATATATTTCGCTTGATTGTACGTTTTTTGATTGACATATTTTATCTTAGATAATTGTTTCTCGTAAAGCCTATAAATAGGCAAATGTAATCTTCATCATGATATATCGAAATATATATAATTTTTCATATTTTCTTTTCCGCAATTCTTACATTTAACTTGTATGTTCGTTAGTGCACCCGGTGCACCCCCCCCCCCCCCCCCCAGTGCACCCCCATGCACCCGATGGACATCCAAGGTGCACCCCATGCACCTGGTGCACATCCAAATAAATCCATCCCATCATCGCTGCTCAAGAGTGTTCACTTGGTGCCCACAAGTCTCGTATGAGGAAGCACTTAATCAAGTCCTTTGCATAATAGTCGTGTTTCGACACTAATCGCATTGACCGTGTCGCCTATCGAGCTTTTTTCATGGAGGTGGCTTTCTTTCGATGCCACAGGGTTCATCCGTATAGACTGCGTCACTCAGTTACTGTTTCGCAAGCCAACCGCATTGGTCGCTTGTTGTTCCCCTCCTATTCTCGACCTTTTGCGCGTCATTTTGAGAAGCCGACACCACCACTAGACTATCCGCCCTCAAACATTGCCTAATACACTGCCTAATACACCACCCCACCAAGGATCGACAAGCTTGATGCTATGTAGCGTGATTGGAGAAACAAGTTTTCATGGCACTCTTCGACATTGATTCAAACTCTAGTTGCCTTCTTTGAAGCCATGATATTAGAGATTCTTAAGATTTTCTATAGGATATTATCCTATGTTAGAAACAATTATGATATTACTATTGATTATTTATATCTATCAAGATTGCACGTATATCTCCCTTGATTGTGCATATCTTGATTGATATATGTTACTTTAGATAGTTATCTCGTAAAGCCCACAAATAGGCAAATATAATCTTCATAATGATATATCGAAATATGTACAATTTTCCACATTTTTCTCTTCCACAATTCTTACATTTATCTTTGAGATTGAATAGACCCTCGATCACCAAACTGTAGTACATGCATATTGGCCAAAAGAAGAAGACTGTATTTTACGATTAATTCTTCGCAATATATGGCCTGATGCTCATGAGATGTACTACTTTGGTAATATGTTAGAGTATTTCTCTTTTCGATGTTGGCCGTGTCGGGTCATTCTAAAATCAATTTCATAAGGAAAATGATCCGAAGTAGGCAAATAGTTGCACCATAAAAATGCAATTATGCAATGTACCCTCATACTCCATTTCAGTTTTATGCAAATCAGTTCCAATAATCCGCCGCATTTGTAATGCAACCATCAAACTTACCCTAGTTAATTTATTCTTTGGGAAGGAAAGCACTTATGTCCCCAAGGAATTCTCCTAAACTTTGAAAAATCGGGAAAATAATTTTAATTCATCATCGGTATAGGGCTCGAGAAAGAATTGAATTTTGAAATGTTACGGAAAAAGAGAGAAAAAGTGAAAATACTGTTTTTTTTTTGGTCGTAAATGAAAATACTGTTTGAAAACAGGTTTGCTGGCGGGCTTAATCCAATTGCTCGGTGGCTTGGCCCATCAATTGACAGCAGTGCAAAAAAAGGGAAACGCATTCCCTCTTCGTCGGCGTGTCTTCTTCTTCTTCGTATTCACAAGTGAGAGCCTTTCCTTTCACATCGATTCCAGCCATGGGAATCATGATCCGAAGGCTTTCCACCTCATCCCCTCCTCTCTCCTCCTCTCCACAGCCCACCTCGGACCTCCCAGACTCTATCGTCCGAGCAGCAATGCCGCTTCCGGCACACCACCCACACCTACAATCGCATGATCCGACATTTTGGGTAAGTTGTTCGAATTGAGCTTGATTGACTGAATGTGAGACGACCCGCTCTCATTCCCCGACCACGTCACGTTCTGGATCAAGTTCAAGTGGTACCTGAGTGCCCATCTGCTTGATGAATCCGCCGGGGCATACCGTAGGCTCAATGAGTTCGGTCTCGACGGTCTAAAGGACAAGATGGTTTATTACATTTTCTTCGATGCATTGTGTGAGTACAAGCTGCCTGGGTTTTCATAACCGAACCCTTAGACCTAAATATCATAATATTTAGTTTAATTTCGAGAGCTGCACCTAAATATCATAACGGTGTGCCATGTAGGACGGCCAGCAATAACTGGACCGTGAAGTCAGCAATTTTCGGCCAAGAGTTGCCGAAAGGAGTACTTTGAAAATTTGGGGAAAGGTTTAGGACTAGATTGATAAAATTGGAAAGTTTAGAACTAAATTGATATCGGTATCCGTATAATAGATTCAGAACTAATGGGGTAATTTTCCTTGATATATCTATGTACTTGATGAATTCCCTAGAAAGATGAACGAAAAATGTCCAAGTTGAACAATTTTTTCTGCAAATTTATTTGACAGATCGATGAGCTTTAATCCTGTAGACACAATGTTATTTTTCCTAGAAATTTGGATATTCACAAACTAGGTGAAGAGACTCTAAGAATTGAAAGAACAAAGAATCAAAAGGCAATCATGTCAGTTAAGTGAAAAGTACCAAAAAAGTCCTAAATATATTACATTGGTACCAATTTAGTTCTAAACTTTTCAATTTGATCAATTTAATCCTAAATCTTTTTACATTTATACTAATTCAATATATTCGGCCAATTTAGACTCAAAGTCGTTGACGTAAATACCGGTCATCTTATGTGACACAGCCAGCACAAACGTGGATATTTTTTTTTTAATTTTTGTAATTTTTTTCCTTTCCCTTTTCTTTCCCTTTTCTTTTTGGTGGTGTCGGTGGCCGATCGCCGACCACCAGCCACAAGCAATCGTTGGCCTTGCCAAGCCGCGCATAGGCAAGGGCAAGCACCGACGAAGTCCCTCTCGCCAAATCTAGTAAGGCCGATCCTCACCCAGGCTAGGGTGGTCTTATAGCACCTCGCCATGGCTGGGGCAAGGATCGATCATGGCATTGGCATGTTGAGGTTGACGGAGAGCTTGACCACAATCGCAATGACATTCAGCGATGTGGCGTTGAGGGCAAAGCAACAGCTCGAGAACCAGAGCCTTCGGTAGCGGAAGCCGGCCACGACGTCCGCAACCATCACAATCGCGTACGCTAAAGAAGCCCATTCTATGTAGATACCAAAACAAGGCATGGGCTTGCTAAAGTTGGCCTTGCCGAGGCTCCCATTGATGTTACAGCCAAACACGATGCCCCCTTGTTTCTTGGTGTTGATTCATTGAGGCTCGCCGGGCCTCGCCCTCGCCTAGGCGGCGTCACCGAGCATTGCCCCCACCCAGGCGAGGCGCAACAAGGCTACCTTGACCTGGGTGAGGGTCGGCCTCGCCAGCCATGGCCTGTGGCTAGTGACTGGCCATTGACACCAACAAAAAGAAAAGGGAATAAAAAAGGGAAAGGAAAAACAAGGAAAAAATTCAAAAAAGTATTTAAACAATAAATAAAAAATCGAAAAAATATTAAAAATTATATAAGAGATATCCATGTCAACACCGTCCGTGCCCCGTAGGATGGCCTACGTCCACGTTAGCGATTTTTGGCCTAAATTGGTCGAATAGACTGAATTGGTATCTATACGAAAATGTTTAGGACTAAATTGGTTCAATCGAAAAATTTAGGACTGAATTGGTACTTTTCTCTGTCAGTAAAGAATCATAAGAACAATTATGACAGCAAACTATAGTACCACATGCATTATACTTGGCAATCATATGTACTATGGCACCCTCCATCAATTGCATTATAAAATACATAGACTCTCACTTGTATCAACAAAACTTATAATCATGTTTTAGAGATCACGCTCGCTGTATCCCTCTGTCCTGACTTTCTCGCAATCTTTTGCAATCTTTCAATACTTTGTAATCTATCATTCATTTATATTATATTCAATCCTGTTGTTTATATTTGACATTGTTTAATTTGATTTATATTTATATTTGTATCTATATTTATATAAAGTTACCTTTACGTATTATATATATATATATATATATATATATATATATATATACACACACACACACATACATATATCGTAAACCTGCACATGCGGCATTTTTTGTAATGTTCGGCAAGAGGATTGTTTTGGGTCGTTTTATGTTTTTTTGCCCTGCTTGAATGTATTTAGCAACTTCTCTTCTAAACAAAAGACATTTTTTGTAGGCAAGAAAATGAATGACCCTCCTTTATTAAGCGGCTTCCAGTACGGCTATTAATTTTGACTGCACTACATCAAATTATAAAGCAATGGACTACTCTCAATTATTGACTTGATTGCGGATTTACAACGGACTGACTCCAAAAATCCGCACCAACTCTAAAATCGAAAAAGATGAACATTTTATGTGTCGACCACCCTCATTGTAGCAAAGACCAGTCACGTTAATAAACCTGCAATTAGACTTTAATACGGTGTACATAAAAGGCTTGGTTGAACGATAAAATTCGAATATGTTCGACAAACAATGCAATATTGATCAACTTAAAGGAAGTTCAGGAACGTGGACTACCATCTCGTGGGCAAAGCCTTATCCAAAACTCGTGAACACTACAATTTACATACATAAGCCGTGTTTAGTTAAGCTAAAGTTGGCATAAATGTTCTAAACAAAATGGCAGACTTCAATGTTAGGTATGTATTATCATATTAGAACTCACAAGCTAGAGACACAAAGAAACAGAAAAAAGAGTGCACGGGATTGGAATTAAAACTAAGAAAAATGCAAGAATCGTCTCGAAAGTTCTTACGAAGTCTAAAACAGAAAAGGAGTAGAAAAGAAAAATCACGAAAATTTTTCATATCTATCATTCACTTTTATTAATGCGGAACAAGAATATTAATGGTGAGGATCAGGCCATGTGTAATTTTGTCTTTGAATTCATAAACTCACATTGGCAACATCACCTCACCTCATCCCCACAACAAAAACCATTTGTTTTATATCATTACAGTAATGAATAAAATAGTTAAGATATATATATATATATATATATATATATATATGAGAGAGTTTAACTATATGCATATTTCTTTTTGAGACGCGTTGAAAGTCCGTTGACAAAGAGCTTTAACATACGTGAAGAGGAGCAATTGTTCCTAACCCTAATTGCCCCAAGAACATATAGAGCCAGTCTATAATTGGCCTTTCGGTAGAGTTCACGGTCAGTTGAAGTAACCAGGGAGAAGTCGCCAGCTTATATGGATCGGAGCTTAATTACTTTAAAAAAAGAGGTTAACCTAATAAAAAGGAAAGAAAAGAATTAACCCTCGTGAGTTGAGAGCGAATAAGAATTAGATGTATCTATCGATAGACACACAACACATGTTTGATTATGCATATTAACACATTTAAATTTCACTTATCCTTAGTTTAGTATGTTTCTTCTCTGTCCAATGGAAATTAGCGAGTCTTTATGTAAGTGTCGGATTAAAAGTTACCTACCTTGTATTCATTAAAAGAAGGGGAAAACGATAAGAACCAGGGGTTAATTTATATGTGTATGTGTATATGTGTGTATATATATATTCAAATCCCACCACTATAGGAACAGATTGTTATATGGTTCCTACAGTGTTTAGGGTGCATCACCATAATGCACTTGAGTTATTTTCCTATTATTTTTTCATTTGCTCTTTTTCTTCCAATTTTGGTTTCCTTTGTCCGAAGACAAAACCGATCAAAACGCGGGTCCGAGAGGTGGGACCGAGGGCTGTCTGGCATGTTGTGGAGCCAATTGGCTCTAGTTGGGCATGCTTGCTCATGTCTTTCTATTGAAGTAAAAAGTTAAAATCTGAAAAAAACAAATTTCTGTAATTTTCGGAAAAGAAAACACTCACCGTTTCCCTCCTAAATGAAATCAGGAAAATATTTTCAAATTCGTCATCTGTATGTTTTGAAAGATTTTAAGTGTTGGGCTTGAACATGAATTGAATTTTAAAATGCGAGAAAATTATCCAAAAAGTTTTAAACCTATTGCATTTTTGCCAATTCAGTCCAAAACTTTTCAATTTTACCAATTGAACCATAAACCCTTTCACTTCTTGCCAATTGAGTCCTAAACATTTTCTTTTCATGCCAATTGAATCCATCTGGCTAATTTTGACTAGAAATCGCTAACATGGACACTAATTTGCTTACATGGAAAATTTTTAATAATATTTTTTTATGTTTTAATTTTCTTTTCTATTCTTTTTCCTTTTTCTTTTTTTTTCCTCCCCTTCTTTCTCCTCTAACTGATTGCCCCACTAGCCAGAGGCGAGGGCCGGCGAGGTTGACCTTGTTGTTGGGCGAGGCTGACCTCGCCCTCACCAATGGCCGGCGAGGGCAAGGCTCGCCCGAGGCTAGCGAGGTCCTCACCTTTGGCCCATTGCCAAGGCATGGTGATTGGCTGGAGGAGGAAGAATGGGAGGAAAAAAAATTGAAAAGAAAATTAAAAAATATTAAAATATTATTAAAAATTATCCACATTAGCGCCATGTAACCCGGTCGGTGTCAACGTCAGCAATTTCCGGATGAACTCAATTGGAAAGAAGTAAAAATGTTTATGACTCAATTGGCAAAATTGAGAAGTTTAGGGCTGAATTGGCAAAAAAAAAATAAGTTTAAGACTTTTAGATAATTTTCCCTTTGAAATACTAAGGCAAAAGAAAGGAAAAAAAAAAGTGAAAAGACTGCTTGAAATTATTTAGGTTGGCGGGCCTAGTCCAATTGCTCCGTGGCTTGGCCCATTCGTTAATCGCGGTGCAAAAAAGGCGGCAACACATTCTCTCTCCTTCTTCTTGGTCGCATTCATGGGAGCCTTGCTCTCTCTCCGATTTCAGCAAAGGAAAGGATGATCCGAACGCTTTCCACCTCACCCTCTCTCCTCCCTCGCGTCAAGCCCCTCCTTTTGCGCAGCTTCTACCTCTCCTCCTCTCCACAGCCCACCTCGGACCTCCCAGACTTGTCAACCGCCTCCATCTGCAATGCCCGGTAACGCCGAGTGTCCCTTGTCTAAAATGTCGGACAGCAGGATTCTTTTGATCACAGAGTTAGGATAAGACATGACTGGATCATCATCAAGGCGCAAAACTGTTCCGTATACGTTTGTGGAGTAATGCTACGCATATTGGAAAGGAAAACAAACAATTTGGTATTTTAATGCGATACAAGACTGTCCTTTACAGAAATGGATGCATGGCATGAGGCGGTGGATATACATAACACAATCCATACAAGCCCATCGAAATATTTGCTGAATCAAATTTGGTATATTGTTTTAGTATAGCAGTCCTATAGTATATTACTCATATTTAATATTGAACTTGTATGCTTGCGCCCTTATTCATTTTGAGTTTCCTCAATGATCCTACTGTCTCCAGTCTCGTGTTCGTTCATCTGTTATACTCACTCACTTGGCCCAGTGGAGAACCGACAATAAACAGAAGGAACAAGAATTTCACATTCTCTGTCGTTTCAAATTAGTCTTATCTAGTTTCTGCATTACAAATTGACAAAGCCTGTAAATGGATGGATTTTCATCGCAATTTGAATGATAGCAACATCACCACGAATGGTACTCTGTTCAGATATAGGGGCTAAGTCTGAAAATGATAAAATAGCCATTGCCATAACCAAGTAGACATCTAGCGGATCTTTCACAGTGGCAACTCAGTTCTCTCGTTACCATCTTCGTGATCTTTGTGATTATGATATACTCCTGGTTATAGTGTGGCCAGAACTTCAGATTCCACCGACTTCAGTACCTCTTCACCCATTTGTTTGCATCCTACCAATGTCTGCATATGCAAGTGCAAGACGAGTAACAACTAATCAAGTCATTTCAGTAAATAAGCCTGCATATCATCTATTCTGAAATGAAATTGCCAGTAGGCAGAGAGAATAGAGGAAAAGCACATCCATCAAATTTTAAAGCCGTTACCCAAGTTATGTGCAGATTCCATCATCTGCTAAATATAACCTCTTCAATCTGACACAGTGCAAAAAAGGCCGAGAGCTTCTGTAAGTCAATTTAGTATGTAGCTATTTCACCAAGTATTTAGCCAAACTGACCCCCTCCCCTCAAGCCCTCAGATCTAATATTGTTAGAGAGAGAGAGAGAGAGAGAGAGAGAGAGAGAGAGCTTATTGAATCCATTCGGCAAAAGAACACTACAAGTGCCATAACTTGTGTATGGCGCTCACTTTAGTGCCATAACTTTTTTTTGGATCACTTTAGTGCTAAAATTTTTGAAAAACGATCACTTAAGTGCCAACTCCGGTACCGTATACAATTTTTTGCCGGAAATCTGACATGGCATTTTTTTTATTAATTTCTGAAGCTGACGTGGCTCGCCGAAGTCTCGCCGGAAATTGGCACTTAAGTGATCGTTTTTCAAAAATTTTAGCAATTAAATGATCGTTTTTCAAAATTTTTAGCACTTAAGTGATCGTTTTTAAAAAATTTTAACACTGAAGTGATCCAAAAAAAAGTTATGACACTTAAGTGATCGTTTTTCCTCCGACTTAGCACCAAAGTGATCCGAAAAAAAATTATGGCACCAAAAGTGAGCGCCGTACACAAGTTATGGCACTTATAGTATCCTTTTACCGAATCCATTCTCCCAGTTTCAAATGACAACTCGAGTGTAGAAAGACCAACTTCAAAATTCAATATGGTCGAATGTTCCGAGCATATGATTGAATACGTCAGCAGAACACTCCGCTTCCGTTAATGGAGTCCGGTCCATCTTTATTCTATATGATGTGATGTTGCTAGTTCAATCTGCTAGTTAGACTAGTTAGAGAAGCTATGGTGAATCAATCAGTCTTAGCTAAGGAAAGCTTTTTTTTATTCTAATTGGAGACCCATTGGAAAGTGGATGGACAAACAATTCCATTTTTTCTTTTTTTTAATAGCTGTCTATTTTTGTCGTGCTGTATTTATACATGTAACAAAATACACCAAAAAGTTCAAAAAAACCAATCCTTACCTAACAAATTCCACTAAGTATAAAATGAATCAAGAATAAGTTAATGAATTTTCAAGGAAGTAATCAAGATAGAAATAACTTGCATACTGAAGAAATGAAAGAAAAGCACATGCATTGCTGTCGGAGTATACGTCACCAGTCCGGAAGCCTCTATTGAGAGTATTGAGCACAGCAGCTTCTATTCGCTGTGCTGCATTTTTCTCCCCTAGTCCATACTTCAAAAGCATAGCAGCACTTAACACAGTCGCCAACAGGTTTGCCTTATCCTGTACAACGAATTAGAGAACTGAATAAATACATTCTTATCTGTTTTACCTTGGAAAACATGTTCATGTTTCCAGACTTAACCTGTCCAGCAATATTGGGAGCAGACCAGTGAATAGGTTTAAAAAGTCCAGGCCCCTGTTTCAACAGTATAGTTTTTGAATTAAAGTTGGTCCAAAATTAGACTTTTTAACAAAAATTGAAAACCGAGATATATCAACAAGCTTCTTACCTTCACGCCAAGACTTGCTGATGCAAGCATCCCAATACTTCCAGTAATCATTGAAGCCTCATCAGACAATATATCACCAAATATATTGTTTGTTACAATTGAATCAAACTGCATAATTCATGAGTTATCATGACAACCGGTTCTCATACTTGCAAACTGGTGTCTTCTCATAAAGAGAAGAAATAATGTTCATGAAGAGCATACCTGCTTTGGATTAAGAACGAGCTGCATTGCGGCATTGTCTACATACATATGGGTTAGTTCAACATCAGGGTATTCAAGGGCAATTACAGTGACTCTTCTCCCCCAAAGCATTGATGCCCAGCCATTCAAATGAAAGAATAAGTTCAAACTACTCTCTAAGATTTTTTGCATATTAACTTAGTGAATGACCTAACATAGGAAGCTGACGAGACCGCATTCAGTATGCTTGTGACAGTCAACATCTGGCCTATCAAAAAGGGAGAGAAAGATAAACGGAAAGGAAGAGAGAAAGAAAGAAAACAAAAAGACGAAAAGAGAGAACTTGACTTTTAGAGAGACACAGCCTGCTTCCTGTTTCGAGGTCATATGGAAATGCCCATATGCACTTGCATCTAGAGTTCCACAACTTAGACAAAACTGACATTGAAGCAACAATAATCTATGTATAGGTTTGCACCTTGCAGATAGGTTACTATCTCAAAAGCATGAAACTTCACGACAGGACAACATCAAGTAATCTTCCTGAATGATTGATTCGATGAATTATCTTCAAGACTTCCAATCCCTTAATTTGAAGTATAAAATGCCAGCAATTGTGAAGGAATATAAAACTATCCTTGTGAAGAGCTCAACAAAATTTCCTACCTCCAACACATTAGCTTTGTCAATGAAGCAAAGCTTTCCACGCCTCTTTCGGGCAGTCTCAAAAGCAACTCAAGCAGTGCGATCAATCTGCCATGAAAATTTATACCATGTCAATCAAGTATCTAGAAGATAGAAAGAACATGAAGTAATATGTCTCAGGACCAAGTCTAAGTCAGGAAGGGAGGGAAAGGAAAGCATAACACTGAAACATTCGAAAAAGGAAAAGAAAAATACCACAAAGTTTGCCGTAGAGGAGCCTTCTATGTTATAATTCTGCTACATCTACCAGTATCGAGTATCCACAAAGAATAATTACGGTAGCTTCCCAATCCACACAAGAACAGTCCGACAAAGGAAAAACGTTGCCCAGTAAGTTTACACACAATGAACAAGTGGTAGAATCTATTAATCAAAATCCTTTAAACAAAGGAGACCAAACATTGATGATTGATGGGGGCAGTAGAATTTCAATGCCTATCTAGAATAATGCACATAATCGGCGGAATTGTGCTGACTACAACTTCATCAAGTTAATGAGTCAAACAATGAAATTATGGGAGGTGTAATTGCTCACAGGTTGAGGAAAAGAGGCCCCAAATAGAAAAAGATATGATTATGTTTACAGTTGTGACAATACAAGAAAAAAAAGTTACCTCACTTGTTGCATATACTTCAGTATTAAAACCAATCTCCTCACCATTTTGATTGGAACTAAAACCCCTTGGTTTCCCAAAGTATATTCCTGTTCAAACAAGGAAATAACACACAATCATCCATATCATACTGATAAAAATTCAAGCACGAAAGAACAGATAAATATTGGAAACTAACCACCTGTGAGCTCCCTCATAACCTTTAGGTCAACACCTTCAGCGACCTCTTTCTTCAAAGTTGAAGCATCGACTAACTAGGAAGGAAGATCCGTATAAAAGAGTGAGACCATCTCTTCAGTGATTAAGGTAATACTAGAACATGTGCATTCATAAATATGCAAAGAAATCAAATATAGTCGAGGAAGAAGTATCACTAAAATAAGAAGCACAGCAAACTAACAAATACAAGCTATCCAATGCCGCACAAAAGAAACAGAGGCAGCTTGTATGAAATATTTAGTCCATAAAACATAAAAAAAGATCATGAGATCAGGCAATCAAGAAAGTGGTCTAAAAACAACCTGAGGTAATACAGTTGCTGGCCATAAGTTTGAAAATACTTTAAAAGACCTTCTCTTAATTGAAGCAGCCCAGTTTCTGGCTTCAAATGTTTTCGTTATTGTCCCACTTATACCTTAGTATAATAAAAAAGAAAACAAAAAAGATTTATGACAGAAGGCAGGAATAGTACAATTAAGAGGGAAAGATTACATGGACGAAAATTACCCTCCAATTGCTCCAAGAAGAACAGCATCAGATTGCCGAGCTGCTGATAGTGTCTCATCTGGCAATGGAACTCCAGTCTAGTCTAAAGCGGCTCCTCCCATAGGCATCTCTTGGAAACCAAATTCAATACCTAAGATATAGTACACACAACACTGAGAAGCTGAAGTCCATCTCAAGATCCTATCAAGAGTTGGCAGTCTTTTTAAAATGGCTAACCAAGATATGAAACCAAATCTAGGAACATTGGGAGAGAACCAACTTAATCAATGCCAATCCACTTTTGGTTTCCTAAGAAAAAGAAGAATTCAGTACACCGGTAGAAGAAGTAGTGCAAAGAACTTTGTCATCTACTGAAAAGTTTGGGGAAATAGTTCCACAAGGGGCAGCTTGCATAGCCACCAACACATCTGATCTAGCATGAGGCCAGTGCCAATCAGAGTTTAAGATAATATCTGAAGCCTTAACAGTAATAGGTAGAGTGGAGTCATATAAGACTCTCCAAGAATATACCTCCAATAGAATTCCATGGGGATGCCAATTATCTACCCATAAATATGTGGATTTCCCATTTCCTATGACATTTTTAATGACAGGAGCAAAGTGCAATCAGCAGAGGCTGAAACAGACCCTATGCTACTCCTTGCCAAAGGATAGTGATAATCCAGGCAATCCAAGGAGAACCAGCCCAGCTCAATAACCTACATAGGCATCTCATAATACAATATATGTTCCATAGATCCAGTCCAAGCCCTCCCTTTTGCCTAGAAAGGCACACAAAGTCCCAACCAACATTAGAGCCACCACAAAGATTCTGCTTACAAGTTCGACATTTCTCCAGTGCTCTAACAACTTTCTTAGTCAAAAGAAAGGTTTGGCACAAAAAATTCACCAGCCTATAAACAACAGATCTTATAAGCTCTAGACTCCCAGCATAGGAGAGTTTTGGAACTATCCACTTAAAATCCAATTCAGTCAATTCATCCGGCTTGATCTCATATTCACTTGCAATTCTTGAATTACGAATCCAGGACCGTAAAAGAGGAGAACTTTCACATAATCTAAACTTCAGAGCTCACTGAGCTTCAATCAAACGGCAAGAAAAGCAGAAGGGTGTTCCAAAAAAAAAAAACAAGAAACGACAAACAGAACTCGAAGGGCAAAAAAAAAGGGGTACCTTCAAGTGATGCAGCAAGGCTAAGGACGGCTTTAGCGACGGAGATGACTTCGGGGCCGATGCCATCGCCGGGTAGGAGAGTGATGGAGTAGCGTCTGGTGGGTGTGGTCGCGCCGCACCTGATGCTGCCCAATCTTGGAGGGCATTGCTTGGGGAGTGAAGCGTTGTTGTTGTGGCGAAATGGGGCTTTGAAGGATTTGGAATTCAGCTGCAGAGAAGCCGTTGTTCAGACGAGGGGCGAGAGAGAGACACAGAGTTAGGCAAGAGTGTAGGTTTTGACTTGCGCAGAGTTCTGTGTTGAGCGAGTGCGACGCTATCTTGGCAACTTGGCGGCTAATAAAACAAAAATGTCTCTGCACGTGTGTCTTGGTTTAATCACGTGTTTCCGCATACATAAGGTCGCGTGTTTAGTTAACATTAAATACAAAATATCATAAAAATAATAAAAAAAAATTTCACCTTTTTCTTTTGTAATATTAAATCAAATGATAGTGATATCTCGTATATTTGATCATCTAAAATCTCCATCTTCATGATAATTATTTTGGAAAAATGACATGAATAGTCCTTGAACTTTAATTTAATGTACAATGCAGTTTGTGAACTTTTAATTTATTCAATATAATCCTTAAACTTTATGGTCCCTAGATTTTTAAACATTTTCATATAATCTAGTGACTACGTTGAATATTTACCAATAGTTCGGGAACCATATTAAACAGATTAAAAGTCTAGGGGTCAAAGTTCAGGAATTACATTATATAAATTAAAATTTAAGAGATAACATTATACATCAAACTAAAGTTTAAGTTCCCTTTTAATCTTCACACTCAATGCCCAGCATAACTTTTCGTTGGTTCCAAAGGGGAACATAACAGAGCTCCCATACTAAAGACAGCTTATTCTCTATGCTTGAAGTGGGGCAATACAATTTGGCTTGGTTCGAGATGAAAACTAAAGAGGGAATATTAGAATGTACTTTATCCATTTGATAGGGGGAAAAAGAAGGGAGTCAATCATGCTTATTCCTCAGTGAGAAACTATTGAAGGTTGCCCAATAGTCATTACTCTTATTTTGGCCAACTCCCCCTGGTCGTTGATCTGCCCACAGAATAAAAGCGGAATGATGATGACTCCTTGACTGTCCACAACCACAAGAAGTGACTTACATATCCCTCACTTTGTCATTACTCTTATTTAAGCCAACTCTCCTTGGTCATTGATTCGATAATATTAATCCGCATGGAGCATCGCACGAGAGAGAGGTTTCAGTACCGAATGTGCATGCAGTTACAAGGAGCAAGAAACAAAACGCACGTCAAACGTTAGAGTGCGCATATATAATTTCAGGTCGGAAAGACGAAGAGCACCCTTTTCCCCTCGATACGTTCAAGGCGCCAAAAACTTTTCCTTCATCAAAAAGCACTTGTCTTCTGCAGGACAGCCACACAGACAACATCCAAGAACTTGCATAATGTTTGACTCTGTCAAATCTCACTCCCCTCTTCTTCTCCTCGCCGTTCTCCTCATCTATTCGGTGTCTATTTCATTCTCTCATGGCGGTTCTCATCTCCATCACCCGCCGACCGCACACTTTCCAAGTAAACATTCTTTCTCTTTGGGTCCTCCTCTGTTTTGTTCTTCCATTCTTAAACTTGATCTTCGACGAACCTAGTGCGGATTAAAATTGGATGTGTGATCGCTGTTTCGGTGTGGCAGTTCAACTTGTGGACAGTTTCTTTCGATCATGTGTAGTTTTACATGGGCTTGACGGCCTCCTTGTCATTGTTTTCTATCTTATGGTTGACATTATGTTCGACAACGTGACCATTTCTTTTCTGCCGAAGAAATCGCCGTTTTGGCAGAGTCTGATGTTGTTCGGTGGGAAGAGAGAAGGCTAGTTCTTGAAGGAAATGATGAAGGCAGTGTACAGAATTCGACACTGGCATTAGCTGAAAAGAGAACGCACAGGAGAGACCCTCCGGATAATTTCAGGCACTATAGGGTGGTTGGCACATCAGCAGAAGACATTACTTATTTGTCAGTGTTATCGCTTACTTCCCTCTCTATTCTATTTGATCCTTCAATGAGTTTTTGAAATTTTAACCAGGAACATGTTCTTTTTATTAGTATTTTCAATAACAAAAATGCCTAGAGAGAGGGTGGTGCAGGGTTGGGTGACCAATATGTTCTTATTCAGGATGTCTGCCAGATTTGCTGTGATGTCAGAGTTAGTTCCAAGATTCCTCATGGACTTACCCCCCAAAAAAAGCTTTCCTCATTGGCTACATCTACAGTGGCTGGATTTCAGATGGTGAACTTCCTTTGTGTTCCATTTTTATGTCCCTTGTTGATGGTCTCATTTATTGGCAGTAGAGAGCTCATATGTTTGCCGACAGTTGTCAGTATTTATTTTGTGTTGGTTTATATGGCTGTAATACTAAGAGTATTTTAATTACTTGCATTTAACAGTCTGTTGGATTTACTGCCGCTCCATTGTTTGCCATTGCCGCAATTTGGTTTCTGGGGTTTGGTCTATGCCTTTGCGTCTTATGTGTTTGCCACTGCTGCTGCCATCGCCTCAAACAGTCTTATGGCAATTCAAAATCCAAATATGCTCTTTCTCTACTTGGACTACTCATTACAGCAGCAATGTAGGTTTTTCAAGTGATGCGAATTATGTGAATGATGGGTTGTCTGTGCTTCAAGTGTCGGAAGCATCGTCCTGTTCACCGGCCAGGAGAAGTTATGGAAGCACAAGTAGCACACTGAAATATGTGGTGAAGCAGGCTGATACTACGGTTGAAAAGCTTAGAATGTATCTGACTACCTTGCTGCCGCTAAGCATGTCGGAGTGGATCAAATATTCTTACCACCCAATGCCCAGAACAACATTGACAAAGTAGAAACTGAGATTAATTCTTCAGCAACCAAACTCAAGAGAAAAACAGACCAGAATTCAGATAAGATTCAGCATGTGTTGAATTCAGTGTTAGTGACTAATTTACATTCTGTTCTGTATATCTTTTCCTATTTCAGCATTTGTACTAATTGATTTTTCCACTTTCCGTAGAAGATTGGCTGTCATCATTATTGCAGCTTTGATGCTTCTCTTGGCTTACTTGGCCTCTGTAAGATTATCTGTTCTTGCGATCAGATTAACTGCATATATTTCTAGTGACTATAGCGAAATTCCCTCACACGTTGATTGTTACTCCCGGCAGTTCTATCGGTTTTAGGAGTTCAGCCACTTCTGTCCCTGTTAGTGCTTCGGTTGTTAGTATGTCCTTATTTTTCAGGAAGTATTATCCATTTTTTTCAACTTTTTTTCATCATGATTTGGAATTTTTGTAGATTGTCAATTTTCGGGTCGATCTTGGTCACTGTTACATTCGTTTTACGTGGACTTTTTGTCATTCTCCACAAGTAAGTGCAGGGGATCATCCTTTATGATATGTCTGTTGCCCCATAATTCTTTTAGATCAAAGCATCTCTACTGTTAATTTTTTACTTAAGGCTAATATCGTTAGTCTATTTCTAATTATGCCATCTTCTGTGGCTTATGATACAGTTTCTAGCCAAGCCCACTATGTTGCGACCTAACTTTTTCAATATGTAAGGTTTTCGCTGCATGATAACTTTCTCATCTAAAAGGAAAAATGAAAGGAAATATTTATATGGCTTGCTACTAGAGTCCTGTGGCAGTTTCGGTAACTCTTGAAGTAAATACATTTATGGTTTTCAAGTAGCGATTGTAATGCTGTATTCACCTGCTAGAGTTGGCATGAAGCCTCAGGATTTGCTTCTCAGTCTTCTATTCTTTAAAATTTTTAGTCCAATGGGTGACACCTGTGTTGCCATGGAAGAATGGATCCAAAACCCCACAGCCCACACATCCATGGATGATATCCTTCCGTGTGAGGACAATGCAACTGCCCAAGAGACCTTGTTGCAGAGCAAAGATGTTACCTTCCAGTTGGTCCATGTAGTCAACAGATTCATTGGCAACATCTCGAACCACAACTTTCCAGTAGGCAGTGGCCCTTTTTACGACAACCAGTCTGGCCCGTTAGTGCCACTCCTTTGTAGTCCTTTCCAACATGATAAAACTGATAGAAGATGTGCTGATGGTGAGGTCAACTTTGACAATGCGTCGCAGGTAAGCCAGGGAATCTGTCCATTAGCAATGATTAAAGAGGTTTCTTCATGGAGATGGGACAACCTAGTTGAATCAAGTAGTGTGAAACTTATAATAGTTATGATCTGCAGTGGTTTCTCATGCATATCGAGGAAAGAGAAATTGAGGAAAATTTGCATCCGATAATTTCGACCAATGCTAGCGTGCTTAAGAGCACTGTAATGAATCTTTTCGCCATTATATTTCACTTCTCTTTATGAAATTTATAAGAGTCATGTGTACATAATTGGCAAATGATAAGGCTATGGATGATTTTCTAGTACAGAGTTTGCAGAGAGCTTTGCAATTAACATAGCGACAATAATCTGGTGCAGGAACGGAGGAAATACATCTGTGAGGTCTCAGCAAATAATCTTTGCACTTCAGTGGGCCGCTTGACAACCGTATTCTATGACCAGATGACGGCCATGGTCAACGTAAGCTACAGCTTATATCACTACGGTCCATTCCTTGTCGGCCTACAAGACTGCTCTTTCGTTCGAGATGCCTTCCGTGAAGTCGAAAAGGATCACTGTCCAGGCCTGAGGCTCTATAGTAAGTGGATCTATGTTGAGTTGGCTTTTGTTTCTGCTTCAGTAATGCCTTCATTGGTGTTCTGGGTGGTTTATGCAAGAGAGCGACGGAAACACCTGGTCACCGAACAGTTTATACCTCTGATAGATCAAGATCAGTCGGAAGTAGAAAGAGGTCGAGATTAACTGTGCCAATGCATCGTGCGAATTCTCATTTAATTCTATTTTTTGTCTACTGTGGAAAAGGATTCTCAACACATCATGTATGGTATTGGAAAATTCAATATTTGTGATAAACACGAGAGAGACTATAAATCACTTTTAAGTTTCTTCAAAGATTCTTTTCCAACATTTGGGAACATCATTTCGTCTTCATCAGGGACTCTTGCTCTTAAAATTTCTTTCCAGAGAGAAGGAATTTATGCTTAAACATGGCGCACCGGCATCATTTACTACATAAGTTGTCCTGAGCTGTTAAATCAAGCTATATGTGCTTTTCGCGATACATTCGAAAATAACAATCATCCATCCCTCCCTCCCGCAGTCTCTCTCTATGATCACATGAATTTTGCATCTCCAGCATATATATTTCGGTGCTTTCCTTTTTACACATTCGAGTTTGTTTCGTTGTACTTGGGGAAACAACATGCGAAGACAAGTTCTATACTATGTCGACCATATGTGAAAAAATAAGAAAGCTTTAGCTAAAAGCTCGTGCCGTGCCAATTTAATGACATCCAGAGAAAGCAACCGAAGGTCGGAAGACTCGAAACCCTAGAAACAGCCTTTCGGAGAAATTTCTCCTACCGACTTCAGCGAAATCAAACACACACGATCCTATGGCTAAAAGAAAAAAACATCACATTTTCCTGAAGTGTCTTTGCCGAGACCATAATATTCCATCAGGGAACATCAGCAAATAGCAAGCTGCGATACCAGAAAATTGTGCAGATGAAATGGAACTGTTCATGTGCCCTTAGACACTGGCCGTCCTCAAAATCTGAACTGTATGTGCATGGGCGGTGGTCAGCTGAGGATCATAAGTCCCTGCAATTTCACCTTGCAATCATACGAAATGCAAATGGCCTTCTTGGTTTGTACGGCTTTGAAATTCCGTAAGACAAAGAAGAGACGTCATTGGCCCGACTCTTTGTTCTATAGCAAAAGATTGACTATAACCATCATTCTACGTTGTTTTTCTCTTCCAAGATCACATATTTTCCCTATCACCTTTGTTTTTTTGTGAGCTGTGCGTGACGGAGAAAGACTGCTGACCTTTCTCTACCGTCTCATGGATCACGTTGAACTTATGAATACTAATGCCAGGAAGCCAACGCGGCCAATGACTATTCAACGCACGCAACAAGGGATGGACCATTCTGGTTAGCGACATGATTGTCCCATGTAAGGTAAACTACAAAGGAACGCATTTCACATGTGCCATAAAAATTCCATTTATTCTGACGAGAAAAATTAAGAAACAAACGAATTCGTTCCATTAGATCCAAGTCAATTACAAGTTGAGAAATACCGCAATCACTACATCCAATGAAAAAATACGATTTTTCACATATTTATTTTAAAGTGTAATTGATTTTGTTTATCACATCGTCCGTGAAATGAATTTATATGAATTTTTTTTTGTAAAATTAATGATCGTGAAAAAATGGGAAGAAGTGTCAAAAAAGTTCTAAACCTTTTGCATTGGTGTAAATTTAGTCCTAAACCTTTTTTTGTTGCCAATTCAGTTATAAACCTTTTACATTAATGTCATTTCAGTCCTAAACCTTTTTTATGATGTCAATTCAGTCTTAAACCTTTTGTATTTGTGCCAATTCAATTCTAAACCTTTTGTTTTTGTGCCAATTCAGTCCTTCCGGTCAATTTTGGCCAGATTTTGCAGACGTGGATGCCAACTTGCCGGCGGCCAGTCACCGACGCTAATGTGGATAACTTTAATAATATATTTAATTTTGTTTAATTTTTTTCCCCCTCCCCTCCCTCCTTCCTTCGGCCAGTCGCCAGACCGGCGATTGGCCAGGGGCCAGAGGTTGGTGAGGCTCGCCCTCGCCAGCCACTGGCGAGGTCAAGCCTCGCCCAGCTGTTGGTGAGCCTCGCCCTAGCCAGATTCGGCGAGGTCAGGCCTCGCCCAACCATGGCGAGGCTCGCCTTCGCCGTCGCTATCGAGGGCAAGCCACGCTAGTGGCCTCGACCTCGCCAACGCTGGCCTCTGGCCGATCATTGGTCCGACGACCGACTAGAGGAAGGAAGGAGGGGAGGGGGAAAAAAATAATATATAAATAAAAATTCAAAAAATATTAAAATACTATTAAAGTTGTCCACATCAGCGCTGGTGATCGGTTGCCAGCCGGCCGACATTCACATCAGCAAAATCCGGCCAAAATTGATCGGAAGGACTGAATTAGCACAAAGACAAAAGATTTATGACTGAATTGGCACAAATGCAAAAGGTTTAGGATTAAATTGGCACCAAAAAAAAGTTTATGACTAAATTAACACAAATGCAAAAGGTTTAGAATTGAATTGGCATAAAAAAAAAGTTTATGACTAGATTGACACCAATGTCAAAGGTTTAGGACTTTTTTTGACACTTTTCCCTTAAAAAATGAAACCTACTTTAGAAGGAGCCGTTTCAATGAACCTTGTTTACGTGGATGACTGGGACTGTTAGGAAGAACATAGTTTGCGGCTATACGTAGAAATGAATTGCAACCTTGAGAAACGCATTTCTTAACACCAAAGGATCTATTAAGAGAACTCATTCACCGCACTACACTCACCCTCAGAAAAGTTTCTTTGAACGGATTAAGCAGCTAAGCGAACATGGCTTCTTTTGTCCAAACCGAATCATCCATGCCGAAAATGAACCAGATCTTCGACGAGATCCGGTGGGTGACCCAAATCCGCCGGATGCCCAAGGAAGAGTTTGAAGACGAAACCGAGGTGCCGGTCTCCATTTTCAGCATCCCGAAAGTACTAATGTCTAGCGCCCCAGATTTGTACACCCCGCAACAAGTGGCGATTGGTCCATACTACCATTGGCGCCCGGAGATGTACGAGATGGAGAGATACAAGCTTGCGGCGGCGAAAAGATATCAGAAGCAACTCCAAAGGATAAAGTTCCAGAATATGGTGGATCAACTGGTAAAGTTTGAGTCGAGAGTCCGAGCCTGCTATCACAAGTACCTGGACTTCAACGGCGAGACACTGGCGTGGATGATGGCCATCGACGCGTCGTTCTTGCTCGAGTTCCTCCAAGTCTATGCAATCAAAGAAGGTAAGATACTCTCCAGGGTCTCATCGAGGATGTCACATTTGGTCGATTATCCAGGATGGAAGTCTGCACACAATGTCATCCTTAGGGACACAGTCATCCTAGAGAATCAAATCCCACTTTTCATATTGAGGAAGATGTTGGAATTCCAGTTCGCATCCCTCGACGAAGCTGACGACATGTTGCTTGTGATGCTAATGGGGTTTTACAAGGAAGTTTCACCTTTCAAAGTGATGGAGGCATTGCCCAAGATACAAGTCTCCGCCTGGGCCCACTTGCTAGACTTCTTGTATGACACCATAGTACCCAAAGTGAAGGAACAGCCCGGGATTGTTGAGGGGGAAGGTGACAACGAGGACAATGAAGGAAAGGCAAAATCACCACGGTCATTGTTGTCTTCCAGCGGCACAAATTATATAAAGCAACTATGTGAACCAATTTGGAATTTGCTCTCCAAGTTGAAAAAGGGCCCTATTGAAATTGTCAAGAGGCTGCTTCTTTCAAACCCAGTGAAGGTGGTATTGAAATTGCCATGGACTATTCTCTCTAAACTCCCATTTTTCTCAGTCTTGGCACAGCCTCTTGAGTCCATAATCTCATCCCAAGTAAAAGAAGAGGGCAAGTCAGAAAATAAAAACAGCAATCCTCATAAGCGACTTTCAGTTGAGGAGATCACAATCCCATCGGTCTCTGACCTATCCAATGTAGGAGTCCGTTTCGTACCCACCAAGGGAAACCTCTCTACCATCAGTTTCAACGCCAAGACGGCAACGCTTTACTTGCCTGCCATAAGTCTGGACGTGAACTCGGAGGCGTGCATGAGGAACCTAGTCGCTTATGAGGCATCCGACGCATCAGGCCTATTGGTTTTCACGCGCTACACTGAACTCATGAACGGTATTATAGACTCGGATGAGGATGTGAAGCTGTTGAGAGAGAGAGAGAGGGGTCATTTTGAACCTACTGAAGAGCGACGAGGAGGTCGCAAAGCTGTGGAACGGGATGAGCAAGTCGATCCGGTTGACAAAAGTGCCCTTCTTGGACAAGGCGATTGAGGACGTGAACAAGTACTACAGCGGGAGGTGGAATGATGCACCTAGGGGACTGGCGGATCCGTTATGCGACTAGATGAACCGATGGGCTTGAAGTCAACGATATCGGATTGAGCTCAAATTTGATCGACTGAAGCGAAACGGCATGCTGATTAATACTCACGGTTATTGGCCGTGACTAACGATGGATTTTCGCGATTCGGAGTCGTTTAGATGGGTTTTTCTATTATTTTAGTATTTTTTATGGGTTAATTTAGTAAAGGGCAGTTTCGTAATTTTGCATTTTGATGTTTATTAATCCTAGTAGGGTTAGGTTTGGGGATATATAAGCTTGTTTTAGGATTTCGTTTGAGGGACTTTGGATATTTTGATTGTTAATCGATTAAGAGAATAGTTTATTCCTTGTTATCGTTTCGATTTTTCTGTTTAGCCTAATTTCTTTCACGCTTCGGCATCAATTGGCATCAGAGCATAGGTTACCTGAATCAATGGCTGAACAGAATCGAGGTGGTCGAAGATAGTGTGCTTGTGGAGGCCGAGGGCGTGGAGTCGTTCCTGATGTAGATTAACAGCTGCGTCTGAGAGACCTGCAAGATATAGAAATTCAGGAATAGAGAAGACGAATCCAAGATTTGGAGCGACGTCTTGCGGAGGTAGGGCTTGACACTCAATCCGAAGAAGAAGCAGAATCTGAGGATCCATCCGATGATAAAGAGGAGGACGTAAACCCTTTCGGGATTCTAAACCAGAGGCGGAATTGAGGAGTACGACTTGAAAATCAACGCTCTTCTCAAAATTTCGGGATGAAGATCGAGATTCCCAAGTTTAATGGTAAGGCTCATCCTGATGAGTTTATTGATTGGTTACATACGGTAAAACGGATTTTTGATCTTAAAGACCTAACTTAGGGGCAAAAAGTGAAGTTAGTGGCTATTAGGCTGCGAAAATATGCTTCGATTTGGTGGGAACACGTGAAAAAGCAACGCGCTAGAGAGGGGAAGTCGAAGGTGGATCGCTAGGAGAAGATTAAAAAGTTGTTGCAAATTTTTTTTTCGCCTATCCATTATAGGCAATAGGCGTTTATCGAGTATCATAACATCAAGCAAGGTGATAAAATAATTGAGAAATTTACAGAGGAATTTGGTCTCTTGCGGATGCGTTGTGATGTGGCGGGGGAAGACGAGCAGACGATTGCTCGATATCTAGCAGAGCTGCAATATGAGATCTATGATGTTGTCCAATTACAGCAGTATTGGACATATGAGGATCTGTGCAAACTAGCCCTAAAGGTGGAGGGGCAGTTTAAAAGAAAGAGCAGTAAGTCCAAGTGGTCTAGCAGCGGTTCTAAGTGGTCAGGCAACAATTCCAAGTGGTCAGATAAAGAGTCCAGAGGGAAAGCAGGGAGTTCTTTAGCCCCGGAGACAGTTAAGGGCGCTAGTTCAAAATCTGCAACAAAAGGAGAGCAGGATAGTGTTGGATTTAGCAGGGGAGGAGCTGCAGGCAAGCGATGTTTTAAGTGTCAAGGACTCGGGCATTTTGCTGCTGATTGTCCGAGCCGACAGTTTGTGACACTTGTAGATAATCCAACTTTTGATGAAGACCCAACTTATGATGAATCTGATGGAGAGCAAGAAGATACGGATCCAGATCAGGAGGACATTGTCTATGCTGATTCTGGTGAGTCTTTAGTTGTGCGTCGATTTTTAAATATTGCTGAAGTAGATGATAAATCGTGGCTCAAGCATAATATCTTTCATACTAAGTGCACTAGTGGAGGAAAGGTGTGTAGTATGATAATTGACGAGGGAAGTTGCGAGAATGTGATATCTACCACTATGGTAGAAAAGTTGGGGTTGAAAACTGTCGAACATTCTCAACCATATAAGCTTCATGGCTTAGGAAGGGGAATGAGGTAAAAGTGAGCAAGAGGTGTTTAGTGCAGTTCTCGATTGAGAAGAAATATATTGATGAAGTATGGGGTGACGTAGTTCCAATGGATGCTTGTCATATTCTGTTAGGAAGTCCTTGGCAGTTTGACAGAAAAACACAGCATGACAGATTCAAATATATGTATACCTTCAAGAAGGATGGTCGAACCATTACTCTGGGTCCTTTAGATTTGAGAAAAGAAGGGAAAAGTAATCTGCTTTCCAAATCAGAGTTCCAGGAGGAGGCGGTGAATGCCTCAGAGCTTTTTGCTATTGTAGTCATGGAGCAGAATCTTGATAGTCTAGAAATTTCAACTCAAGTTCTGCCTATACTTAAGGAGTTTGCTGATGTCGTACCAGAGGAATTGCCACCTGGATTGCCACCTATGAGGGACATTTAGCATTGTATAGATCTCGTTCTAGGAGCTACTATTCCTAATAAGATAGCTTACAGAATGAATCCTAAGAAGCATGAGGAGATATAGAGACAAGTGCAGGAACTATTAGAAAAGGGTGCAATTTGAAAAAGCATGAGCCCTTGTGCAGTGCCAGCTTTGTTGGTTCCTAAGAAAGACGGGTCGTAGAGAATGTGCATGGATAGCAGAGCTATCAACAAGATCACGATCAGGTATCGCTTTCCTATCCCGAGATTTGATGATTTAATTGATTAGCTGTATGAAGCGACTATCTTTTCGAAGATAAACTTGAGGAGTGGATATCATCAAATTAGGATGCGTCCTGGAGATGAGTGGAAGACCGCTTTTAAAACTCGAGATGATCTATATGAGTGGATGGTGATGCCTTTCGGGTTATCTAACGTGCCGAGCACTTTTATGAGACTGATGAATCAGGTGTTTCGTCCTTTTATTGGCCAGTTTATCGTCATATATTTCGATGATATTTTGGTTTATAGTACATCCACTGATCAACACTTGCAGCATTTAAGAAGGGTGTTCTAGACATTGAGGGAACAAAAATTATATACTAATACAAAGAAGTGTCACTTCCTGATTGATCGTGTGACCTTTTTGGGATATATAGTAACCAAGGAGGGCATTCAGATGGACCCAGCTAAGATTGAGGCTATTACAAATTGGGAGATTTCGAAAAATATTCATGAGGTACGTAGCTTTCATGGGCTTGCGTCTTTTTATAAGAGATTTGTTCGGGATTTCAGTGCTATTATTGCACCTCTAACGGATTGTCTGAAAGGAAGTAAATTTGTGCGGACGAAGGAGGCAGAAGCTACATTTCAATTATTAAAGAAGAAGGTGACTGAAGCACATGTTCTTGTGCTTCTTGACTTTAATGAGATTTTTTAGGTGCATTGTGATGCTTGAGGTGTTAGTATTGGGGTGTCCTGAGTCAAAAATGTAAACCTATAGCATTCTTTAGTGAGAAGTTGAATGATGCGAAAATGAAGTATTCAACTTATGACAAAGAATTTTATGCTATTGTGAGGAGTTTGGAGCATTGGAGGCACTATCTTATTTCGAAAGCGTTTATCTTATTTTCTGATCATGAAGCCTTGAAATACATCAATGGACAGCACAAATTGAACGCATGGCATGCGAAGTGGGTAGAGTTCCTTCAAGTTTTCAGTTTTTCTATCAAGCATAAAGCGGGAGTGCTAAATAGTGTGGCAAATGCATTGAGCAGAAAACACTCTTTGCTGTCTACAATGCAGGTAAAAGTTCTAGGCTTTGATACTTTTAAAGATTTATATGTTGATGATCCTCATTTTGGGGATATCTAGAGGAAGAGCAAAACGGAGCCTTTTCAACAATTTTAAATCGTGAAGGGTTACCTATTTAAAGGTAACAGATTGTGCGTTCCTCAATGTTCTTTGAGGGAATCTATTATTATTGAGAGACATGCAGGCGGTTTAGCTGGGCACTTTTGCGTGAACAAGACGAAGGCCTTATTGAGTGAACATTTTTATTGGCCTCGGATGGAGCATGACGTGACGCATTTTATAGAGAGGTGCAGGATATGTCATGTGACAAAGACCAAGAGTACTAATGCTGGACTGTATATGCCTCTACCTGTTCCAGTTGCACCGTGGGAGGATGTCAGTCTTGACTTTGTCTTGGGTTTGCCAAAAATGCAGTGGAGTAAGGATTCAATAATGGTGGCTGTCGATAGGTTCTCGAAGATGGCTCACTTTGTCCTGTGTAGCAAGTCCTATGATGCTTCACAAGTTGCTCGATTTGTTTCTGCAGGAGATTATTAAGCTGCATGGAATTTCTAAGTCCATAACCTCATATTGTGATGTGAAGTTTGTGAGTCACTTCTAGCGCATTCTTTGGAGGTACATGGGCACAAGTTTGAAGTTTAGTTCCTCTCATCATCCTCAAACTGATGGTCAGACAGAAGTTGTCAATCGAAGCTTAGGGAATTTGCTGCGGAGTTTGGTTGGAGATAATCCGCGACAGTGGGACTTGGCATTGTCTCAGGCAGAATTTGCATATAACAGATCTGAGAATCGAACTACAGGCAAGACTCCTTTTGAGGTGGTTTATGGGCGTAATCCAATTACTCCATTGGATCTCACACCAATACACGTTCTTAAGCAATTTAGTTTGGAAGCTGAAGAACATGCAAAGCATATCAAAGAACTGCATTCCCAGGTCCATAATCATATCAATAGGCAGAACATGAAGTATAAGCAGCGCGTGGATATACGCAGGAAAAGAGTCTTCTTCAAGGAAGGTGATCTAGTTTGGATTCACCTTAGAAAAGAACGATTTCCAGCGGGTAGGTTTGGCAAGCTTCAACCTAGAGCTGATGGACCCTTCAAAGTTTTGAAGCGAATTAGTGACAATGCTTACAAGATCGATTTGCCGGGTAAGTATAATGTATCCGGAACTTTTAATGTAGCAGATTTGTCACCTTACTACGCTGAAGAGAAAGAAGATCCTAAAGAGATTGACGACAATGAAGATGAAGCATATTCGAGGACGAATCTTTCTCTAGCAGGGGAGGATGATGCACCTACGGGACCGGCGGACCCCTTATGCGACTAGACAAACCAACGGGCTCGAAGTCAACGATCTCGGATTGAGCTCAAATTTGATCGGCTAAAGCGAAACGACGTGCTGATCAATACACACGGCCACTGGCCGTGATTAATGATGGATTTTCACGATTCGGGATCGTTTAGATGGATTTTTTTTATTATTTTAGTATTTTTTATGGGTTAATTTAGTAAATGGCAGTTTCATAATTTTGCGTTTTGATGTTTATTAAGCCTAATAGGGTTAGGTTTGGGGATATATAAGCTTGTTTTAGGGTTTCGTTTGAGAGAATAATTTGTTCCTTGTTATCGTTTCGATTCTTCTGTATAGCCTAATTTCTTTCGCGCTTCGGCATCATGGAAGGTCAAGCTCGGCAAGTTCATGAATCAGTACGTGTTCAGCTCATGACAATACCTGGCAGTGATGGCTAGGATTGTACTCTTGCTACTCGTGACATTGCATGCCTTTTGCTCGGTCTATAGCTGTTCTCGCGTATTTCATATCAAAGCCCCAAGCATACAATTACATTTAGAATGCTCTCCAAGGGACTTTCGATCAATACAAGAGTGGAGGTGCTTTGGAAAGTTGCATTTTCGAAATGCAATTTGCACTATTCACCATCACTGTTCATCTTCTCAAAACCGAGATCTGGCAATCGACGACCGTTGCCTGAGGGCTAGCCTGACCCCGGCAACCACCGCCTGGTAGACTTGTTAAACAGGTGGATCGATTCGGATCGAGTTTGGATCGTGTCATAAATGGTCCAACCTAAATTGACCCATTAACCCATTTATGACCCATTTATTCATAGTGTAAATATCCTAATATATATCCGACCCATACCCGACCCGACCCGACCCGACCCATATTGCTAAAAAACTTTTATATTTAACCTAATATGAGAATACTTGTTTCTTATGATTTTTTTAAAAATTATACTACTAAAACATTTTATGCAATACAAAGCTAGTGAAAATTTTTTATAATTTTTTTTAAAATTGAGGTTCTGTTTGTTTTACAAAAAAATGCAACATTTCTAGAAAATATTTTCCATAAAGTCATTATCCAAGAAAATAAAAAAATTTCTGACGTTTGGCTGAAACTTTAAAATAAACTAGAAAATATTTTTCGATATTTGGTATATAAAATATGATTTGATTTTACTTTGAGCATTCATTTTAATAATATTAATATTTTTTTATTTTTTAAATCAAATTTTTAATTATTTTTTAATTTATATTTTTTTATTTTTCCTTTATTTTTTGCCGATCGCCGGCCGCTGTGGCTGACCACCGGCCGAAATAAAAAAAATAAAAATAAAGAAGAGAAAAGAAAAAATAAAAGATAAAAGATAAAAGATAAAAATAATAAAAATAATTAAATTTCGATTTTTTTAAACATTTTTATAAAAAGGAAGAGAATATGTGGATGGGTCTAGTGGGTGGGTTAGACATAGGTTCCAAACTGAACCCATTTAGACTTATTTATTTTTAAGTTTTAAAATTTAAAACCCATTTAATGTTGACTCTTTAAAATTAAAGTGACCCATTTCGACACCTCTACTATCTGGGAATTGCGCGACCCCAGGCGGTAGTGGCCGGTGACTAGATCTGGCCGTCGGCGGTTGGCTGGCGACTAAATCTGGTCAGTGGCGGTGGCCGATGGTTTAGCTCCCTCGGAGCTTTTTTAAAAAAATATATATATATTAGTAAAAGTCCTTTAACCCAAGTTGATTTTAAAAAAATATTTATTAGATATTAATTGTATTTCAAAAAATCCCTTTAGCTCAAAAGGTTTTTGCATTCCCTCAAATGCATTTCCCTAAAATCGAATTAAACGGGATGCTATCTTGGCATCTGGGCGGCTCCTGTTGGAAAACAAAAGGTCTCCACACGTGTCTTGGTTTAATCACGTGTTTCCGCATACATAGAGGTTGTGTGATTAGTTAACATTAAATGCAAAAGCAAGGGGAAAATGATAAGCCCTTTTGTAATACAAAATATCTACCCTTTTCTTTTGTAATATTCAATCAAATGTTATTGATATCTAGTATATTTGATCATCTAAGATTTCCTTATTCGTGATAAATTACATTAATAGTCATTAAACTTTGGTCTGATATGTAATGTTGTTTCTAAACTTTAAATTTGTTTAATGTAGTTCTTGAACTTTATTCCGGTGTTCAATATGGTCCTTAAATTTTTAAATATTTTCATATAATTTAGCGATTAAAATTGACGTTTACTAATTGTTTGGAGATCATATTGAAAAAATTAAAGGTTTAGGAGCTAAAATTCATGGATCCTATTGCACAAATTAAAAATTAAGGGATGGCATTTCACATTAAACCAAAATTTAAATTCCATTTTTATATTCTCACGATGCCTAGCATAACTTTTGGCCGTTTCCAAAGGGGAACGGATCAAAGCTCCCATACTAAAGACAGCTTACTCTCTATTCTTCAAGCGGGGTAATACGACTTAGGGGTGATCGGTTCCAGGGTGGGTAGGGTCCAGACCTAGAACCTGGAACCTACCCTATTACAACAGGTTCCTAGTTTTTGGAACCTGGAACCTACCCTGTTTTTCTTAGACCCTGTTTTGGAACCTACCCTGTTTTTCCGGTCCGGTTCCAGGGTCTACCCGATAACCTTTATTTATTTTTTATTTATTTTTTCTGGTTTCAGAAATTTGGAGCAAAATAAACAATTCACAAGCACCATGTCCAGCAATTGACATGCTCCCCTTGAATTGGGAAAAGAAAATTGTGATTGCATCCCATTCCCTCGGTTAAACTATGCCCAAACTATGATTGTGGCCCCATCTCCCTAGTTGCAGCAATGATTGCCCGCCAAACACAGAGAATTAAGAAAAGAGGACAGTTCACATTATCGTGCGATGGTATTTTAAAAGGATAATCACAACCCACAATACTTGATCGCGGTAGATTATTGGTCAAACCCAGAATTCCCGACTTCATATCCAGAAGCTGTAATAAACAGACAAAATTCGGCTCAACAATACAATTCGCACACGAAAAACTCCTTTTTGATCACAACCAGATTCAAAGAAAACTCTTTTTTTTTCCCCTAAGCATCAACCACGAGGATCCTAATCAGAAAACAGGGAACCGCAATCTCCACACACAGAAACCGCAAGGCAGGGGAAAACCAAAAAGGAAATAGTTGCCGATCGTGGGAGACAGATCCTCGAAGGTGTCGGAGGTGAAGCTCAAGAGGAGCGAGCTCTTCCCGACCCCGGAGTCCCCGATCAAGAGCAGTCTGAACAGGTAATCGAACTCCGGCAAGCAGCCACGACGACAAGCAGCCGTGGCGACGAGCAGCCACGGCGATGAGCGGCGAGCAGTCGCGGCAACGAGGAAACTAGAAGAAAGGGGACTCGCGAAGAGGAGGGAGCGACTGAGCAGATCGAGAAAGGGGACTCGCACTCTCAATGCTAGGGTTTTTTTACAGTAACTTAAAACCGGTTCTAAAATCGGTCCAGGTGGGTTTTCACTTAGACCCGGGAACCGGACCGGTTCCGAAAAAATAGAACCAGTTCCCGGACCGGTTCAAACAGGAACCGGTTCCCGAACCTGATTTTCGGGTGGGCCGGTCCGGTTCCTGGGTAAACCCAGTCCGGTTGCACACCCCTAATACGACTTGGTTGGGTTCAAGTTGAAAACAAAAGAGGGAATATTAGAATGTACTTTATCCATTTAATAGGGGAAAAAAAAGGAGTCAATCATGCTTAATCCATAGAGAGAAACTGTTGAAGGTTGCGCAATGGTCATGACTCTTATTTAGGCCAACTCCCCTTGGTCGTTGCTCTGCCCCCAGAATAATAGGGGAATGAAGACTTCTTGACTGTCCCCAACCAACCACAGGAAGTGACGTAGATATCCCTCACTTCGTCATTACTCTTATTTAAGCCAACTTCCCTTGGTCATTGATTCGATAATATTAATCCGCATGGAGCATCTCGAGAGAGAGAGAGAGAGAGAGAGAGAGAGAGAGAGAGAGAGAGAGAGAGAGAGAGAGAGAGAGAGAGAGAGAGAGAGAGAGAGAGAGAGAGAGAGAGAGAGAGAGAGAGAGAGATTTCAGAACCCAATGTGCATGCAGTTACAAGGAGCAAGAAACAAAACGAACGTCAAACGTTAAAGCGCGCATATATAATTTCAGGTCGGAAAGACGAAGAGCACCGTTTTCCCCTCGATATGTTCAAGGCGCCAAAAACTTTTCCTTCATCAAAGAGCACTTTTCTTCTGCAGGACAACCACACAGACAACAAGCAAGAACTTGCATAATGTTTGACTCTGTCAAATCTCACTCCCCTCTTCTTCTCCTCGCCGTTCTCCTCATCTATTCGGTCTCTATTTCATTCTCTCATGGCGGTTCTCTTCTCCACCACCCGTCAACCGCACACTTTCCCAGTAAACATTCTTCTTTTTGGGTCCTCCTCTGTTTTGTTCTTCCATTCTTAAACTTGATCTTCGATGAACCTAGTGCAGATTAAAATTGGATGTGTGACTGTTGTTTCAGTGTGGCAGTTCAACTTGTGGACAGTTTCTTTCGGTCATGTGTGGTTTCACATGGGCTTGTTGGCCTCCTTGTCATTGTTTTCTATCTTATGGTTGACATTATGTTCGACAAAGTGACCATTTCTTTTCTGCTGAAGAAATCGCCGTTTTGGCAGAGTTTGATGTTGTTCGGTGGGAAGAGAGAAAGCTAGTTCTTGAAGGAAATGATGAAGGCAGTGTACAGAATTCGACACTGGTATTGGCTGAAAAGAGAACGCGCAGGAGAGACCCTTTGGATAATTTCAGGCACTACAAGGGGGGTTGGAACATCAGCAGCAGACATTACTTATTTGTCAGTGTTATCGTTTACTTTTCTCTCTATTCTATTTGATCCTACAATGAGTTTATGAAATTATAACCAGGAACATGTTCTTTTTATTAGTATTTTCAATAATAAAAATGCCTAGAGAGAGGGTGGTGCAGGGTTGGGTGACCAATACGTTCTTATTCAGGATGTGTGCTAGATTTGCTGTGATGGCAGAGTTAGTTCTAAGATTCCTCATGGACTAACCCCCCAAAAAAAGCTTTCCTCATTGGCTACATCTACAGTGGCTGGATTTCAGATGGTGAACTTCCTTTGTGTTCCATTTTTTAGGTCCCTTGTTGATGGTCTCATTTATCTGCAGTAGACAGCTCATATGTTTGCCGGCAGTTGTCAGTATTTATTTTGTGTCGGTTTATATGGCTGTAATACTAAGAGTATTTTATTTACTTGCATTTAACAGTCTGTTGGATTTACTGCCGCTCCAATGTTTGCCATTGCCGCAATTTGGTTTCTGGGGTTTGGTCTATGCCTTTGCATCTTGTGTGTTTGCCACTGCTGCTGCCACCGCCTCAAACAGTCTTATGGCAATTCAAAATCCAAATATGCTCTGTCTCTACTTGGACTATTCATTACAACAGCAGTGTAGGTTTTTCCCTTACTCTTTGTTTTGTCAAAAACAAGTGATGCGAATTATGTGAATGATGGATTGTCTGTGCTTCAAGTGTGGGAAGCATCATCCTGTTCACCGGCCAGGAGAAGTTTCATGGAAGCGCAAGTAGCACACTGAAATATGTGGTGAAGCAGGCTGATACTACGGTTGAAAAGCTTAGAAATGTATGTGATTACCTTGCTGCCGCTAAGCGTGTCGGAGTGGATCAAATATTGTTACCACCCAATGCCCAGAACAACATTGACAAAGTAGAAACTGAGATTAATTCTTCAGCAACCAAACTCGAGAGAAAAACAGTCCAGAATTCAGATAAGATTCAGCATGTGTTGAATTCAGTGTTAGTGATTAATTTACGTTCTGTTCTGTACATCTTTTCCTATTTCAGCATTTGTACTGATTGATATTTCCACTTTCTGTAGAAGATTGGCTGTCATCATTATTGCAGCTTTGATGCTCCTCTTGGCTTTACTTGGCTTCCGTAAGACTATCTGTTGTCACGATCAGATCAACTGCATATATTTCTAGTGACTATAGCGAAATTCCCTCACACGTTGATTGTTACTCCTGGCAGTTCTATCGGTGTTAGGAGTTCAGCCACTTGTGTCCCCTGTGAGTGCTTCAGCTATTATATGTCCTTATTTTTCAGGAAGTATTATCCATTTTATCCACTTTTTTCCATCACGATGTGGACTTTTTGTAGATTGTCAATTTTCGGGTGGATCTTGGTCACTGTTACATTCGTTTTATGTGGATTTTTTGTCATTCTCCACAAGTAAGTGCAGGGGATCATCCTTTATGATCTGTCTGTTGCCCCATAATTCTTTTAGATCAACGAATCTCCTCTACTGTTAATTTTTTACTTGTTAAGGCTAATATCTTTAGTCTATTTCTTATTATGCCATCTGTTGTGGCCTATGATACAGTTTCTGGCCAAGTCCACTATGTTGCGACCTAACTTTTTCAGTATGTAAGTTAAGGTTTTTTGCTAAATGATAACTTCCTCATCGAAAAGGAAAAATAAAAGCATATATATTTGGCTCGCTGCTAGAGTCCCGTGGCAGTTTCAGTAACTTTTGAAGTAAATACATTTATGGTTATCAAGTAGAGATTGTAATGCTGTATTCACCTGCTAGAGTTGGCTTTAAGCCTTATGATTTGCTTCTCAGTTTTCTATTCTTAAAAATTTTTAGTGCAATGGGTGACACCTGTGTTGCCATGGAAGAATGGATCCAAAACCCCACAGCCCACACATCCATGGATGATATCCTTCCCTGTGTGGACAATGCAACTGCCCAAGAGACCTTGTTGCAGAGCAAAGATGTTACCTTCCAGTTGGTCCGTGTAGTCAACAGATTCATTGACAACATCTCAAACCACAACTTTCCAGCAGAAAGTGGCCCTTTTTACTACAACCAGTCTGGCCCGTTAGTGCCACTCCTTTGTAATCCTTTCCATCATGATAAAACTGATAGAAGATGTGCTGATGGTGAGGTCAATTTTGACAATGCATCGCAGGTAAGCCAGACAATCTGTACATTAGCAATGATTAAAGCTGTTTCTTCATGGAGATGGGACAGCCTAGTTGAGTCAAGTCGTGTGAAACTTATAATAGTTATGATCTGCAGTGGTTTCTCATACATATCGAGGAAAGAGAGATATTGAGGATAATATGCATCAGATAATTTCGACCAATGCTAGCGTGCCGAAGAGCACTGCAATGAATCTTTTCACTGATAGAGGCCATTAGATTTCACTTCTCTTTATGAAATTTATAAGGGTCATGTGTACATAATTGGCAAATGATAAGGCTATGGATGATTTTTTAGTACAGAGTTTGCAGAGAGCTTTGCAATTAACATAAGCGACAATAATCTGGTGCAGGAATGGAGGAAATACATCTGTGAGGTCTCAGCAAATAATCTTTGCACTTCAGTGGGCCGCTTGACTACCGTATTCTATGACCAGATGACCCCCATTGTCAATGTGAACTACGCCTTATACCACTATGGTCCATTCCTTGTCAGCCTACAAGACTGCTCTTTCGTTCGAGATGCCTTCCGTGAAGTCGAAAAGCATCACTGTCCAGGCCTAAGGCTCTATAGTAAGTGGATCTATGTTGGGTTGGCTTTGGTTTCTGCTTCAGTAATGCTTTCATTGGTGTTCTGGGTGGTTCATGCAAGAGAGCGACGGAAACACCTGTTCACCGAACAGTTTATACCTCTGACAGATCAAGATCAGTCGGGAGTAGAAAGAGGTCGAGATTAACTCTGCCAATGCATCGTGCGAATTCTCATTTAATTCTATTTTTTGTCTACTGTGGAAAAGGATTCTCAACACATCATGTACGGTATTGGAAAATTCAATATTTGTGATAAACACGAGAGAGACTATAAATCACTTTCAAGTTTCTTCAAAGATTCTTTTCCAACATTTGGGAACATCATTTCGTCTTCATCAGAGACTCTTGCTCTTAAAATTTCTTTCCAGAGAGAAGGAATTTATGCTTAAACATGGCGCACCGGCATCATTTACTACATAAGTTGTCCTGAGCTGTTAAAGCAAGCTATATGTGCTTTTCGCGATACATTCGAAAATAACAATCATCCATCCCTCCCTCCCGCAGTCTCTCTCTATGATCACATGAATTTTGCATCTCCAGCATATATATTTCGGTGCTTTCCTTTTTACACATTCGAGTTTGTTTCGTTGTACTTGGGGAAACAACATGCGAAGACAAGTTCTATACTATGTCGACCATATGTGAAAAAATAAGAAAGCTTTAGCTAAAAGCTCGTGCCGTGCCAATTTAATGACATCCAGAGAAAGCAACCGAAGGTCGGAAGACTCGAAACCCTAGAAACAGCCTTTCGGAGAAATTTCTCCTACCGACTTCAGCGAAATCAAACACACACGATCCTATGGCTAAAAGAAAAAAACATCACATTTTCCTGAAGTGTCTTTGCCGAGACCATAATATTCCATCAGGGAACATCAGCAAATAGCAAGCTGCGATACCAGAAAATTGTGCAGATGAAATGGAACTGTTCATGTGCCCTTAGACACTGGCCGTCCTCAAAATCTGAACTGTATGTGCATGGGCGGTGGTCAGCTGAGGATCATAAGTCCCTGCAATTTCACCTTGCAATCATACGAAATGCAAATGGCCTTCTTGGTTTGTACGGCTTTGAAATTCCGTAAGACAAAGAAGAGACGTCATTGGCCCGACTCTTTGTTCTATAGCAAAAGATTGACTATAACCATCATTCTACGTTGTTTTTCTCTTCCAAGATCACATATTTTCCATATCACCTTTGTTTTTTTGTGAGCTGTGCGTGACGGAGAAAGACTGCTGACCTTTCTCTACCGTCTCATGGATCACGTTGAACTTATGAATACTAATGCCAGGAAGCCAACGCGGCCAATGACTATTCAACGCACGCAACAAGGGATGGACCATTCTGGTTAGCGACATGATTGTCCCATGTAAGGTAAACTAAAAAGGAACGCATTTCACATGTGCCATAAAAATTCCATTTATTCCAAAGTTAACGAGAAAAATTAAGAAACAATGGATTCATTCTATTAGATCCAAGTCAATTACAAGTTGAGAAATATTGCAATCACTACATCCAATGCAAAAATACGAGTTTTCACGTATTTATTTTAAAGTGTAGTTGATTCTATTTATATATATTGTCCGTGAAATGAATTTATATGAACTTTTTTTTTAAATTAATGATCGTGAAAAAATGAAGCCTACTTTTTATAAGAAGGAGCCGTTTCAATGAACCTTGTTTACGTGGATGACGGGGACTGTTAGGAAGAACATAGTTTGCGGCTATAAGTAGAAATGAATTGCAACCTTGAGAAACGCATTTCTTTGGACAAAAAGATCTATTAAGAGAACTCATTCACTGCACTACACTCACCCTCAGAAAAGTTTCCTTGAACGGACTAAGCAGCTAAGCGAACATGGCTTCTTTTGTCCAAACCGAATCATCCATGCCGAAAGTGAACCAGATCATCGACGAGATCCAGTGGGTGATCCAAATCCGCCAGACGCTCGAGGAAGAGTTTGAAGACGAAACTGAGGTGCCAGTCTCCATTTTCAGCGTCCCGAAAGTACTAATGTCTAGCGCCCCAGATTTGTACACCCCGCAACAAGTGGCGATTGGTCCATACTACCATTGGCGCCCAGAGATGTACGAGATGGAGAGATACAAGCTTGCGGCGGCGAAAAGATATCAGAAGCAACTCCAAAGGATCAAGTTCCAGAATTTGGCGGATCAACTGGTAAAGTTTGAGTCGAGAGTCCGAGCCTGCTATCACAAGTACCTGGACTTCAGCGGCGAGACACTGGCGTGGATGATGGCCATCGACGCGTCATTCTTGCTCGAGTTCCTCCAAGTCTACGCAATCAAAGAAGGTAAGATACTCTCCAGGGTCTCATCAAGGATGTCACATTTGGTCGATTATGGAGGAAGGAAGTCTGCACACAATGTCATCCTTAGGGACATAGTCATGCTAGAGAATCAAATCCCCTTTTCATAGTGAGGAAGATGTTGGAATTCCAATTCGCATCCCTCGACGAAGCTGACGACATGTTGCTTGTGATGCTAATGGGGTTTTACAAGGAAGTTTCACCTTTCAAAGTGATGGAGGCATTGCCCAAGATACAAGTCTCCGCCTGGGCCCACTTGCTAGACTTCTTGTATGACACCATAGTACCCAAAGTGAAGGAACAGCCCGAGATTGTTGAGGAGGAAGGTGACAACGAGGACTATGAAGGACAGGCAAAATCACCACGGTCATTGTTGTCTTCCAGTGGCACAAATTATGTCAAGCAACTATGTGATCAAATTTGGAATTTGCTCTCCAAGTTGAGCAAAGGCCCTATTGAAATTGTTAAGAGGAGGCTGCTTCTTTCAAACCCAGTGAAGGTAGTATTGAAATTGCCATTGACTATTCTCTCTAAACTCCCATTTTTCTCGGTCTTGGCACAGCCTCTTGAGTCCTTAATCTCATCCCAAGTAAAAGAAGAGGGCAAGTCAGAAAATGAAAACAGCAATCCTCATAAGCCACCTTCAGTTGAGGAGAACACAATCCCATCGGTCTCTGACCTATCCAATGTAGGAGTCGGTTTCGTACCCACCAAGGGAAACCTCTCTACCATCGGTTTCGACGGCAAGACGGCGACGCTTTACTTGCCTGCCATAAGTCTGGACGTGAACTCGGAGGCGTGCATGAGGAACCTAGTCGCTTATGAGGCATCCAACGCGTCAGGCCCATTGGTTTTCACGCGCTACACTAAGCTCATGAACGGTATTATAGACTCGGATGAGGATGTGAAGTTGTTGAGAGAGAGAGGGGTCATTTTGAACCTTCTGAAGAGCGACGAGGAGGTCGCAAAGCTGTGGAACGGGATGAGCAAGTCGATCCGGTTGACAAAAGTGCCCTTCTTGGACAAGGCGATCGAGGACGTGAACAAGTACTACAACGGGAGGTGGAAGGTCAAGCTCGGCAAGTTCATGAAGCAGTACGTGTTCAGCTCATGGCAATTCCTGGCAGTGATGGCTGGGATTGTATTCTTGCTGCTCGTGACATTGCATGCCTTTTGCTCGGTCTATAGCTGTTCTCGCATATTTCATATCAAAGCCCCAAGCATGTGATCAATCATAAAGATGTCGTGTCTGTGTGTGTACGTGTTCCGTGTTTTTTTCTTTTAATCTAGGGAAAAAGCACGGTCCTATGCTCAGATCCAGTAAAATCTGGATCAAGCTGGTGCACGTGAAAATTTGCATTTTGTTCATAGCTTTTTAGCCGCATGATGAGTTTTTGTAAGATTGTGGTGTAGTATTATTGAAGAGAGCAAGAGGGTTATCGTGGGCATGTTTTGTTGTTGTTCTATATCTGATGTCATATAGATTCATCTTTGCATTAGCCTCTAGATTGAGAGATATCTGGGTGCACAAGATCCCACTGCGCTGGGATCATCATCATCCAAGTCATTTTCTCTCTTAGATTCGCCCAACTCTGTGTCACCCTGTAGGAATGGATGAAACTCTTACGATTATGTCAATTCAGTTTTCAGTGAAATTATCTATCTTAATTATGACCAGAGGGTATTTACTGCTGGGTTAGTCATATCTAATTACAGAATGAATTGTCAACTTATGTGAAAGTACCAAACCTTCTCTTGCGGTCAAGGAGGTTTATGAATTCGGTCTCTAGTAATCAATTTCTTTCGCAGGTCCGGTCCCTAATAATTACTTACGGCATGTCAAACAACACGTAACTCCATGTCTCTAGGCATAGGGACAGAGTCAGGCCATTTGTCCAGTTTGTTCCAATAATATAACAACGTTCGATAAATTCTGAATAAAGTGCCATTTTATTTGTGTTGTCACATCTAAGACACAAATGAAAATATTTGGTATCCCTGGAGTTCTAAGAAGAACTATAGAAACATAGGAAGCTTGACAATGGGTTAATGGATTATTTTAAGCAGGGCCTATAGAATTCTAAGCAGAAGTATGGAATTCTAAGCGGGTCCTAGAATTCATGTTGTCACATGAAGTTTCCTTTTTTTGCTTGAATAAATCTATCTTAAATTGTTCCAAAAGAAACTTGAACTCCTCTTATGTAATATCATGAAATGTTGACACATAACAGAATGTAGGGTCAAAGTTGAGTTTAGCTAAAATTCTAGTGGGGTCGAGACCTTAAAATTTGGTTAGCGAGATAAACTTTTTGATGGTATTATATTTGATAAAATGAAAAATCAAAGTTCAATTGGAGCACACAGCACCGGCTGGACAAAGCTTAGCTTTGTTCGTTACTTGACTCAATAAAAATTAATGAAGATATGTATATATGACGAGGTATACTGATTCTCCGTATAATCAAGTTCAAACAATCTCATAGTTAAGTCACTCATTTAAGTTTCATTCTTACGCAATTTATAAAGTTAATGAATAGGCAAAAAAACAAAAACAGAGCAGAATTCATATAAGATTCAACATGTGTTGAATTCTGCGTCGGTGCTAATTTATGATATGTTCTGTACATCTTTTCTATGATTCAGCATTTGTAATCAATTGTTTCCACTTTCTGTAGAAGATTGGCTTTCTCAATATTGCAGCTTTAAGGCTCCCCTACTGTTAAATTTTTGCATGTTAAGGCGGATTTCTTTAGTCTATAACTTACTATACCATCTTCTATAGCCTATGATACAGTTTCTAGCCAAGCCCACTATATTGTGATCTAACTTTTTTGATATGTAAGCAATAGCTTTTGTCCAAATGATATCTTATTTGTGGAAAAAAAATATGAAAGTGTGTGTATATATATAATCACCAAACGAAGATAACCTGTCAGAACTGTAGCAGCACGGAATAATAATATAGCAGAAAATGACAGACAAATCACTGTTCACTCAACGTCCTATCATGGTAGGCCAATCACTGTTCACCATCAAATCACTCTGTACTTTCACTCAAATATGACTATGTACTACCACTCACATGTATGTACACACACAAACATATATATCTCGCTAATAGAGTGACGCGGTGGTTTCAGCAACTCTTGAAGCAATAGATTTATGATTTCAAGTAGCAATTGCATTGCTGTATGTACCCGCTAGGGTTGGCTTGAAGCCTTATGATTTGCTTCTAAGTCTTCTCTTCTCTAAAATTTTTAGTGCAATGGCTGACACCTGTGTTGCCATGAAGGAATGGATCCAGGCTCCCACGGCCCATGCATCCATGGATGATATCCCTCCTTGAGTGGACAATGCAACTGCCCAAGAGACCTTGTTACGGACCAAAGATGTTACCGACCAGTTGGTTCATGGAGTAAACAGATTCATTGGCAATATCTCGAACCACACAACTTTCCAGCAGGCAGTGGCCCTTTTTTACTACCAAGAGACAAATCAACTAAAATCCAAATATGATATTTGTCTAAAGCTTGTAACTCATCCGCCATTGCTTGTTACCAAAGAGGATTAGTACGACTTCTCTATATGTGCAAGGTTCATAAAGGGAAGCTATAGTAGAATGACAATGGTAATCCCGAAACCGTACAAAAGGTTGACTTACTTTGGTGGAACGACGAACAGAGGAGGATGGAATAACTAGTGGTGGAGAATCTACGGATGGGGATAGACACGTAAAAAGTGGCCAAAGTAGGGTCGCCAAAAGACCTTGCATCAAGATGAGCAGAAGACAAATCTGGAAGAGAAAAGTCAGATGTGGACGAAAGTATGGTATCTTCTGGAAATAAGTCTATGGAAAGATTGGTAAAAAAAGGAACATGAGTAGAGAGTTCAAAAGGACGAACAGAAGAGAACATCTTGTGATCTTAAAAGGCACATGACGAGATACACGAAGGCGATTGGAAATGGTATCCCGACATCTATACCATTTGTGCTCAATGCCACACCCAAGGAAGCAACATAAATGGGCATGAGGTTCTAGTTCCGTGCGCTCATGTAGAAGAAGGCACACAAACAAGCACTACCAAAGAAGCGAAGAAGACTACAATTTGGGATACTACTAAACAAACTCTTGTAAGGAGAAACGTTACCTATAATGGGTGATGGAGTACGATTGATATTGTAAACAACAATGTGACAAGCTTCCCCCCAAGACTATTCAGGACAAGAAGTAGAGATGAGAAGAGTGTGTATAACATCTAAGATATGCCTATGCTTACGTTAAGCTCTATTATTTTGCTAAGAAGTGCCTGGCAAGAGTGATGAATGATAGTACCATTTTGAGAAAGAATTCTAAGAAATTCTAAATCTGTATATTCCATAGCATTATCAGTGTGAAAAACCTTGATATCTTGTGAAAATTGGGTTTTGACCTTAGCAACAAAATCACGGTAAATACGAGAATGTTTCAAACGATTTTTCATAAGATAAAACCAAATATAACGAGAATAATCATCCACAAAAATGACAAATTATCAACAACCACCCATGGTGGGGGTGGGAGACGATCCCCAAATATCAGAGTGAATGAGATCAAAAGAAGCATGAGATACAAATTCACTAATTTGAAATGGTAAAGCATGATGTTTTCCCAATTTATAAGGTAGACAATCAAAATGTTTAGTATCAACAAAACCTAAATGACCACTTGAAATTAAGGAACTTGACCTAGAAAAAGAAGCATGACCTAACCGAGAATGCCAAGTTTCAGATGATACTATGGCAGCATAACCATCAAAAGAGGTTGGAATACTTAGGGAAACAAGCTCAAAGAGGCACCCCACTTTACGGCCTATCCCAAGTATCTGTTCCGTCCGAGGATCCTGCACATGATAACCATGAGAAGAAAGCTGAATATCAAAATCAAGTTCACATAATTGTCTGACATATATCAAGTTGAGTGAGAGTTTAGGAACCAAAAATGTGTTAGGTAAGGATAATGTAGTGGAAATGTATCATGTATAACTAACTCTCATCAGTGAGTTATCGGCTGTATGAATAAGAGGTGCAAGTGAAGTGGAAGATTTCTGAGTGAGTTTTTGTACAAGAAGTCAGCAACTTTTTTAGAATTAGTTCCACTTGGGTTGGCTGAAAAAATACATCCTTTTGATGTCTAAGGTAGAGTTGGATGTCATGTGATTGCAGCAAACAAAATAAAAAATCATGAATAAAAAATATCTGGAGTAGCAAACATAGCAAAAGTGCTAGGAACAAAAGAGCTAAAGGTACCAAATTCTCAGAGAACAATGCGAAAATTCTCGGCAAAAGAACACTATAAGTGCCATAACTTGTGTACGACGCTCACTTTGGTGTCATAACTTTTTTTCGAATCACTTTGGTGCCAAGTCGGAGGAAAAACGATCACTTAAGTGTTATAACTTTTTTTTGGATCACTTCAGTGCTAAAATTTTTGAAAAACGATCACTTAAGTGCTAAAAATTTTGAAAAACGATCATTTAAGTGCTAAAAATTTTGAAAAACGATCACTTAAGTGCCAATCTCTGGCGAGACTCTGGCAAGCCATGTCAGCTTCAGAAATTAATAAAAAAAATGCCACGTCAGATTTCCGGCGAAAAATTGTGTACGGTACCGAAGTTGGCACTTAAGTGATCGTTTTTCAAAAATTTTAGCACTTAAATGATCATTTTTCAAAAATTTTAGTACTAAAGTGATCCAAAAAAAAGTTATGGCACTAAAGTGAACGCCGTACACAAGTTATGATACTTGTAGTGTTCTTTTGCCGAAAATTCTCTAAGGATACTAGTGTGATAGACAATCCATCGGTAGAAGTGTCCACAATGGTAGCACTGGCAGATGGATAGGCAGGAGGACCTCGGTTGCGAGTTTGAGTGGTTGATCCCATGGGTTGCTTAGGTCGTAGCTGATAACAATTTGATGCTAAATGACCATGCCTACAACAATGTTTACAAAATGGGCGACGCAAGGAGGAAGAACTCGAAGTGGCAAGTACTGCATCTGTAGGTGTGAAGATGGACACAACAGTGCCCTGTGCTTTCAAGGTAGCTAGTTGAGTCTCCTCAGTCAATAATTCTAATACAACCGTCTTAATAAAAGGAAAAGGATCTCTATGCAGAAGGGAGGCTCTCACAGATTCAAACTCATCATTCAAGGCCATTAAAAATTGCATGACATGAATATAATCACGATATTCAGCAACTTTGCAAGCATCACTAGCCCCCTCCAAGTGCGGTTCAGACAAGGTCAACTTACCCCAAATAGCATGCATAGATGATAGAAAATCATTAGTGGACTAACCTAGCTCCCGACCTATATGATTAAATGCGTTTTCCAAGCGATCGTTTTCCCCGTTTCGTGTTTCATGTTTTGTGGTTATCAATGGCGGTCTTTTGGCGAGTTGTTGATGCTGGATCCTAGACCTAAATGATGACTGTCATACGCATCGGCTTGTTTATCGTTTCTCTTTTATCTGTTCATGCAACTCATACTATGGCCGAGGAGACAATCGATGAAGTGATGGTAGTAATAATCAATGGTGGATCTCTGTTGGTGGCTGATGTTAGTGATCCAATGAGCAAAGACAGACGATGGCGGAAATCTGATGATGTGTATAGATGAATGACCGCAGAGCATTTGTTCCTGTTCTGAAGTTTTGATGCATAGAGTTTTGATTGAATGAATGTTCTCCCTCGGGAACGTTCTCCCAAACATGCCAATTTGCATGTGGACTGGGCCTTAGAACTCGGCCCACATTTTTGTAAGTTTAGGTCTGACCAAACATGCAGGCTGGGCCCTCGGACTGGGCCCAAGGGCCCAGCCCGGGTCCTTTTTCCTAATGAAAATATAATATATAAAAATATATATAAAAAAATCCGAAAATAAAAAGATTGGAAAATTGGTTAGGAAAGTAGGCCTTGATTAGGTTGTTACATCTTAGTATGAGAATTAACTTATAGTGTCATTTAGCTTCGGATAGATTAGTTCTTACAAAACTGAACTCGATTTGAAATAAGCTCACGGGGTTGTTTTTGGAGCTTAATAATAAGGCCATGTTATATTTTTTGGTCGACTCATATCGGGTTACTTTATTGCGCTTCGCCATTTTATTTACCTTCATTACTATTCTTGATTTGTTTGTTTGTTGCGATTATTTTTATATCGTTTTTTATGTTTGGATTCATTTTCTTGATTGAATGGTTAGGTTACATCCTAGGGTCATAATAAATAGAAAAACATCGCATGGAAACTTAGCGGACAAGAATCTTAGGATTCATAATTGAATAATAAGACTGCATGGACACCTTCGTTAACAAATAATAAATTTTAGGTATCGAAAGGGCATTAGTTAAATAGCCAATAGCAACTCCTTCACATGATAGGATTCTCATATTGCACGCTTTTCTATTTGTGGTTTTGTGCTTCACATGTTCATTTTGTTGGCCAGAAGTCACATGTTTGCTTGCAATATGTCTAAATCGTTCCCTTTCTCCTCCGAAAATCCTAATATCAAAGTGTGTAACGGCATCGTGCAAGCTGTCTCCACCTCACTGCCAATCTCCCGGTAATCCTCGCATCTTGGCATTTTTTTGCTTGTTTGTTTTGCTCTGCGAGTCAATTGAACAAGAATTGAGTAGTGTCGACTTGTTCCTAAAGTGTGTTGGTATAAGTATGCGGACTTTTACCAGTTCTACGCTTCATTTGTTCGTCACATACTGGAGATGCGAGTTGTCAGGTCCAATCTTGGACTCTTCTGCTGCATTTTCAATTGATTGGCTATGCTTGTGATTGTCAATCAAATATATTGTTCTAATGTTTTGTTCGTGCGCAGAAACTATGGGCTGGAGGACGGATACAGTGTCTTGATAAGAATGGATAATCAGATTTACGGAGATGTTGATAAATATCTTGTCATCTATCTATTTCATTTTGTTCATTGAAATTGGATTTAGTGCAATCCCAATTTTGTGAATGTTACTTTTGTTTAGTGTCTTTAATCCAATCTTGAATTGTTTTTCTCCATTTTCAATTGATTGACTTGTTTGGGCTTGTTAATCGAATACATTGTTCTAAAATCTTGTTGGTGCTTAGAACTAACGGGAAGGAGAAGCAATGATAGTATTTTATTACGAATGGATGGTCAGTTATCTACAGGTAACTTTTACCGATAGGAGAGAAAAAGGAGGAGATCAAATTGTTCGGAATGAAAGGAAGAAGATGGTGACTTGGATAAAGAAAGAGAGGGCTAAGAGGAATGGACTATATAGACTCAACCTTGTCAAAATATATATAGATAAAGATAGAGCTTATTACCGTGATGAATTTAAGTTTGCGTATGCATTTTTTTGGGAAAATTTATAGTGTCCTGGTTGGTATGAATGAAATAGATATTGCCATATGGCAATGCGTGGAAGTTACAAGTGGAAAATATAGGGAAAATTACAAAAAAAAATCCTAAATTTATTGCACTTGTGCCGATTGAATCTTAAACTTTTCAATTTAATCAATTTAGTCCTAAATCTTTCAACCATTTGCCAATTCAGTCCTAAACCTTTTCAGATTATGTCAATTTAGTCCTTCTAGCTAAATTTGGTCGGAAATCACTGAAGTGGTGTTCTAGTTAGTGCCAATCATCATACATGATACAACTAATACTGACATGGATATATTTTTTTAAAAAAATCAACTTATTTTTTAAAAAAATTATTTTATTATTTTTTCCCCTAACCCTATGCTCGCGAGGTAGCTGGCCCATCCTCGATACCCTCACCCAAATCAGATAATGGGCTAGGGTCGCGGCCCTTGCTTGTGGCTGAGGAGGCTGTGAAGGCCTTTGCCTAAAGGCAAGGGTCGCCAACCTAGGTTTGAAAAAAAAAAAGAAAGAAAAAAGAAAAGAATAAAAAATTAATAAAAATTTAAAAATTTGCTAACGTTAGTGCCGTTGCTCCACGATGCTGACTAAATCTCCACATCAGCGATTTTGGGCCAAAATTGATCAGAAATGGCACAATTGAAAGGTTTAAGACTGAATTAGTAAATCGTCGAAAAGTTTAGCACTAAATTGGCCAAATAAAAATGTTTAGGATTGAATTGACACAAGTATAACAGGTTTAAGAATTTTTTTGGCAATTTTCCAAGAATGAATATTGCTAGAAACACATGAGCAAGCATGCATGACCGAAGCATAATTTCAATATTCATTTGAGCTGTCTCAAGTTTGCTTGATCATTGATTGCGATCAAAACTCGATTTCGTCAAGATACGAATCTATTCCTTTGTCTTGATTTGTTGAAGATAGGAGCAAAAGGAATCAAGATATATTGGGCCTGTTTGGCTCGGCTTTGGGGGAATGCCTTTGGCAAAATATAAAAGCCTTTGAGCTAAAAGGGTTTTTCGAAATGCAAGTAGTGTTTGGTAATATGTATTTTAAAATCACATTTGAAAAGCAACTTTGGTCTAAATACTGTTTGGTAAAAATTATTTGTAAAAGACTTTTGCTAATATTTAAAAAAAAAAAACTAGCCAACTGGCCACTACCGCCGGCCATCGCCGCCGGATCAACTGCTTGGAAGACGATGAATGGTATGCGATGAACAGTGCCAGATTGCATTCCAAAAATGTAACTTTCCAAAGCTCCTCATGAGCTCCATTCAGCTAAAGGCCATTGGAAAGCTTTGGAGATGCAATTGCATCTCCTCAAAGCTTTCCAAAAATTTGCCAAACAACTTCGCATTTGCACAAAAGACTTTAGACCCCTAAAGCAGCTTTCAAATACTGAACCAAACAGACCCATTGTTTCTGTTTAAGTGAAAATAGGATTAAGCTTGATGTGTAGATTTATGATTCTTAGCATGTTGAAGATATACTATCGTCAATCCGGATGTCGATTTCCAAGTTGTTTTCAATGCATAGACACCATTAAGAGAATGAATATAATAAAAAAAGTAAGCAACGAAGAAAAAGAGAAATAGGTTGGGCTTAGGTTAGTTTTAATGGATTGGGTTTAAATTGATATTTTGGGCTTAATCTGCTTTGATTGGTGATATGTTGGGCTTAATTTGTTTATATAGGGGGCTCCTTAATAAGTTGGGCCAAATTTACTTTGAGTGGGGTTCAAATAGCTTAGAATATGGGCTTGGCATATTAACCCAATTACGTTCACGGTCCAAAACCATAAGAGTCTACAATCAGCCCATATCCGAGACAGGCCCGAAGGCCCTATTTCCAGAAATAAAATAAAAACCCGAGAACAAGAAATTGGTTAGAAAAAATTAGATTTTTATGAAATCGTTGAGTTGTGGTATTAGATTTAGCTTAGTTTCACTTCATTAGAATTCATGTAGTTAGGAAGGTTCTTTTCTTGTTTTTTTAGCATAATTCATGTCTTTACTCGATTGATTGTTGATTTGCATGTTCATCTTAGATTAGATTATGGACTTTTAGTTTAGTTTAGAATCAGTTTAGCTTATTAATTTTAATGAATGAAATAGATTTTTTTGAAAAATATATAAAATAAAAATAAAAATAGTAGTTTAGAAACATCACTTTGAAAAATAAGAAGTCATAGTAAATAACTTAATTGAATTTAGATTCACCTCTTACGACTGTCTTTGATCAATTGATTGTGTTTCTTTTATGTTGCTTTTTCTGAGTTATGATTTGCTTGTTTTAGTTGAATGATTAGATTCAATTTAGGACCATAATAAATACAAAAAACATTGTATATCTTAAACGAGGTCTTGGAGCCATGTTAAGTCCTCGGTCCACGTTAAGGACTTCAGGGTATCATCGAGGGCCAGACCTGTGTGATCGCCCCCTTCATGACCATGAGCATATCTTCAAGGAGGTCTTGGAGAAGATCCAGTTGGAACTCAACCAGTTTGGGCTTGTGATCTACAACGCCATCTTGTGTACAAGTAATTTGACTTATTTTGTGTGCAGATGATGTCTCCAAATGTGAATGTTAGGTGATTAGAATTTATTTCGTTAGTATTTGTGTAGAACTATATTTATTTGTTATTGAATAATTTTAAAATTAGCTTTTATAAGCTTTACCGATAATTTGACTCTGTTATAGACGGTCAAGAAAATACAAGGAATACAAGTATTTGCCTAAAAAATTTTATTATTCTCTTTTATGTGCATGTCACATGCTATTTCAAAATAAATGTCTCTCATAAAAAAATAATAATGACAATAAAAGTAAATCAAATAATGCTGAGGCTATGCTTGGATCTAAAGAAATGAAATTAAAATAAAATCTAGGGTTAGTAATTATTGTTACGAGAATCGAATCTTACTTCACAAAAATTGGTCATGAGCTTACCGTTTGGCAAAATAATTGAGTCAAATGGATGACGGGTAGAAAAATTACGAGCATTTAAATTTTTTATCTTTAAAGGATTAGTGTCAGACCCACCGTTTACTTTCCTAAGAGGAACAACAGCTGGTTGATCACATTGATTTGGAGCAAGACAAAAATAGAGTAAATACAAAACTGAAAAATAATTAACAAAACACAAAATGAGCAAATTAGGGAGATTATGAAAATTCCTAAGTGAATTTATAATATACAATTTCAGTCAAGCAGTAATTAATCATAAAAAAAGTCATAAGATGGAAATTTAATTTGAAATTTTCAATTTGGAATGTCGAGAGATTAAAGGATGACTTTATTATCATTGAGATGGATTTTACGGGAACTATTCTGCTACACTTTTGAGGTTGACATGATTTTTGTAAGGCTATGTACCATTTAATTTCATTATCAACAGTTAAATTAAATAGATTAATTACCTAAACATAATCATGATCAAATAATCTAAGACTATGTTTGGATAAAATGATACAAAATAAAAGAAATTAAAATAAAATCAACAAAAAGTAAATTATTATCACAAAAATCGAATCTCATTTCACAAAGATCAAGTCACAAGATTTTCGTTGACAAAAAAATTGATACAATTGGACGACGGATTGTCACTGTCGTCGAAGGATAAAAAGATACTTGACTTGGAAAAATATGTATATGTGAAACTCAAAACTATATTCCTTTATATAATTTTCATATTGGCAACTCTCCTTATTATCCTTACTAGATTAGAGAGCTTAAGGTACTTCATTGGATACAAAGTGTACATTAGAAATTTCATAGATCCAACAATCTAATGAAAATCATCAAATCTTTACAATTTCACATAAACTAATACAATCCATCCATTTCTACCATTTCTTATAAACCCTAGTCTCTCTCCGGTCCAAGACCTACAATCGATCCATTTCTACAATTTCTCATTGACCAGAGTTTCTCTTGACACAAGACACACAATCAATCAAACAAAAACTATAAGTTTACTGGGACTGATGTTGGAATGAAGATGGGTGAAAACATTTCCCGCTCAGTCGAATTGTTGGTTTGTAATGAAATAGTGAAAGAGGTGACTAGACAGTTGTTGAGTGAGTGAGGGAGACCAGGAGACACAGTAACAAATCGATTTAGAGACCAAGGCCAAGACGAAGGGTAAAGTCAGTGCTGGATAGACCAAACATGTAAAATTTGATTTAGAGACCAATGCCAAGACAAAAGGTAAAGTCGGTGCTAGAGAGACCAAACAAAATGCTGTGAAAATCGATTTAGAAAAGATGAAGGGTAAAGTCAATGCTGGACAGACCAAACGAAATGCTGTGAAAACCGATTTATGGACCAAGATTATAGCAGCAAAGAAGGAAGCATCTAAACTAGCTAAGGTAGAATATCTCGTTGAACTACCTTTGTGGAATTTCTGTAAGGTTGTGATCTTAGGCTGTGTTTGGTCATCTGGATTTCTAGTCGGGATAGGATTGGATAGGATAGGATTTGAAATCCAAGGAATTTGCTGTATCCTATCTACTGTTTGGTGAATCACAAAAATAAAGCCGGATATTTTCACATCTTACCATGTTCATTATTTGCTATGAACGTCATATTAATGTAAATAAACTCAAGAATTGCATAAACGAAGATTATAAAAATCTCTCTTACGACACTCTTACCTATTTCATTTTTATTTGCTTATTTATTATTATTATTTTTGCCTCTCTTTTTTTTAATTATTTTGTTTTTTATTTCTTTTTTCCCCTTCCATCATTCTCTAATAAAATTTTATTAAATAGTAAGATATACTAATATACCTAAAATATATAATAAATATAAATACATTAGCATTGATTTATATATGAAATTTATATCACAGGATATAAATAAATTTTTAATATAAAAAGTAAAAATAAGAATAAATAAAAAACGAAATTATTGTTATTTTTTGTTATTTTGAATTTTTTATATTAAAATTCATATATTATTTATATTCAAAATTATTTTAATTTTATTAATTTAACAAGTTTTTATTCGACAAAATTAACTTTTATATTATGAATATTAGAAATCATATCCACCTTTATCTCACCTCCCCCATGGGATAATTTTATCTGGGATATATCCTTCTTATATTCAATTTTATCCTATCTTGGGCAGACACCAAACACGGGATAGGATCAAATTTATCCTATCTCGAATTTTATCCCGACCATCAAACGTAGTCTTAACGTAGAGAAGTTCCGTGCTTATCTTCGAGCAAAGACAATAAAAAGGCCGAAAATGCTTTTGTGAAGCGCCGTGCTTATCTTCGAGCAAAGACAATAAAAGGCCGAAAATGCTTTTGTGAAGGCCTGTATCGAATGAAAAGACTATAAGCATAGGCCTTAAGTTTTCACTTCATTGAAAAAAAATCGCTTATAGGTGCAAGAGACAAACTGCCAACTCTATAAGAACAAGAGGGGCAAAGGGCAACAGCGGACACAGCCTTATATGCACGGACGAGGGTGTCCATCTCGGTGTGCTGGGCGTGTGGTCGAACTGGAAAGCGATTGAGGGAGGGACTGGTGCAGTACAGTGGTGGGATGTGTAGCTTAGGTATTTTGTTCCCTTTGTTGCTTACCTACTTTGTTTTCTTTTGTTGGACCAATTAAACTCGTCATGCTATTTTCCTTTGTTAGGATGCATGTGAGTTATGTTAGAGAAATTCCATATCGAATAATTAATATGGTGCAGAGCAGTTAATATATCTTAGTTGGCCCATAACTCATTAGCAAGGTATCGAGCTTTTGCTATTGCGGTTTTGAACGAAATACTCATGTTTCTTTTGGATCATTTAACAAATGTTGGCCAAAAAGTGTTTCTTTTGGATCATTTAACAAATGTTGGAAAAAAAAGACAATATTATGATTGATTCTTCGCAATACATGGTTTAATTAGTGCATCAAATGGGTCTGAGCCGAAATGCTTGCTGGGCTTGTGGCTTCTTGCGAAATTTTTGTCTTGGGGGCCATGATATATTGGGCAGAAAACCCCCATCATATTTTTTTCAATTTGTTAATTTACTTATTCATCCTTTTATTTATCTATTTTTTGCTATTGCTGTTTTTGGTATTTTATATTTTTATATTTTCATAAGAACGAGCGCCTCTAACAGTTGATAAAATCAAATGTCTACAGCATCCTCCATAAGAACATCGCTACCACCATTACCCCGCCGAAACATATTTAACAAAACCGACTTTATTACCGCGGCGCAAATACCTAGACACCATCATTAACAATGGAAATAAAAGGCTCTGCGGACACAGATTTAATAAAAAGAATTTACACTGTACTTGCTCAAACTCTAGACTAACATTTGTAAACATTAGTAATTATTTACTCTATATTTTTTCAAAATGAATTCAACTTATGTCATATTTTTATTTTTTATAAAATATACAGATGCAATTTAGGGAGATTAGGTGTACAAGCACCGACACATTAAAATAAGGAACAGCCTGCCGTATATTTACACTCGAACAGGCGGGGAAAGATTTTAGGTGTTGGGCTTGAATGAAGAATTGAATTTTGAAATATCTAGGTTGCTTAGTCCAATTGCTCTGTGGCTTGGCCCATTAATTGATTCGAGTACCAAAACAGGCGGACCTAATTTCAAAAAAAAAAAGCATCAATTTTACTTTGAGTGACAATTATGATCAAAACTTCATCAACTTTCACTTAAATCTCAGATATAGCCCAAATAATTTGAAAATTTCACATCATGAGACCAAATTTAAGATTCGAGTAAAGAAAAAAATTCGAGTTAAAATTTTCGCTTTAGGTAAAGTTTAAAATCGGTGTTTTTCTCATCGAAATAGCCCAAAGGCCGTACCACATTTCATTCTTCATCTTCTTCTTTCCTCCTCGTATTCACAAATGGGAGGCTTTGTGAATTTGGAAAAGACTTACCGTAGGCTTGATGAGTTCAGTAAGAAGGATGAGACGGATTATTACATTTTTGTCGGCGCGTTGTGTGAGTACAAATATATGATGGAAGCTCACTAGCTCTCTTTCAACAATGACAAGGCTGACTTGCAATCTCATATTCAATACACTTTTCGAAACCGCTAGCAGTTTTATACATAGAGGATTATGGCCATTTCACCTAACATACTTCTTACTCCCTATCAATCTCTCAATGCTACTCAGGGAATAGCAATTGTTAGATGAGCCAATCTCGCTCTGTGCTTCCCTAAGGAACAGCCCCACCACTACAAACATCAGTAGTATTTCGTTTGTTGTCCAATTGACTCGATTATTTTGCCATTTTGATCCAATGTTTATGAAAGGAGATTCAATTTTCGTAACAATATATACCTACTTTGGATTTTATTTTAATTTCATTTATTTTTATTCAAACATAATTTTAAAGATATTTGAGTATAATTTTATTTTATTTTCATTATTATTCAAAATAGCATGAGCTTTCACATTGAACCTTGGGATTCACAGGATTATATTGTTTCCTCAGAGAATTTTACGTTGTCTGAGTGTTAAACTAATGAAAAGCATGTGAAATAATTGAGTTATTTCGATAGATTTATCGGCGGTAAGGTCATTAAGGAACTTGATAGTGACCTACACAAATGACCACCTCATAGATTAGCTAAGAATTGATTTTAGGCAATGATTCCACGCATATTCCCGAACCCAAAACACTAATAATGTTATTGAAATCCGACTTATAGCAAACATCTTATAGCTTTAGGGATTTTGTCCGTTCGTTAGGATCACTTGATAAGACAATGTCTTTTTTAATTTTCGATGTTAGCCGCGTAAGCTCATTCTAAAATTAATTCAACGAGCAAAATAAACAGGAAGCGGGTAGATAATTTCACCAGTAAAATGGAATTAGCAGTGCTCAAACAAGAAGTTTCCCTCCGGAATTTCTAGAATGAAATCGGGAAAATATTTTCAAATTCGTCATATGTTGTATGTCTGAAATTATTTAGTTTGGCGGGCTTGGTCCAATTGCTCCACGCTTGGCCCATCCATTGATCGCGGTGCCCAAAAAACAAAAAAACCGGGTTACGCTTTTCTTCACTCCCCTTCTTCTTCTTCTTCTTCCTGGTGGCATTCATGGGAGCCTTGCTTTTGCTACCATTCCAGCACTGGAAAAAATGATCCGAGCGCTTTCCACCTCACCCTCTACCCTGCCTCGCGCGAAGCTCCTCTTTTTACGCAGCTTCTCCCTCTCCTCCTCTCCACAGCCCACCTCGGACCTCCCCGACCTGTCGCCCGACTCCGTCTGCGAGGCCCTCTCCGGCTACGCCAACGACTGGAAGAAAGCCCTCGACTTCTTCAACTGGGCCGAGGGGCGGTGCGGCTTCCGGCACACGACCGGCACCTACAACCGCTTGATCGACATCTTGGGTAAGTTCTTCGAGTTCGACCTCTCTTGGAGCTTGATTGAACGAATGCGTGGCGACCCGCTCTCGTTCCCCGACCACGTCACGTTCCGGATCGTGTTCAAGCGGTACGCGAGCGCCCATCTGGTCGATGAGGCCGCCAGGACGTACGGTAGGCTCGACGAGTTCGGTCTGGACGGCGAGACGGGTTATTACAATTTGGTCGACGCCTTGTGCGAGTACAAGCACGTGATGGAAGCTCACGAACTCTGCTTCGGCAAGGACAAGAGGGCGGACTTGGGTTTCGAGGTCGATGAGACGAAGATCTGTAACATCATTCTTCGCGGGTGGTTCAAGATGGGGTGGTGGAGCAAGTGCAGGGAATTCTGGGAAGAGATGGACAAACAGGGTATCAAGAAGGACTTGCATTCGTACTCGATTTACATGGACATCGAGTGCAAGCGACGTAAGCCATATAAGGCTGTGAAGCTGTACAAGGAGATGAAGAGGAAGGGGATTAAGCTCGATGTCGTGGCATATAACACGGTCATTCGCGCCGTCGGGCTCTCGGAAGGCGTGGACTTCGCGATTAGGTTGTGTAGGGAGATGAGAGAATTGGGTTGTGAGCCCAATGTGGTGACATACAACACCATCATCAAGCTCTTGTGTGAGAATGGCAGGGTTCAGGACGCATATAAGGTGCTCGATGAAATGCGCAAGGGCGGTTGTAAGCCGAATGTGGTTACGTACAACTGCCTTTTTGGGTCTTTGGAGAAGCCCAGAGAGATACTGAGATTGTTGGATAGGATGATCGGGAGCGGGATCGATCCTAGGATGGACACGTACGTGATGCTCATGAGGAAGTTTGGGAGGTGGGGATTTCTCAGGCCTGTCTTAACGTTATGGAATAAGATGGAGGAACTAGGTGCTAGCCCCGATGAATCTGCATACAATGCCTTGATCGATGCTTTGGTGGACAAAGGTATGATAGATATGGCTCGAAAGTATGACGAGGAGATGCTTGCGAAAGGTCTTTCCCCGAAGCCTAGGGCAGAGCTGGCACCAAAATCAGGGGTTGGGTCTTGATGGTCAAAGCTTCCAAACACCATGCTCAACGTAGGTTACATGCAGCATGGATTGCTCCAGTGGAACGAAAACGGTAACGCAGAATGTCCCTTGTCTAAAATATGGTACAACAGTAGTAGGCTTCTTTTGATCACAGAGTTAGGATAAGACATGACTGGACCATCAGTGAGGCGCAAAACTGTTCCGGCCTTCGTGGTCTCAGCTATACGTTTGTGGGGCATATTGGAAAGGAAAGCAAACAATTTGGTGTGGTACAAGATGGTTGTTTAGAGAAGTGGATGCACGGCATGAGGTGGTGGATTTACATAACACAATCCATACAAGCCCGTCAAAATATTTGGTGAATCAAATTTGGTAGATTGTCTTAGTATAGCACTCCTATAGTATTACTCATATTTAATACTGAACTTGTATCCTTGCGCTCTTGTTCATTTTGAATTTCCTCAATGATCCTACTGTCTCTAGTCTCGTGTTCATTCATCTGTTACACTCGCTCACTCGGCCCAGTGGAGATTCGACAATAAACAGAAGGAACAAGAATCTCACATTGTCTGTCATTTCAAATTAGTCTTATCTAGTTTCTGCATGACAGATTGACAAAGCCTGTAAATGGATGGATTTTCCTCGCGATCTGAATGATAGCAATATCATCACGAAATGGTAAACTGTTCCAATATAGAGGCTCGATCTGAAAATGATAAAATAGCCAATGCCATAACCAAGTAGACATCTAGCCGATCTTTTGCAGCGGCAACTCAGTTCTCTCCTTACCATCTTCGTGATCTTTGTAATTATGACGTACTCCTGGTTATTATAGTGGGTCCAGAACTTCAGATTCCACCGACTTCAGTACCTCTTCACCCATTTGTTTGCATCCAACCAATGTCTGCATATGCAAGCGTTAGACGACTACCGACTAATTATGTCACTACAGTAAATAATGCCTACATATCATCTATTCTGAAACAAAATCATCCAGTAGGCAGAGAGCTTACAGGAAAAGCACATCCATCAAATTTTAAAGCCATTACCCAAGTTATGTGCAGATTCCATCACCGGCTAAATATAATCTCTTCCACACAACACAATGCAAAAAAGGTCGAGAGCTTCTGTAAGTCAATTTAATATGTAGCTATTTCACCAAGTATGTAGCCAAACTGACTGCTTCCCCTCAAGCAAGAAAATAAGGGCCCTCAGATCTAATATCGTTATTGGTTGACATGAGAGAGAGAGAGAGAGAGAGAGAGAGAGAGAGAGCTCATTGAATCCATTCTCCCAGTTTCAGTTGACAACCCCAGTGTATTCACCAAGTATAAAATGAATCAAGAATAATTCAATGTATTTTCAAGGAAGTTGCCAAGAGAGAAATAAATTGCATACTGCAGAAATGAAACAAAAGCACATACATTGCCGTCAGAGTATATGTCACCAGTCCGGAAGCCTCTATTGAGAGTATCGAGCACAGCAGCTTCTATTCGCTCTGCTGCATTTTTCTCCCCTAGTCCATACTTCAAAAGCATAGCAGCACTTAACACAGTCGCCAACGGGTTTGCCTTATCCTGTACAACAAATAAAGAACTGAATAAGTAAATTCTTATCTGTTTTACCTTGGAAAACATGTTCATGTTTCCAGACTTAACCTGTCCAGCAATATCGGGAGCAGACCCGTGAATAGGTTCAAAAAGTCCAGGCCCCTGTTTCAACAGTATAGTTTTTGAATTAAAGTTGGTCCAAAATTAGACTTTTTAGCAAAAAATGAATACCGAGAAATATCAACAAGCTTCTTACCTTCTCGCCAAGACTTGCTGATGCAAGCATCCCAATACTTCCAGTAATCATTGAAGCCTCATCAGACAATATATCACCAAATATATTGTTTGTTAAAATTGTATCAAACTGCATAATTCATGAGTTATCATGACAACTGGTTCTCACACTTGCAAACTGGTGTCTTCTCATAAAGAGAAGAAATAATGTTCATGAAGAGCATACCTGCTTTGGATTACAAACGAGCTGCATCGCGGCATTGTCTACATACATATGGGTTAGTTCAACATCAGGGTATTCAAGGGCAATTGCAGTGACTCTTCTCCGCCAAAGCATTGATGCCTAGCCATTCAAATGAAAGAATAAGTTCAAACTATTCTCTAAGATTTTGTACATAATAACTTAGTGAATGACCTAACATAGGAAGCTGATGAGACCTATTCAGTATGCTTGTGACAGTCAACATCTGGCCTTCTAAGAGGGAGAAAAAAGATAAGACGGAAAGGAAGAGAGAAAGAAAGGAAACAAGAAAAGAGAGAGAGAGAGAGAGAGAGAGAGAGAGAGAGAGAGAGAGAGAGAACTTAGACTTTTAGAGAGACACAGTCTGCTTCCTGTTTCGAGGTCATATGGAAATGCCCATATTCACTTGCATCTAGAGTTCCACAACTTAGACAAAAACTGACTTGAAGCAACAATAATCTATGTATAGGATTGCACCTTGCAGATATGTTACAATCTCAAAAGCATGAAACTTCACGACAGGACAACATCAAGTAATCTTCCTGAATGATTGATTCGATAAATTATCTTCAAGACTTCCAGGTCCCTTAATTTTAAGTATCAAATGCCAGCATTTGTGCAGGAATATAAAACTATCCTTGCAAAGAGCTCAACAAAATTTCCTACCTCCAACACATTAGCTTTGTCGACGGAGCAAAGCTTTCCACGCCTCTTTCGGGCAGTCTCAAAAGCAACTCGAGCAATGCGATCAATCTGCCATGAAAATATATATCATGTCAATCAAATATCTGGAAGGAAGAAAGAACAAGAAGTAATATGTCTTCAGGACCAAGTCTAAGTCAGGAAGGGAGGCAAAGGGAAGCATACCACTGAAACATTCAAAAAGGAAAAGAAAAATCCCCCAAAGTTAGCCGTAGAGGAGCTTTCTATGTTATAATTCTGCTACATCGACCAGTATCGACTATCCACAAAGAATAATTATGGTAGCTTCCCAATCCACACAAGAACAGTCCGACAAAGGAAAAACATTTCCCAGTAAGTTTACACACAATGAAGAAGTGGTAGAATATATTAATCAAAATCCTTTAAACAAAGGAGACCAAACATTGATGATTGATTCCCTTACCAAAAAAAAAACATTGATGATTGATGGGGGAAGTAGAATTTCAATGCCTATCTAGAATAATGCACATAATCGGCAGAATTGTGCTGACTACAACTTCATCAAGTTAATGAGTCATACAATGAAATTGTGGGAGGTGTAATCACTCATAGGTTGAGGAAAAGAGACCCCAAATAGAAAATGATATGATTATGTTTATAGTTGTGACAATACAAGAAAAAAAAGTTACCTCACTTGTTGCATATACTTCAGTATTAAAACCAATCTCCTCACCATTTTGATTGGAACTAAAACCCCTTGGTTTCCCAAAGTATATTCCTGTTCAAACAAGGAAATAACACACAATCATCCATATCATACTAATAAAAATTCAAGCATGAAAGAACAAATAAATATTGGAAACTAACCGCTTGTGAGCTCCCTTACAACCAATAGGTCAACACCTTCAGCGACCTCTTTCTTCAAAGTTGAAGCATCAACTAACTGCGAAGGAAGATCCATATAAAAGAGAGGGACCATCCCTTCAGTGATTAAGGTAATACTAGAACACATGCGTTCATAAATATGCAAAGAAATCAAATATAGTCACGGAAGAAGTGTCACTAAAATAAGAAGCATAGCAAACTAACAGATACAAGCTATCCAATGCCGCACAAAGAGAAACAGAGGCAGCTTGTATGAAATATTTAGTCCATAAAACATAGAAAAAGATCATGAAATCAGGCAATCAAGAAAGTGGTCTAAAAACAACCTGAGGTAATACAGTTGCTGGCCGTAAGTTTGCAAATACTTTAAGACCTTCCCTTAATTGAAGCAGCCCAGTTTCTGGCTTCAAATGTTTTTCGTTACTGTCCCACTTATACCTTAGTACAATAAAAAAGAAAACAAAAAAGATTTATGACAGAAGGCAGGAATAGTACAATTAAGAGGGAAAGATTACATGGACGAAAATTACCCTCCAATTGCTCCAAGAAGAACAGCATCAGACTGCCGAGCTGCTGATAGTGTCTCATCTGGCAATGGAACTCCAGTCAAGTCTAAAGCGGCTCCTCCCATAGGCATCTCTTGGAAACCAAATTCAATACCTAAGATAGAGTACGTACATCACTGAGAAGCTGAAGTCCATCTCAAGATCCTATCAAGAGTTGGCAGTCTTTTTAAAATGGCTAACCAAGATATGAAACCAAATCTAGGAACATTGGGAGAGAACCAACTTAATTGATGCCAATCCACTTTTGGCCTTCTATTCCTAACAAATTTCTAAGAAATATAAGAATTCATTACGCTGGTAGAAGAAGTAGTGCAAAGAACTTTGTCATCCACTGAAAAGTTTGGGGAAATAGTTCCACAAAGGGCAGCTTGCGTAGCCACCAACTCATCTGATCTGGCATGAGGCTGGTGCCAATCAGAGTTTAAGATAACATCTGAAACCTTAGCAGTAATAGGTAGACTAGAATCATATAAAACTTTCCGAGAATATACCTCCAATAGAATTCCATGGGGATGCCAATTATCTACCCGTAAGTATGTGGATGTCCCATTTCCTATGACATTTTTAATGACAGGTGTAAGGTAGGGTCTGAACGTTAAAAGCTTTCTCCAAGCAAAGGTGCAATCAGCAGAGGGTGAAACAGACCATACGATACTCCTAGCCAAAGGATAGTGATAAATCTGGGCCATCCAAAGAGAACCAGCCCAGCACAATGATCTTCATAGGCATCTCATAATACAAAATATGTTCCATAGATCCAGTCCAAAGCCTCCCTCTTGCTTAGGAAGGCACACAAAGTCCCAACCAACTTTAGAGCCACCACGAAGATTCTGCTTACAAGATCTACATTTCTCCAGTGCTCTAATAACTTTCTTACTCAAAAGAAAGGTTTGGCACAAAAAATTTCACCAAACTATAAACAAGTCTCCCAGCATAGGAGAGTTTTCGAACTGTCCACTTAAAATCCAATTCAGTCAATTCATCCCGCTTGATCTCCTATTCACTTGACAGTAGACAGTACTGACAATTCGCGAATTACGAATACGGGACCGTAAAGGGGAGAACTTTCACATAATCCAAACTTCAGAGCTCAATGAGCTTCCATCAAACGGCGAGAAAAGCAGAAGGGTGTTCCGGAAAAAAAAAAACAAGAAAGAGCGAACAGAAGTCGAAGGAAATAAAAAGGGGGACCTTCAAGTGATGCAGCGAGGCTAAGGACGCCTTTAGCGACGGAGATGACTTCGGGGCCGATGCCATCGCCAGGTAGGAGAGTGATGGAGTAGCGTCGGGTGGGTGTGGTCGCGCCGCACCTGATGCTGCCCAATCTAGGAGGGCATTGCTTGGGGAGTGAAGCGTTGTTGTTGTGGCGAAATGGGGCTATGAGGGATTTGGAATTCAGCTGCAGAGAAGCCATTGTTCAGACACGGGGCGAGAGAGAGAGAGAGAGAGTCGCAGAGTTGCAGAGTTCTGTGTTGAGCGAGTGCGACGCTAGCCCGTTTAGTTCACCATTTGAAATGCTTATTTAGGCCCACAGTAGTTTGACAACTTTTTTTACTCACTTTGAACAAATACAATTACATTTAGAATGCTCTCCAAGGGACTTTCGATCAATACAAGAGTGGAGGTGCTTTGAAAAGTTACATTTTCGAAATGCAATTTACACTATTCATCGTCACTATTCATCTTCTCCAAACCGAGATCTGGCGATCGACAACCGTTGCCTGAGGGCTAGCCTGACCCCGATGACCACCGCCTAGTAGACTTGTTAAACAAGTGGATCGGTTCGGATCGAGTTTGGATCGTGTCATAAATGGTCCAACCTAAATTGACCCATTAACCCATTTATGACCCATTTATTCATAGTGTAAATATCCTAACCTATATCCTACCCATACCCGACCCGACCCATATTGCTAAAATACTTTTATATTTAACCTAATCTGAGAATACTTGTTTCTTATGATTTTTTTAAAAATTATACTACTAAAACATTTTATGAAATACAAAGCTAGTGAAAATTTTTTATAATTTTTTTTAAAATTGAGGTTCTGTTTGTTTTACGAAAAATGCAACATTTCTAGAAAATATTTTCCATAAAGTCATTATCCAAGAAAATAAAAAAACTTCTGACGTTTGGCTGAAACTTTAAAATAAACTAGAAAATATTTTTCGATATTTGGTATATAAAATCTGATTTGATTTTACTTTGTGCATTCATTTTAATAATATTAATATTTTTTTAAATCAAAATTTTAATTATTTTTTAATTTATATTTTTTATTTTTCCTTTATTTTTTGCCGATCGCCGATCGCCGTGGCTGACCACCGGCCGAAATAAAAAAAAGAAAAAGAAAGAAGAGAAAAGAAAAAATAAAAAATAAAAGAAAAAGATAAAAAAATAAAAATAATTAAATTTCGTTTTTTTTAAACATTTTTATAAAAAGGGAGAGAGTGTGTGGATGGGTCTAGTGGATGGGTTAGACATAGGTTCCAAACTCAACCCATTTAGACTTATTAATCTTTAAGCTTTAAAATTTAAAACTCATTTAATGTTGACTCTTTAAAATTAAAGTGACCCATTTTGACACCTCTACTATATGGGAATTGCGCGACCCCAGGCGGCAGTGGCCGGTGACTAGATTTGGCCTTCGGCGGTTGGCTGGCGACTAAATCTGGTCAGTGGCGGTGGCCGATGGTTTAGCTCCCTCGGAGCTTTTTAAAAAAATATATATATTAGTAAGAGTCCTTTAACCCAAGTTGATTTTAAAAAAATATTTATTAAATATTAATTACATTTTAAAAAATCCATTTAGTTCAAAAGGTATTTACATTCCCTCAAATGCATTTTCCTAAAATCGAATTAAACGGGCTGCTATCTTGGCATCTGGGCGGCTCCTGTTGGAAAACAAAAGGTCTCCGCACGTGTCTTGGTTTAATCACGTGTTTCCGCATACATAGAGGTTGTGTGATTAGTTAACATTAAATGCAAAAGCAAGGGGAAAATGATAAGCCCTTTTGTAATACAAAATATCTACCCTTTTCTTTTGTAATATTCAATCAAATGTTATTGATTGAATATTTGATCATCTAAGATTTCCTTATTCGTGATAAATTACATTAATAGTCATTAAACTTTGGTCCGATATGTAATGTTGTTTCTGAACTTTAAATTTGTTTAATGTAGTTCTTGAACTTTATTCCGATGTTCAATATGGTCCTTAAATTTTTAAATATTTTCATATAATTTAGCGATTAAAATTGACGTTTACTAATTGTTTGGAGACCATATTGAAAAAATTAAAGGTTTAGGAGCTAAAATTCATGGATCCTATTGCACAAATTAAAAATTAAGGGACGGCATTTCACATTTAACTAAAATTTAAATTCCATTTTTATCTTCACACGATGCCTAGCATAACTTTTGGCCGTTTCCAGAGGGGAACGGATCAAAGCTCCCATACTAAAGACAGCTTATTCTCTATTCTTCAAGCGGGGTAATACGACTTGGTTGGGTTCAAGTTGAAAACAAAAGAGGGAATATTAGAATGTACTTTATCCATTTAATAGGGGAAAAAAAAGGAGTCAATCATGCTTAATCCATAGAGAGAAACTGTTGAAGGTTGCGCAATGGTCATGACTCTTATTTAGGCCAACTCCCCTTGGTCGTTGCTCTGCCCCCAGAACAATAGGGGAATGAAGACTTCTTGACTGTCCCCAGCCAACCACAGGAAGTGACTTAGATATCCCTCACTTTGTCATTACTCTTATTTGAAATAGGAACCGAATGTGCAGGCAGTTACAAGGAGCAAGAAACAAAACGAACGTCAAACGTTAAAGCGCATATATAATTTCAGGTCGGAAAGACGAAGAGCACCCTTTTCCTCTCGATATGTTCAAGGCGCCAAAAACTTTTCCTTCATCAAAGAGCACTTTTCTTCTGCAGGACAACCACACAGACAACAAGCAAGAACTTGCGTAATGTTTGACTCTGTCAAATCTCACTCCCCTCTTCTTCTCCTCGCCGTTCTCCTCATCTATTCGGTCTCTATTTCATTCTCTCATGGCGGTTCTCTTCTCCACCACCGGCCAACCGCACACTTTCCCAGTAAACATTCTTCTTTTTGGGTCCTCCTCTGTTTTGTTCTTCCATTCTTAAACTTGATCTTCGATGAACCTAGTGCGGATTAAAATTGGATGTGTGACTGCTGTTTCAGTGTGGCAATTCAACTTGTGGACAGTTTCTTTCGGTCATGTGTGGTTTCACATGGGCTTGTTGGCCTCCTTGTCATTGTTTTCTATCTTATGGATGACATTATGTTCGACAAAGTGACCATTTCTTTTCTGCTGAAGAAATCGTCGTTTTGGCAGAGTTTGATGTTGTTCGGTGGGAAGAGAGAAAGCTAGTTTTTGAAGGAAATGATGAAGGCGGTGTACAGAATTCGACACTGGTATTGGCTGAAAAGAGAACGCGCAGGAGAGACCCTTTGGATAATTTCAGGCACTACAAGGGGGGTTGGAACATCAGCAGCAGACATTACTTATTTGTCAGTATTATCGTTTACTTTTCTCTCTATTCTATTTGATCCTTCAATGAGTTTATGAAATTATAACCAGGAACATGTTCTTTTTATTAGTATTTTCAATAACAAAAATGCCTAGAGAGAGGGTGGTGCAGGGTTGGGTGACCAATACGTTCTTATTCAGGATGTGTGCTAGATTTGCTGTGATGGCAGAGTTAGTTCTAAGATTCCTCATGGACTAACCCCCCAAAAAAAGCTTTCCTCATTGGCTACATCTACAGTGGCTGGATTTCAAATGGTGAACTTCCTTTGTGTTCCATTTTTTATGTCCCTTGTTGATGGTCTCATTTATCTGCAGTAGACAGCTCATATGTTTGCCGGCAGTTGTCAGTATTTATTTTGTGTCGGTTTATATGGCTGTAATACTAAGAGTCTTTTATTTACTTGCATTTAACAGTCTGTTGGATTTACTGCCGCTCCATTGTTTGCCATTGCCGCAATTTGGTTTCTGGGGTTTGGTCTATGCCTTTGCATCTTGTGTGTTCGCCACTGCTGCTGCCACCGCCTCAAACAGTCTTATGGCAATTCAAAATCCAAATATGCTCTGTCTCTACTTGGACTATTCATTACAACAGCAGTGTAGGTTTTTCCCTTACTCTTTGTTTTGTCAAAAACAAGTGATGCGAATTATGTGAATGATGGGTTGTCTGTGCTTCAAGTGTCGGAAGCATCATCCTGTTCACCGGCCAGGAGAAGTTTCATGGAAGCACAAGTAGCACACTGAAATATGTGGTGAAGCAGGCTGATACTACAGTTGAAAAGCTTAGAAATGTATCTGATTACCTTGCTGCCGCTAAGCGTGTCGGAGTGGATCAAATATTCTTACCACCCAATGCCCAGAACAACATTGACAAAGTAGAAACTGAGATTAATTCTTCAGCAACCAAACTCGAGAGAAAAACAGTCCAGAATTCAGATAAGATTCAGCATGTGTTGAATTCAGTGTTAGTGATTAATTTACGTTCTGTTCTGTACATCTTTTCCTATTTCAGCATTTGTACTGATTGATATTTCCACTTTCTGTAGAAGATTGGCTGGCATCATTATTGCAGCTTTGATGCTCCTCTTGGCTTTACTTGGCTTCTGTAAGACTATCTGTTGTCACGATCAGATCAACTGCATATATTTCTAGTGACTATAGCGAAATTCCCTCACACGTTGATTGTTACTCCTGGCAGTTCTATCAGTGCTAGGAGTTCAGCCACTTGTGTCCCTGTGAGTGCTTCAGCTGTTATATGTCCTTATTTTTCAGGAAGTATTGTCCATTTTATCCACTTTTTTCCATCACGATGTGGACTTTTTGTAGATTGTCAATTTTCGGGTGGATCTTGGTCACTGTTACATTCGTTTTATGTGGACTTTTTGTCATTCTCCACAAGTAAGTGCAGGGGATCATCCTTTATGATCTGTCTGTTGCCCCATAATTCTTTTAGATCAACGAATCTCCTCTACTGTTAATTTTTTACTTGTTAAGGCTAATATCTTTAGTCTATTTCTTATTATGCCATCTTCTGTGGCCTATGATACAGTTTCTGGCCAAGTCCACTATGTTGCGACCTAACTTTTTCAGTATGTAAGTTAAGGTTTTTTGCCAAACGATAACTTCCTCATCGAAAAGGAAAAATAAAAGCATATATATTTGGCTCGCTGCTAGAGTCCCGTGGCAGTTTCAGTAACTCTTGAAGTAAATACATTTATGGTTATCAGGTAGCGATTGTAATGCTGTATTCACCTGCTAGAGTTGGCTTTAAGCCTTATGATTTGCTTCTCAGTTTTCTATTCTTAAAAATTTTTAGTGCAATGGGTGACACCTGTGTTGCCATGGAAGAATGGATCCAAAACCCCACAGCCCACACATCCATGGATGATATCCTTCCCTGTGTGGACAATGCAACTGCCCAAGAGACCTTGTTGCAGAGCAAAGATGTTACCTTCCAGTTGGTCCGTTTAGTCAACAGATTCATTGACAACATCTCAAACCACAACTTTCCAGCAGAAAGTGGCCCTTTTTACTACAACCAGTCTGGCCCGTTAGTGCCACTCCTTTGTAATCCTTTCCATCATGATAAAACTGATAGAAGATGTGCTGATGGTGAGGTCAATTTTGACAATGCGTCGCAGGTAAGCCAGACAATCTGTACATTAGCAATGATTAAAGCTGTTTCTTCATGGAGATGGGACAGCCTAGTTGAGTCAAGTCGTGTGAAACTTATAATAGTTATGATCTGCAGTGGTTTCTCATACATATCGAGGAAAGAGAGATATTGAGGATAATTTGCATCAGATAATTTTGACCAATGCTAGCGTGCCGAAGAGCACTGCAATGAATCTTTTCACTGATAGAGGCCATTAGATTTCACTTCTCTTTATGAAATTTATAAGGGTCATGTGTACATAATTGGCAAATGATAAGGCTATGGATGATTTTTTAGTACAGAGTTTGCAGAGAGCTTTGCAATTAACATAAGCGACAATAATCTGGTGCAGGAATGGAGGAAATACATCTGTGAGGTCTCAGCAAATAATCTTTGCACTTCAGTGGGCCGCTTGACTACCGTATTCTATGACCAGATGACCCCCATTGTCAATGTGAGCTACGCCTTATACCACTATGGTCCATTCCTTGTCAGCCTACAAGACTGCTCTTTCGTTCGAGATGCCTTCCGTGAAGTCGAAAAGCATCACTGTCCAGGCCTAAGGCTCTATAGTAAGTGGATCTATGTTGGGTTGGCTTTGGTTTCTGCTTCAGTAATGCTTTCATTGGTGTTCTGGGTGGTTTATGCAAGAGAGCGACGGAAACACCTGGTCACCGAACAGTTTATACCTGTGACAGATCAAGATCAGTCGGGAGTAGAAAGAGGTCGAGATTAACTCTGCCAATGCATCGTGTGAATTCTCATTTAATTCTATTTTTTGTCTACTTTGGAAAAGGATTCTCAACACATCATGTACGGTATTGGAAAATTCAATATTTGTGATAAACACGAGAGAGACTATAAATCACTTTCAAGTTTCTTCAAAGATTCTTTTCCAACATTTGGGAACATCATTTCGTCTTCATCAGGGACTCTTGCTCTTAGTAATTCTTTCCAGAGAGAAGGAATTTATGCTTAAACATGGCGCACCGGCATCATTTACTACATAAGTTGTCCTGAGCAGTTAAAGCAAGCTATATGTGCTTTTCGCGATACATTCGAAAATAACAATCATCCATCCCTCCCTCCCGCAGTCTCTCTCTATGATCACATGAATTTTGCATCTCCAGCATATTTCGGTGCTTTCCTTTTTACACATTCGAGTTTGTTTCGTTGTACTTGGGGAAACAACATGCGAAGACAAGTTCTATACTATGTCGACCATATGTGAAAAAATAAGAAAGCTTTAGCTAAAAGCTCGTGCCGTGCCAATTTAATGACATCTAGAGAAAGCAACTGAAGGTAAGAAGTGTTGGAGTTGGTGAATACTTCGGGGACCCTTGTTTCTCACACCGGGTACGCCCACGTGAGCTTAGAGAAACTGAAGTGTTGTCCGACGACATATGACCCATGCATGCGGAATGCGGGGGTTCGGGGGCAGCGCCCCCCGACGGGGGTTCCGCTGCCCGGTCAGCGGACGGCTGTCCCGCTCGCCGGTGAGCGGGCGGGGGCTCGGGGGCAGCGCCCCCGAAACCTCAACGGGTTTGGGCTGGCCCGTATGGTGCGAAATTAAGAGATTTCATATAGATTTAGGTTTTGGGCCCGTTTAGGGCATATATATATTTTGCTCGTTTTTCTGATCATTGTAACGAGTTGAGTGGCTGTAAACCAAAAATATAGTGAAATCTCTTTGCAGGACGTAACCCTATTCAAGGGTGAACCTGGGTAAATTCATGCATCGTCTATTTTTTCTCTGATTTCTACGTGATCGTTCTGTTTTGGTTCTCGATACATCCCTTCAGGAAGACTCGAAACCCTAGAAACAGCCTTTCGGAGAAATTTCTCCTACCGACTTCAGCGAAATCAAACACACCTAAAAGAAAAAAACATCACATTTTCCTGAAGTGTCTTTGCCGAGACCATAATATTCCATCAGGGAACATCAGCAAATAGCAAGCTGCGATACCAGAAAATTGTGCAGATGAAATGGAAATGTTCATGTGCCCTTAGACACTGGCCGTCCTCAAAATCTGAACTGTATGTGCATGGGCGGTGGTCAGCTGAGGATCATAAGTCCCTGCAATTTCACCTTGCAATCATACGAAATGCAAATGGCCTTCTTGGTTTGTACGGCTTTGAAATTCCGTAAGACAAAGAAGAGACGTCATTGGCCCGACTCTTTGTTCTATAGCAAAAGATTGACTATAACCATCATTCTACGTTGTTTTTCTCTTCCAAGATCACATATTTTCCATATCACCTTTGTTTTTTTGTGAGCTGTGCGTGACGGAGAAAGGCTGCTGACCTTTCTCTACCGTCTCATGGATCACGTTGAAATTATGAATACTAATGCCAGGAAGCCAACGCGGCCAATGACTATTCAACGCACGCAACAAGGGATGGACCTTTCTGGTTAGCGACATGATTGTCCCTTGTAAGGTGAACTACAAAGGAACGCATTTCACATGTGCCATAAAAATTCCATTTATTCCAAAGTTAACGAGAAAAATTAAGAAATAATGGATTCATTCTATTAGATCCGAGTCAATTACAAGTTGAGAAATACTGCAATCACTACATCCAATGAAAAAATACGAGTTTTCACGTATTTATTTTAAAGTGTAGTTGATTCTATTTATATATATCGTCCGTGAAATGAATTTATATGAACTTTTTTTTAAATTAATGATCGTGAAAAATTGAAACCTACTTTTTATAAGAAGGAGCCGTTTCAATGAACCTTGTTTACGTGGATGACCGGGACTGTTAAGAAGAACATAGTTTGCGGCTATAAGTAGAAATGAATTGCAACCTTGAGAAACGCATTTCTTTAGACAAAAAGATCTATTAAGAGAACTCATTCACTGCACTACACTCACCCTCAGAAAAGTTTCCTTGAACGGACTAAGCAGCTAAGCCAACATGGCTTCTTTTTGTTAGACTGAAACTGAAGGATTCTATCGTGCATTGAAGAACAAAATTCATGCACAATTAGAATCAAATGCGGAAAACAGGATCAAAATAAACTGACCTCCAGCCATTGTTCAACTTTACGTTCGTCGGAAATCCACGGTAATTCGACGTCAATTTGAAGCGATTACGGGCGCACTCTACTAACCCAATCCCCTCGCGTACTGATGGTGTATTACCGAATGAGAGGGTTTGCGTTAGACCTTGTGTTAGCCCTTATGGAATGAACGTTCACTTTATAAACCGCTTCCCATCAAGGCGGTTACTCAAGAGGGCGGTTATCACCGAAGGGGTACAAAACGTGGAAAAACCGAATATGGATAACCGTCAGTTAAAAGAGAAAACGTGGGTCAAACTTAAATGTGGGATCATATTATAAATATAACATTCTCCCACTTGATCCCAACATTTTCATCATAAAGATTACCCAACCAAATCCACGAAACTATATGCTTAAGAAAAGAAACAAGACACATGAATCATGGCGACACGTCCTCTAAGAGCGAGTAATATCTTCCATGTATTACAATGCATCTTATTCCTTTAATGTTAGCCCATATGTGATAACACATCTTAATGAATAAACCCTATGTTTATTCCAGAACCAAGGATAATTATTATTCTCATAAACAACTGAATGTGTACACCAAAAATTGAGAATAACATTACAACTGAATAAGAGTTTCAAACAACAAAAGTCGTCCATACGACGATAAATCACATCATGGGAACTATTCCCATACTGGCCACATGATCCTTATACTTCATAGGTGGCATGCCTTTAGTTAAAGGATCAGCTATCATCAATTCAGTGCGAACGTGTTGAATGACCACTTTATTCTCCTTAACACGTTCCTTTATGGCTAAATACTTAATGTCGATGTGCTTACTTCGACTGCCACTTCTAGCATTTTTAGCCGTAAAAACCGCAGCTGAATTGTCACAATATATTCTTAATGGCCTAGAAATAGAATCAACAATTCTAAGCCCTGAAATGAAACTCTTCAACCATACACCATGCGAGGTAGCCTCAAAACAAGAAACGAACTCAGCCTCCATAGTGGAAGTAGCAGTCAAAGTCTGCTTCGCACTCCTCCATGACACGGCTCCGCCAGCTAAGATAAAAATGTATCCTGATGTTGATTTTAGAGAATCAACGCAACCAGCGTAATCCGCATCCGAGTAACCAACTACTTCCAAGTTGTCAGTTCGTCTATACATAAGCATGTAGCCTTTAGTACCTTGAAGGTATCTCATCACTTTCTTTGCAGCTTTCCAGTGGTCCATCCCTGGATTACTCTGATATCTTCCCAACATTCCCACCGCAAAAGCGATGTCAGGTCGAGTGCAAACCTGAGCATACATCAAGCTTCCGACAGCAGAAGCATATGGGATGTTCTTCATTTGTTCCCTTTCCAAATCGTTTTTCGGGCACTGGTTCAAATTGAACCTATCACCCTTCACAATGGGTGCTATACTTGGTGAACAATCTTTCATCCGAAATCTCTCCAAGACCTTATTGATATAGGTTTCTTGAGATAGTCCTAAAACTCCTCGAGTTCTATCTCTATGAATCTTAATGCCAATGACATAAGATGCCTCACCCATATCTTTCATGTCAAAACTCTTAGAGAGGAATTGTTTCACCTCATGCAACAACCCCTTATCATTGGTTGCAAGTAAAATGTCATCCACATATAGAACAAGAAAACAAATTTTGCTCCCACTAACTTTCTGGTATATGCATTGATCCATGATATTCTCTACAAAACCGAATGAAGAGATGACATCATGGAACCTTAAATACCATTGACGGGATGCTTGTTTCAAGCCATATATAGATTTCTTAAGCTTGCACACCAATTGCTCACCTTTACTAGAGGAGAATCCTTCAGGTTGTTTCATGTATACCTCCTCCTCTAGGTCCCCATTGAGGAACGCCGTTTTCACGTCCATTTGATGTAATTCCATATCAAAATGGGCAACCAAGGCCAAAACAATACGAAGAGAATCTTTCTTAGATACAGGAGAAAAGGTCTCCGTGTAATCGATTCCTTCTTTTTGAGTGAATCCTTTGGCAACGAGTCTAGCTTTATATCTCTCAATGTTGCCCAACGAGTCCTTCTTAGTTTTGAAGACCCATTTACAACCAATGGCTTTTACACCATTAGGCAACTCAACCAAATCCCAGACTTTATTTGATGCCATAGAACTCATCTCATCCTTCATGGCATTGTACCACAAATTGGATTCATCACTACTCATGGCTTGTGAAAACGTTTCAGGATCATTCTCAGCTCCAATATTATAGTCAGACTCTTGTAGATACACAATATAATCACTAGGAATTGCTGATTTCCTCATTCTAGTAGATCTTCTTAATGTTGTATCAACATTCTCTGGAGGAGCGTGTTGTTCAACTGGTTGTTCAACAGCTTCTGGTAATTGTTGAACAACTGGATCTACTGGATCATTAACAGCAAGTTGTGGAACTTCAATGGCTGGTTGTTCAATAGCCGGCTGAACTGAAGGAGCGTTATGAACAACAACCAACCTAATACTTGAAGTGGAAGGTTGAGTATCTGAATGATCTTTCTGAGAAACAATGTCCTTTAATCGATCACTCCCACTAATCAAGTCACTTTCAAGAAACTTAGCATTTCTTGATTCCACAATCCTAGTAGTGTGAGATGGACAATAAAACCTGTATCCCTTGGACTTTTCAGCATATCCAATGAAATACCCACTTACAGTCCTTGGGTCCAACTTCTTTTCTTGTGGATTATAGACTCTTACTTCAGACGGGCATCCCCAAACGCGTACATGTCGCAAGCTTGGCTTCCAACCTTTGAATAACTCAAAAGGCGTCTTTGGGACAGCCTTGGTTGGAACTCGATTTAATATGTACACTGCCGTCTTAAGAGCTTCAGTCCACAAGGACTTAGGAAGTTTGGAGCTACTAAGCATACTCCGCACCATGTCCAATAAAGTTCGGTTTCTTCTTTCTGCTACGCCATTTTGGTCTGGAGAACCTGGCATAGTGTATTGGGCAACTATCCCATTCTCTTGAAGAAACTTCGCAAACGGACCAGGTGCTTGTCCATCTTCAGTGTATCTACCATAAAATTCTCCACCTCTATCTGATCTCACGATCTTAATTTGCTTGCCGCATTGTTTCTCTACTTCTGCCTTAAAAACCTTAAAGGCATCTAACGCTTCATGCTTATTATGAAGCAAGTAGAGATACATGTAACGTGAGTAATCATCAATAAAGGAGATGAAGTATTTCTGACTATACGAGTCCATATCAGGACTACAAATGTCTGTATGTATGATTTCTAATATGTCTGTACTCCTCTTGGCACCTTTCTTTGTCTTGTTGGTCTGCTTTCCCTTTATGCAGTCAACGCAAATATCATAATCAGTAAAATCCAAAGTACCGAGTACTCCATCATTTACTAATCGCTTAATTCTATCTATGGAGATATGTCCCAATCTCCGGTGCCACAACATAGAGGAATCTTCATTCACAACACATCGTTTTACACCAGCATTATCATGAACATGCATCGCATTATAATAGGCATTGTCTTGTAAATTAATTCGAAAAAGACCATCAGACAAAATACCACTCCCAACAATTTCAGATTTAAACAATAAACTGAAGTTTGAATCTGAAAAGTTAAAAGAGTAACCCAAAGGTACAAGTCTTGAAACTGAAATTAAGTTTCTAGAGAAACTTGGAACATAAAAGGTCCTTTCCAAATTCAAAACAAAGCCACTATTGAGAACTAAACTACATGTCCCAATAGCTTCTACAGGCGAACGCATCTTGTTTCCCGAATAGATGCTTTGTTCACTTCCCACTGGCTTCCTGTGGTTTTGAAAACCCTGCAAGGAATTCGAAATATGGATTGTAGAACCAGAATCAATCCACCAAGTGTTGTGACTCACATCAGCCATATTAGATTCATAACAAACATAAGAGGTTGGATTACCTTTCTTCTCGAGCCAGGCCTTAAATCTGACGCAATCCTTCTTCATATGCCCCTTCTTTTTACAGAAGAAACATTTGGATTCCTTCTTAATGTCAGCTTGGGGAGGTATTTTACCTTTCCCCTTCTGCTTGCCGTGACTCTTAAACCTTTCTTGTGTTGCCAAATGAGCACTCTCTCCCAATTCCATAGTCAGCCTCTCTTCCTCTTGAACACACATGGTCATAAGTTCATTAATTGACCATTTATTCTTATGTGTGTTGTAAGAGATCTTGAAAGGTGCATACTGTTGTGGGAGAGTGTTCAGAATGTAGTACACAAGAAACGATTCAGATATATCAACCTCAAGGTTTTTCAGCTGAGCTGCAATGTCCCTCATCTTCATGATGTGCTCACGCACACCTCTAACACTTGTGAGCTTTAAAGATGAAAACTTCATTATTAGGGTCATGGCATGCGCCTTTTCTGAAGTCTCAAACTGCGCATCAATGGCCTCCAATAAAGCCTTAGCATTGCTATGCTGAGCGACTGAACCACGAATACTAGGAGATACTTTAGTCCTTATGAACATCACACTCAGGCGGTTGGACCGCTCCCACTGTTCATAAAGGGCTATCTCAGCTGCAGTGCTCGTGTCAGTAGGAGCAGGTGGTTCATCTTTCCTTATAGCATAGTCAATGTCCATACACCCCAATTGAAGAAGAACTGACTCCTTCCAAACTTTATAGTTTTCACCATTCAGTATGGGAACATCACTCTTAAATTCAGAGAAATTCACAGGTTGTAAAACTGCATATCAAACAATCATGCTTATGTCACAAAATTTGAGGCAAAATTAACGTATATCATGTTCTACCAATGTAAAACATGTCACAAAATATGAATCACATAACATAAAAACTGCCTGTGGGCTAAGTTTTAATTTAAATAGATTCATAAATTCTTCATGAAGAAACTATCATATTATATTCCTTTCCTTAATCCCTGTGGGTAAATTAAGAAAAATAATATGATATTTCAACCTAATTAATCAAATTAATATAATGAAAATTCCTGTGGGATTAAATTCATCATATTAATAAAATTAATTACAATTAATATCCATTCTAAATGTGATCCGAATTCAATTAATATATAATTTAATTAATTAAGGATGCTGTGGCTACTCCCCAATTAATTAAAAAAATATATGGATCACTGGACATTTAATTTCATGCATAAAAATTATTCACATAATGCATGAAGGACCAAAAACAATAAACTTAATTCGGCAAGTGGCATAATCGTAATAACAGTTGAAAAGCAGGGGCAGAAGTGTAAAAAACAGAGGAGAAATTCCGGTTCCAGGGCGCGTGGCGCGCACGCGCCTCATAACCGCGCGGGCGCGTGCGGCGCACGCGCCTGCAACTGCCGCGCGCGTGGGCCGCACGCGCCTGCAGTTGCGTGCAGTTGCGCGCGCGTGGCCACCACGCGCCAGCGGTTGCGCGCGCGTGGGGGCCACGCGCCTTCTTCCTCCGCGCGATCAGAAGCCTTTTCTCGCCAATTTTCGCCGTTCCGCCGCGCCTTCGACCGGATGGGTCTCCTCCGGTAGCCCATATCACACCAAAATAATTTATGGGTTTCGGAGACCACGTCGGCGCGACCACATGGACCCAAAATTCGGCGAAAACAACCAAGAAATTGGCTCGAATCAAGCAAAATTCCGTCTAAACGCACAAACCCTCACCCGCAACTTCCGCCGCTCAAATAGCCTCCGGCAACCACCGAAATGCCAGATTAACTTAGGGCTATTCTTCTCCATGGCGGTGCGACCGTGCCGGTCCGAAGTTGAGAGGTGGGTCGCCGGAATTTGGCCGGAATCGGTGATTTCCCTTCTCAACCCCAAAATGCCGAGTTACTGTTCATGCACAAAAAACCCCGAAATTGCACCCAAAATTCAACAAAAAACAAGGCAGAGGTACTGGACACGCTCTGATACCAAATGTTAGACTGAAACTGAAGGATTCTATCGTGCATTGAAGAACAAAATTCATGCACAATTAGAATCAAATGCGGAAAACAGGATCAAAATAAACTGACCTCCAGCCATTGTTCAACTTTACGTTCGTCGGAAATCCACGGTAATTCGACGTCAATTTGAAGCGATTACGGGCGCACTCTACTAACCCAATCCCCTCGCGTACTGATGGTGTATTACCGAATGAGAGGGTTTGCGTTAGACCTTGTGTTAGCCCTTATGGAATGAACGTTCACTTTATAAACCGCTTCCCATCAAGGCGGTTACTCAAGAGGGCGGTTATCACCGAAGGGGTACAAAACGTGGAAAAACCGAATATGGATAACCGTCAGTTAAAAGAGAAAACGTGGGTCAAACTTAAATGTGGGATCATATTATAAATATAACACTTTTGTCCAAACCGAATCATCCATGCCGAAAGTGAACCAGATCTTCGACGAGATCCAGTGGGTGATCCAAATCCGCCAGACGCTTGACGAAGAGTTTGAAGACGAAACTGAGGTGCCAGTCTCCATTTTCAGCGTCCCGAAAGTACTAATGTCTAGCGCCCCAGATTTGTACACCCCGCAACAAGTGGCGATTGGTCCATACTACCATTGGCGCCCGGAGATGTACGAGATGGAGAGATACAAGCTTGCAGCAGCGAAAAGATATCAGAAGCAACTCCAAAGGATCAAGTTCCAGAATTTGGCGGATCAACTGGTAAAGTTTGAGTCGAGAGTCCGAGCCTGCTATCACAAGTACCTGGACTTCAGCGGCGAGACACTGGCGTGGATGATGGCCATCGACGCGTCATTCTTGCTCGAGTTCCTCCAAGTCTACGCAATCAAAGAAGGTAAGATACTCTCCAGGGTCTCATCAAGGATGTCACATTTGGTCGATTATGCAGGAAGGAAGTCTGCACACAATGTCATCCTTAGGGACATAGTCATGCTAGAGAATCAAATCCCACTTTTCATAGTGAGGAAGATGTTGGAATTCCAATTCGCATCCCTCGACGAAGCTGACGACATGTTGCTTGTGATGCTAATGGGGTTTTACAAGGAAGTTTCACCTTTCAAAGTGATGGAGGCATTGCCCAAGATACAAGTCTCCGCCTGGGCCCACTTGCTAGACTTCTTGTATGACACCATAGTACCCAAAGTGAAGGAACAGCCCGAGATTGTTGAGGAGGAAGGTGACAACGAGGACTATGAAGGACAGGCAAAATCACCACGGTCATTGTTGTCTTCCAGTGGCACAAATTATATCAAGCAACTATGTGATCAAATTTTGAATTTGCTCTCCAAGTTGAGCAAAGGCCCTATTGAAATTGTTAAGAGGAGGCTGCTTCTTTCAAACCCAGTGAAGGTAGTATTGAAATTGCCATTGACTATTCTCTCTAAACTCCCATTTTTCTCGGTCTTGGCACAGCCTCTTGAGTCCTTAATCTCATCCCAAGTAAAAGAAGAGGGCAAGTCAGAAAATGAAAACAGCAATCCTCATAAGCCACCTTCAGTTGAGGAGATCACAATCCCATCGGTCTCTGACCTATCCAATGTAGGAGTCGGTTTCGTACCCACCAAGGGAAACCTCTCTACCATCGGTTTCGACGCCAAGACGGCGACGCTTTACTTGCCTGCCATAAGTCTGGACGTGAACTCGGAGGCGTGCATGAGGAACCTAGTCGCTTATGAGGCATCCAACGCGTCAGGCCCATTGGTTTTCACGCGCTACACTGAGCTCATGAACGGTATTATAGACTCGGATGAGGATGTGAAGCTGTTGAGAGAGAGAGGGGTCATTTTGAACCTTCTGAAGAGCGACGAGGAGGTCGCAAAGCTGTGGAACGGGATGAGCAAGTCGATCCGGTTGACAAAAGTGCCCTTCTTGGACAAGGCGATCGAGGACGTGAACAAGTACTACAACGGGAGGTGGAAGGTCAAGCTCGGCAAGTTCATGAAGCAGTACGTGTTCAGCTCATGGCAATTCCTGGCAGTGATGGCTGGGATTGTACTCTTGCTGCTCGTGACATTGCATGCCTTTTGCTCTGTCTATAGCTGTTCTCGCATATTTCACATCAAACCCCCAAGCATATGATCAATCATAAAGATGTCGTGTCTGTGTGTGTACGTGTTCCGTATTTTTTTTTTTTTAATCTAGGGAAAAAGCACAGTCCTATGCTCAGATCCAGTAAAATCTGGATCAAGCTGGTGCACGTGAAAATTTGCATTTTGTTCAAAGCTTTTTAGCCGCATGATGAGTTTTTGTAAGATTGTGGTGTAGTATTATTGAAGAGAGCAAGAGGGTTATCGTGGGCATGTTTTGTTGTTGTTCTATATCTGATGTCATATAGATTTATCTTTGCATTAGCCTCTAGATTGAGAGATATCTGGGTGCACAAGATCCCACTGCGCTGGGATCATCATCATCCAAGTCATTTTCTCTCTTAGATTCGCCAACTCTGTGTCACCTGTACGAATGGATGAAACTCGTGCGATTATGTCAATTCAATTTTCAGTGAAATTATCTATCTTAATTATGACCAGAGGGTATTTACTGCTGGGTTAGTCATATCTAATTACAGAATGAATTGTCAACTTATGTGAAAGTACCAAACCTTCTCTTGCGGTCAAGGAGGTTTATGAATTCGGTCTCTAGTAATCAATTTCTTTCGCAGGTCCGGTCCCTAATAATTACTTACGGCATGTCAAACAACACGTAACTCCATGTCTCTAGGCATAGGGACAGAGTCAGGCCATTTGTCCAGTTTGTTCCAATAATATAACAACGTTCAATAAATTCTGAATAACGTGCCTTTTCATTTGTGTCGTCACATCTAAGACAAATGAAAGTATTTGGTATTCCTGGAGTTCTAAGAAGAACTATAGAAACATAGGAAGCTTGACAATGGGTTAATGGATTATTTTAAGCAGGGCCTATAGAATTCTAAGCAGAAGTATGGAATTCTAAGCGGGTCCTAGAATTCATGTTGTCACATGAAGTTTCCTTTTTTTGCTTGAATAAATCTATCTTAAATTGTTCCAAAAGAAACTTGAACTCCTCTTATGTAATATCATGAAATGTTGACACATAACAGAATGTAGGGTCAAAGTTGAGTTTAGCTAAAATTCTAGTGGGGTCGAGAGCTTAAAATTTGCTTAGCGAGATAAACTTTTTGATGGTATTATATTTGATAAAATGAAAAATCAAAGTTCAATTGGAGCACACAGCACCGGATGGACAAAGCTTAGCGTTGTTCGTTACTTGACTCAATAAAAATTAATGAAGATATGTACATATGACGAGGTATACTGATTCTCCGTATAATCAAGTTCAAACAATCTCATACTTAAGTCACTCATTTAAGTTTTATTCTTACGCAATTTATAAAGTTAATGAATAGGAAAAAAAAACAAAAGCAGAGCAGGAATTCATATAAGATTCAACATGTGTTGAATTCTGCGTCGGTGTTAATTTATGATATGTTCTGTACATCTTTTCTATGATTCCGCATTTGTAATCAATTGTTTCCACTTTCTGTAGAAGATTGGCTCTTCTCAATATTGCAGCTTTAAGGCTCCTCTACTGTTAAATTTTTGCATGTTAAGGCTGATTTCTTTAGTCTATAACTTACTATACCATCTTCTATAGCCTATGATATAGTTTCTAGCCAAGCCCACTATATTGTGATCTAACTTTTTTGATATGTAAGTAATAGTTTTTTGCCAAATGATATCTTATTTGTGGAAAAAAAAAATGAAAGTGTGTGTATATATATAATCACCAAAAGAAGTAACCCGTCAGAACTGTAATAGCACGGAATAATATTATAGCAGAAAATGACAGACAAATCGTTGTTCACTCAATGTCCTATCATGGTAGGCCAATCGCTGTTCACCATCCAATCACTATGTACTATCACTCAAATATGACTATGTAATACCACTCACAGGTACGTACACACACAAACATATATATCACGCTACTAGAGTGACGTGGTAGTTTCAGTAACTCTTGAAGCAAATAGATTTATGGTTTCAAGTAGCAATTGCAATGTTGTATGTACCCGCTAGGGTTGGCTTAAAGCCTTATGATTTGCTTCTAAGTTTTCTCTTCTCTAAAATTTTTAGTGCAATGGCTGACACCTGTGTTGCCATGAAGGAATGGATCCAGGCTCCCACGGCCCATGCATCCATGGATGATATCCCTCCTTGAGTGGACAATGCAGCTGCCCAAGAGACCTCGTTACGGACCAAAGAAGTTACCGACCAGTTGGTTCGTGGAGTAAACAGATTCATTGGCAATATCTCGAACCACACAACTTTCCAGCAGGCAGTGGCCCTTTTTTACTACAACCAGTCTGGCCCGTTAGCGCCACTCCTTTGTAATCCTTCCCATCATGACGAAACCAATAGAAGCTGTGCCGATGGTGAGGTCAACTTTCGCATTGCGTCCTAGGTGAGTTAGGGAATCTTTACATCAGCAATTATTAATGCCGTTTCTTCATGGAGATGGGATAGCCTAATCGAATCAAGTCCTGTGAAACTTAGCATAGTTATGATCTGCAGTGGTTTCTCGTACATATCGAGAAAAGAGAAATGAACTTGCATCAGACAATTGCCACCAATACTAGCGTGCTGAAGAGAACTGTAACGAAACTTTCCCTGATAGAGGCCATTAGATTTCACTTCACTTTTTTAACTTTCTAAGGGTCTTACATACGTAATTGGCAAATGAGTAGGCGATGGATGATTTTATAATACAGAGTTTGCATAGAGCTTTGCAATTCAAATGGCCACATTAATCTGGTGCAGGAACTGTGGAAATACGTCTGTGAGGTCTCAGCAAATAGTATTTGCACTTCAGTAGGCTGCTACGGCTTACATCACTACGGCCCCTTCCTTGTTGACCTACAAGACTGCTCTTTCGATCGAGAGGCCTTCCGTCAAGTCAATAGGGATCGTTGTCCAGGCCTGAGGCTCTATAACAAGTGGATCTAAGTTGGGTTGGCTTTGGTCTCTGCTTCAGTAAGGCTTTCACTGGTGTTCTGGGTGCATTATGCGAGAGAGAGGCGGAAACGCCTGGACATCGAACAGTTTATAGCTTTGACAGATCAAGATCATTCGGGAGAAGAAAAAAATTGAGATTAACCGTGCCAATGAATCGTGCGAATTTTCATCTAATTCTGTTTTTTGTTTACTGTGGAGAAAGATTCTCAGCACATCACCTAGGTTTTGGAAAAATCAACATTTGTGATAAACATGTGAGAGAATATAGGTCTGGTCCCGACATTGTCAGCGTGACCATGAAAATGACGTTCCAGTTGCTTTCATTTTTCGTCCATTCTTTTCCGACATTTTGAACACGATCTCCTCCCCATCAGGGATTCATGCCCTTGAAATTTCTTTCCGGAGAGCAGGAACTCGTGCTTAAACGTATTCAAACTCTTTCTCCTCTCCATCTGGAGTGGTGATTTGCCGAGACCATAATGTTGCATCAGGGAACATAAGCTCACTATTCAAACTCTCTTAAAGCCGAAGGACCTTCAACCGATAGGAATAGGCAAAGCGGCCTATCTCAGTTTTGCTATAGCAAACATGCCTTGAAACCCTTCTCTAACTCTTGTGCATCCAAATTTTTCCCAATGAACACGTACGATCTTGTTTACTCTCGGTTCGTCTGGGCCCCGCAACCTGTCCGGTGAACCTTTGAAGATATCACGAACTCCCTGTACCCAAAGAAGTGTCGACGGTTAGAACAGAGTTCCGATAGCAAACTCACTCACAAAAATAGTTTAACTGAAAAACGATCAGTGCAATGATCTTTTCTAGGACTTCTTTATTACGGCATGGCTTGACTCACGTAACATCCCGAATTTTGATCCGTTACCGGGATCAATAAAATATATATTAATTCTCGTTTAATTTTAGTAAGTCTCACTCGGACTTGATCAATCACGGGACACTAACCCAATGAGAAAGGCTAAATAGGAAGCGGTACGTGGACTGGGGACCCGATCGCAAGTTGGGTACCGATTTCGAGAAATGCCGAGGGAATATTTTGGGCAAATGTGAGCCGATCTTAGGAAGGTGACGGATTCGATTTAGCCAACGACGTACGATCGGATTGCGGGTGATTCCGCACGACCGAAAGTACGCATGACGAACGAATCCCGAATTTAATCCGAACGATCGTGACCTCCAGCACCAGTGATAATTCCTCGCGTTCTCCCGAAAATCGAGGCCATTGCGACTCAGACAATCCTAAGTCGATACGCGTAACCCCTAAACAGCCGCCCATTAGTGAGAGGCCCTAAAATTTTATAATGAGCGAATTTGATCGCGAAATTGGACCGAACTTCGATGTCGAAATTTCGTAGACGTTTACGACTATTTTGCAAGGCCAACGTCGTTTTGGTGTGGCCACATACATTTGGAGCTAGTACAGTCAAAAATTGGAATTTCGACTGAAATCGGAAAAATTACGATTTTGCCCCTTTGGGGCTCTGACGTTGACTTTCGAGGCCGTATGAGGTTATTTTTCAAGGCCGATGCCGTTTTAGGGTGGCCATGCATATTTGGGATTGGTACGGTCGAAAAACGGAATTTCGACCTGGGACCGGAAAATTACCAAAATGCCCTTGGACCCATTTTGAGTAATTCCAAATTTTGGTTGAATTTTTGGAGTTTCAATTAAGGAAAATATTAAAGAATGATATCAGGCCAATAATTGAGGGCTAATGACCAAAAAGCCCTTGTATCATTGATGGGAAATGTACATGAGCCCTTGGATGAGGGGCATTATGGTCCCAACCCCTTAGATGTTTGACACTTGGATTCCACTTACTTGTTTTGACCAACATTTGACCCTTCTCTCTCTCCCTCCTTCCCTCATTCGACCGAGCCCTCATTTTCCTCTCCCTTCATCGCCGGCTTCCCTTGTGCGACCAGCCACTGTCGGAGCTTCGCCCGTCGCTGCCGTGCGCCGCCGTCGGTGCCACCGTCCCCGCCTCACCTCATCGTCGTCATCCTCAGCTGACCGTCCCGTTCTCTCTCTTCTTTTGGGTTGATCTTTGATCTGCCGTCCCCGTCGCCGTACGCCGCCGGGAGGCTGAGTGCACCGGAGCGTCGCCGCGCACCGTCCAGCCGTGCCGCCGCGCCAGACCACCCCAGCTCATCACCCTCACCCGACCGACCACTCTCTCTCCTCCTTTTTCCCTTTTCTTTCACCGCCTTGGCCGCCGTCCGCCGGTTGAAGACCACTGCCGGACCGCCGTCCCCGTTGTTGCCGCCGCCGCCGCCGATCACCACGTCCCACCGTCACCACCACCACCTCACCTGGATTCTCTCTCGTTGGGCACCAGGATCACCGGAACAGCCCAGCCAAGAGGATGCCAACCCGAGCCGCCGCCGTCCGTACGTCGCGCCGCCGTCCGTACCGTCGGAACGCCGCCACCGATCCCACCGTCCACCGGCAATTGGCCGCTCGTTTTTGTCGACTCGAATTGGTTGAGGCGAGTATTAAATTCCTAAACCCTAATTAGTCTAAATTGCATTTTGATAGGTATATTAGAGTTTAATTAGATTATATAACTTTTAGTTCTTGAATTTGATTAAAATTTCCGTTTCTCTTTTGGAAATTATGCGTGACATATTACTAATAAATTTTGGTACAAAGCATGAAACTTAAAATAAATATGAAAGTCAGAATTTTATGTTAACTTTTGTTCCCTGTAGGTGATTAACATTGTGCTAAAAAATTTTGGACTCCATTTGCCCAGCTGAGTCCAACTAACATAATGTAAGATTTTTAGCTATTAAAGCACCGTTCCAAATGCAGTGTATCGGTACGGTTAGCCTAGCCGGACTCAAGAATTTATGCTGGAAATTTGGAAACTTTTTATCCGGTTTCCAATGAATTTGTGGTTTTCTGCTTGAGTGATCAGATCTGAACATTACAGTTACCTCTCCAACCGATGGCCCACCTTCCACTAAATGTGATTTGCTGCATATACACATATATGGCTCGCTACTACACTGACATGGTAGTTTGAATTCTTAAATCTCGTCACAAAAGTGCAATTGAATTTTAAAATATTTTGTAATCGAGTCCTAAAATTAACACCGTCAAACTAACTAATGGAAAATGCTGACATGTCTTATTTTATTACTTTTCTCAAGACACGTGGAGATAACGTGACGTTCAACAAGAGCCACGTCAAAAAAATATAAATTAAATTGGAAAAAAGCTAAAAGTTTAAAAAAAAAAGAGACCCACAACCAGCGATTGTGTGGCCAACCCTCGCTGGTGGCCACCGCCACAGTCGCCGGGGTGAGGGCAGGCAACCCTTACTCAAATCTAGGGCAAGGGTCGCGCCTCCCCCCAGATCATCTCGCCGGGGACTCGCCCAGGGCCGGCGAGGGTTGCCGGGCTTCGGGAAGACCCAAGCTACCTCCACCGGCCCTTCTCAGCATCTGTGGTGATGGCCACCAGCTAGAGTTGGCCACATAGCATCTAGTTTCTTTTTTTTTTTTTTTTAACTTTTAGCTTTTTTCTAATTTAATTTATATTTTTTAACTTTTTCTGATGTGTCACTTGTTGGACACCACGTCATTGCCACGTGTCTTGAGAAAAGTAATAAAATAAGACACGTTAGCATTTTCCGTTAGTTAGTTTGACGGTGTTAAATTTAGGACTTGATTGAATCAATTTAACAAGTTTTAAAATTCAATTGCACTTTTTGCAAATTTGAAGACTCAATTGCACTTTTATAACAAGTTTCGGAACTTCTAGTGAACATGTCTCTACATTTATTATGGTTTTCAAGCAGCGATTGCGTTGTTGTATCTGTATGTACCAGCTAGGGTTGGCTTGAAGCGTTATGATTTGCTTCTAAGTCTTCTCGTCTCCGCAATTTTTAGTGCAATGGCTGATATCTGTGTTGCCATGGAGGAATGGATCCAGGCTCCCACAGCCCATGCATCCATGGATGATATCCTTCCTTGCGTGGACAATGCAACCGCCCAAGAGACCTTGTTACGGACCAAAGATGTTACCGACCAGTTTTGGTCCGTGGAGTCAACAGATTCACTGACAATAATATCTCGAAGCACACAACTTTCCAGCAGGCAGTGGCCCTTTTTCACTACAACCAGTCTGGCCCGTAAGTGCCACTCGTTTGTAATCCTCTCCATCGTGATGAAACTGATAGAAGATGTGCTGATGGTGAGGTCAACTTTCACATTGCGTCGCAGGTAAGTTAAAGAATCTGAACGTTAGCAATTCTTAAAGTCGTTTCTTCATGGAGATGGGACAGCCTAGTTGAATCAAGTCCTATGAAACTCATAATAGTTATGATCTGCAGTGTTTTTTCATACATATCGAGGAAAGAGAAATTAAGGGTAATTTGCATCAGACAATTTCCACCGATGCTAGTGTGCTTGAGAGAACTGTAATGAATCTTTTCACTGATAGAGGCCATTAGATTTCACTTCTCTTTTTGAACTTTCTAAGGTTCGTGTTTACATTAATCTGGTGCAGGAATGGTGGAAATACGTCCGTGAGGTCTCAGCAATTAATATTTGCACTTTAGTGGGCCAGTTGATACCCACATTCTATGATCACACGAAGGCCGCTACGGCTTACATCACTACGGCCCCTTCCTTGTTGACCAACGAGACTGCTCTTTCGATCTAAAGGCCTTATGTCAAGTCGATAAGGATTGCTATCCAGGCCTAAGGCTCTATAATGAGTGGATCTAAGTTGGGTTGGCTTTGGTTTCTGCTTCAGTAATGCTTGCACTTGTTCTTGGTACTTTTTGCGAGAGAGAGAGAGAGAGAGGCAAAAACGCCTGATCACCGAACAGTTCATAGCTTTGACAGATCAAGATCATTTGGGAGTAGAGTAAGGTTGAGATTAACGGTGCCAATGAATTGTGCGAATTTTCATCTAATTCGGTTTTTTGTTTACCTTGGAAAAAGATTCTCAGCACATCACCAAGGTTTTGTAAAAATCAACATTTGTGATAAACATGTGAGAGAATATAGGTCTGGTCCTGACATTGTCAGCGTGACCATGAAAATTACGCAAAAGTTGCTTTCATTTTTCGTCATAGATTCTTTTCCAACATCTTGCACACGATCTCCTCTTCATCAGGGACTCTTGCCCTTGAAATTTCTTTCCGGAGAGCGGGAACTTATGCTTAAACGTATTTCATTCACTTGGCCTCAGTAACTTATGCTTCAACATGGCACCCTGGCATGATTTTCGACTTTAGTTGTCCTGAGCAGTTACAGCAAGTTACATGTTCTTCTTCCCTTAGATTCGAAAAATAATGGTCGGCAATCACTCCCTCGGTCTCTCTCTATAATCACATGATATTGCCATCTTCAGCGTCATTCAGCGCTGTCCTTTTCTCCTATTTACACATTTAAGTTTGTTTCGATGTATTCGGGGAAACATGTAAAGGCAAGTTCTATACTATGTTGACCATCTATAAGAAAATAAGAAAGCGCTAGCTAAGCTCATGCCGTGCCAATTCCATGACATCTAGAGAAAGCAACGAAGACTTGAAGCCCTAAAAACGGCCTTTAGGAGAAGTTTCTCCTACCAAATACAACGATATCAGACACCCACAATCTTATGGCCAAAAGAAAAAATATAAACATTACATTTCCCTAAAGGGCCTTTGCCGAGACTATAATATTGCCTCAGGCAACATAAGCAAATAGCTAAATAGCAAGTTTTAATACCAGAAAATAATGCAGATCAAATGGAACTGTAATGTGTTCTTAGACACGAGTTGTTCCCAAAATCTGAACTGTACTGGGGTGGTGATCAACTGAGGATCATATCCCCGCGCAACTTCACCTTGCAATCATGCAAATGGCCTTGTTGGTTTGTACAGCTTTGAATCTCCATAAGATAAAAGAAGAGACAGCATTGGCCCAGACTCATCTTTCAAAATTAGATGGATCACACCCCTTTCTTAATATATCTCACGTATATTAAATTTCTAGAGTAAAGTTGACTACGTCCGTCATTTTATGTTAACTTATTCTTTTCCAAGAGCACATATTGTCCCTACCACCTTTGTTTTTTGCGAGCTGCGTGTGACGGAGACAAAGCTGCTGACCTTTTTAAACGCCTCGTGGAGCACATTAAACTTATGCAAACCTAACCGCGGGAGAAAACTAATGCCTAAAGCCAACCCAATGAAATGACTATTAAATGCAAGCAAGGGGGTGGACCTTGCAGGTTGGCGACATGATTGTCCCTTTTAACCTAAACTATAAAGAAAGGCATTTCACATGTGCCATAAAAAAATCCATTTATACCAAAGTTTACAGCAAAAAATAGATATACAACAGATTCATTTTACTGGATCAAGTCAATTGCATGTCGATAAACCCATCCGATAGAAAACACAAGTTCCTACATATCGATCTTGAAGTGTGATTGGTTCTATTTGCCACGTTATCCACAAAATGTGCGAAAAATGAAACCTAACTTTTAGAAGGAGGAGGAGCCGTTTCAATGAAGCTTGTCCACATGGATGACTTAGACTGGATCGAAAAAAAAAACATAGTTTGTAGCTATAAGGAGAAATAAATTGCAACCTTCAGAAACGCATTTCTTTACATAAAAGCATCTATTAAGAGAACTCATTCACTGCACTCCACTTACCCCACAAAAGTTTCTTTGAACAGATCAAGCAGCTGAGCCAACATGGCTTCCTTTATCCAAACCCAATCGTCGACGCCGAAAGTGGGAGAGATCTTTGATGAGATCCGGTGGTTGATCCACATCCGCCAGACGCTCGAGGAAGAGCTGGAAGATGAAACTGAGGTGCCAGTCTCCATTTCCAGCGTCCCAAAAGTACTAATGTCTAGCGACCCAGAATTGTACACACCGCAACAAGTGGCCATTGGTCCATACCATCATTGGCGCCCAGAGATGTATGAGATGGAGAGGTACAAGCTTGCAGTGGCGAAAAGATCTCAGAAGCAACTCCAGAGGATCAAGTTCCAGAATTTGTACTAGAGCGAGCAATGGTGGACTGTTTCTTGCTATGCCAAGAGATAAGTGAGGTGCCCAAAAAGAAATAATAGCCCGTGGTGGAGTGACGATCTTGAGAGTCACCACCCCATTTAGCACTTGAATAGGCTATCTACTCCAATGTAGAATGGGCAAAAAAGTAAAGGCCATGAAATAACATATCCTTAACATAGCGTAGAATACAAGGAACTGCACCAAAGTGAGTCGTACGGGGTACTGTCATGTACTGACTGACAACATGAACATCATAAGCGATATTAGGGTGAGTAACAGTAAGATATATAATACTATCAACTAGCTGTCGATAGAGGGTAAGGTCCCTTCACCTACATCAAATTTGGCATTGGTCTCAAGAGGAGTCATGATGACCTTGGTGTCAGTGAGTCCTGCTTGAGAAAGAAGATCAGTGGCATATTTAGCTTGAGAAAGATAATAACCAGATAAATCTGAGATAACCTCCAAGCCTAAGAAGCAACTAGGTTGCCCAAGATCTTTAATCTCAAACTGTTAACTAAGATATTCCTAGAGTTTTGAATTCCGGCACGATCATCTCCAGTAATAACCATATGATCCACATATAAGAGCAACAGAATAGACCCATGAGAAGTATGTTGGACAAAAAGAGCATAGTCACAGGGACTAGATGTAAAACCAAGGAATGCCATTGTGGAGCTAAACTTGAAATACCCTGTACAAGTTGGCTGTTTCAATTCATATAATGTGCGACGTAATTGACACACTTGGTGAGAAGGATGAGGGTAGCTAGGAGAGGTACCATATAAACTTCCTCAGTAAGATCGTCGTTTAACAGCGGTGATAGCAAGAAGACTGCGAACATAAGTAAGGCGCGCAACAGGAGCAAAAGACTCTTCGTAGTCAATGCCTTGTTCCTAAGTAAAGCAAAGCCTTTTGCAATGAGACGAGCTTTGTAGCGGTCTACAGTACCATTTGCTTTTGTCCACAGTACCCATTTACAACCAATAGCGGACTTACCAAGAGGCAAATCAACTAAAATCCAAATATGATATTTGTCTAAAGCTTGTAACTCATCTGCCATTGCTTGTTACCAAAGAGGATTAGTACAACTTTTCTATATGTGCGAGGTTCGTAAAGGGAAGCTATATTAGAACAACAATGATAATCCCGAAGCCAAACAGAAGGTTGACTTACTCTGGTGGAACGACTATCAGAGGAGGATGGAATAACTGGTGGTGGAGAATCTATGGATGGGGGTAGACACGTAAAAAGTGGCCAAAGTGGGGTCGCCAGAAGACCCTGCATCAAGATGAGCAAAAGACAAATCTGGAAGAGAAAAGCCAGATGTGGACGAAAGTTTGGTATCTTTTGGAAATAAGTCCACGGAAAGATTGGTAAAAAAAGGAACATAAGCAGAGAGTTCAAAAGGACGAACAGAAGAGAACATCTTGTGATCCTAAAAGGTACATGACGAGACACACGAAGACGGTCAGAAATGGTATCCCGACATCTTTACCATTTGTGCTCAATGCCATACCCAAGGAAGCAACATAAATGGGCACGAGGTTCTAATTTCGTGAGCTCATATGCCAGAAGGCACACAAACAAGAACTACCAAAGACGCGAAGAAGACTGTAATTTGGGATACTACCATACAAACGCTCGTAAGGAGAAACGTTACTTATAATGGGCGATGGAGTACAATTGATATTGTGAACAACAACGTGACAAGCTTCCCCCCCCCCCTCCCCAAGATTGTCAGGACAAGAAGTAGAGATGAAAGTGTACAAGATCTAAGATATGCATATGCTTAAGTTAGGCTCTACCATTTTGCTGAGAAGTGCCTGGGCAAGAGCGATGAATTAAGTATTATTTTGAAAAAGAATTCTAAGAAATTCTAAATCTCTATATTCCATAGCATTATCAGTGTGAAAAACCTTGATATCCTGTGAAAATTGGGTTTTGACCATAGAAACAAAATCGTTGTAAATACGAGAAAGTTACAAACGATTTTTCTTAAGATAAAGTCAGGTATAATGAGAATAATCATCCACAAAAATGAAAAATTATTGAGAGCCACCCATGGTGGGGGTGGGAGATGATCCCCAAATATCAGAGTAAATGAGATACAAATTCACTAATTTGAAATGGTAAAACATGATGTTTTCCCAACTTATAAGGAAGACAATCAAAATGTTTAGTGTCAACAAAACCTAAATGACTACTTGAAATCAAGGAACTTGACCTAGAAAAAGAAGCATGACCTAACCAAGAATGCCAAGTTTCAGATGACACTGTGGCGGCACAACCATAAAGAGGTTGGAATACTTAGGGAAACAAGCTCAAAGAGGCACCGCATTTTACGGCCTGTCCCAAGTGTTTGTCACGTCCGACGATCCTGTACATGACAATCATGAGAAGAGAGCTGAGTATCGAAACCAAGTTCACATAATTGCCTGACATATATCAACTTGAGTGAGAGTTTAGGAACCAAAAAGATGTTCGATAAGGATAATGTAGTGGAAATGTATCCTGTATAACTAATTCTCATCAGCGAGTTATCAACTATATGAACAAGAGGTGCATGTGAAGTGGAAGATTTCTGAGTGAGTTTCTGTACAAGAAGTCAGCAACTTTAATTTGTAGAATTGGTTCCACTTGGGCTGGCTAAAAAAATACATCCTTTTGATGTCTAAGGTAGACTTGGATGTCATGTGATTGCAGCAAGCAGAATAAAAAAATCATGAATAAAAAATATCTGGAGTAGTAGACATAGCAGAAGTGTTAGAAACAGAGGAGCTCAAGGTACTGAATTCTTAGAGAACAGTGCAATGATCCTCTAAGGATACTAGTGTGATGGACGATCCACCGGTAGAAGTATCCACAATGGCAGCATTGGCGGATGGACGGGCAGGAGGACCTCGGTTGTGCGGTTGAGTGGCCGATCCTGTGGGTTGCGTAAGTCGTAGCTGATAACAATTTGATGCTAAATGAGCATGCCTACGACAATGTTTGCAAAATGGGCGACGCAAGGAGGAAGAACTCGAAGTGGCAAGTATTACATCTGTAGGTGTGAAGATGGGCACATAAGTGCCCTGTGCTTTCAAGGTAGCCAGTCGAGTCTCCTTAGTCAATAATTCCAATACAACCGTCTTGATAGAAGGAAAAGGATCTCTATGCAAAAGAGACGCCCTCACAGGTTCAAACTCATCATTCAAGGCAATTAAAAATTGCATGACATGAATATAATCACGATATTCAGCAACTTTGTGAGCATAACTAGCCCCCTCCAAGTGCGGTTCAGACAAGGTCAACTTATCCCAAATAACATGCATAGATGACAGAAAATCATTAATGGACTAACCTAGCTCCTGACCTAAATGATTAAATGCGTTTTCTAAGCCATCGTTTTCTCCGTTTCGTGTTTCATGTTTTGCGGTTATCATTGGCGGTCTTTTGGCGAGTTGTTGATGCTGGATCCTAGACCTAAATGATGACTATTATACGCATCGGCATCAGCATCGGTTTGTTTATTGTTTCTCTTTTATCTGTTCATGCAACTCATATTATGGCCGAGGAGACAATCGATGAAGTGATGGAAGTAATAGTCAATGGTGGATCTCTGGTGATGGCTGATGTTAGTGATCAAATGAGCAGAGACAGACGATGGGGGAAATCTGATGATGTGTATAAATGAATGACCGCAGCATTTGTTCTTGTTTTGAATTTTTTATGCATAGAATTTCGATTGAATGAATGTTCTCCCTCAGGAACGTTCTCCCAAATATGCCCATTGCATGTGGACCGGGCCTTAGAACTCGGCCCACATTTTTGAAACTTTAGGTCTGACCAAACACGCGGCCTGGGCCCAAGGGCCCAGCCCGGGTCCTTTTTCCTAATGAAAATATAAAATATAAAAATATACATAAAAAATCTGAAAATAAAAAGATTGGAAAATTGGTTAGGAAAGTAGGCCTTGATTAGGTTGTTATATCTTAGTATTAGAATTAGCTTAGTGTCATTTAGCTTCAGATATATTAGTTTCTTACAAAACTGAACTCGATTTGAAATAAGCTCATAGGGTTGTTTTTTGGGGCTTAATAACAAGGCCATATTATATTTTTTGCCCGACGCATATCGGGTTACTTTATTGCGCTTTGCCATTTTATTCACCTTCATTACTATTCTTGATTTGTTTGTTTGTTGTGATTGTTTTTATATCGTTTTTTGTGTTTGGATTCATTTTCTCAGTTGAATGGTTTGGTTACATCCTAGGATCATAATAAATAGAAAAATAACGCATGAAAACTTAGCAGACAAGAATCTTAGGATTCATAATTAGATAATAAGACTACATGGACACCTTTATTAACAAATAATAAAGTTTAGATATAGAAAGGGTATTAGTTAGATAACTAGTGGCGACTTCTTCACATGATAGGATTCTCATATTGTAGGCTTTTCTGTGTGTGGTTTTGTGCTTCACATGTTCATTTTGTTGGCTAGTAGTCACATGTTTGCCTACAATATGTATAAATTGTTCCCTTTCTCTTCCGGATATCCTAAGATCAAATGTGTAGCGGCATCATGCACGATGTCTCCTCCTCATCTGCCAATCTCCCGGTAATCCTCACATCTTGGCATTTTTTTGCTTGTTTGTTTTGCTTTGCATGTCAATTGAACAAGAATTGAGTAGTGTCTACTTGTTCCCGAAGTGTGTTGGTATAAGTATGCTGACTTTTACCAGTTCTATGCTTCATTTGTTCATCACATACCGGAGATGCGAGTTGCCAAGTCCAATCTTGGACTCTTCTGCTGCATTTTCAATTGATTGGCTATGCTTGTGATTGTTAATTGAATATATGGTTTTAATGTTTTGTTCATGCGCAGGACCGATGGGCTGGAGAACGGATATAGTGTCTTGATAAGAATAGATGATCAGATTTAAGGAGATGTTGATAAATATCTTGTCATCTATCTATTTCATTTTGTTAATTGAAATTAGATTTAGTGCAATCCCAATTTTGTGGATGTTACTTTTGCTTAGTGTCTTTAGTCCAATCTTGAATTGTTTTTCTCCATTTTCAATTGATTGAATTTGTTTGTGCTTGTTAATCGAATACATTGTTCTAAAATCTTTTTGGTGCTTAGAACTAACGGGAAGGAGAAGCAATGATAATATTATATTACGAACGGATGGTCGGTTATCTATAGGTAACTTTTACCGGTAGGAGAGAAAAAGGAGGAGATCAAATTGTTCGGAATGAAAGGAGGAAGATGGTGACTTGGATAAAGAAACAGAGGGCTAAGAGGAATGGACTATATAGACTCAACCTTGTCAAAAAAAAAAAATATAATATATATATATATATATATATATATATATATATATATAAAGAGAGAGCTTATTATCGTGATGAATTTAAGTTTTCGTATGTATTTTTTTGGGAAAATTTATAGTGTCCTCGTTGGTATGAATGAAATAGATATTTCCATATGGCGATGCGTGGAAGTTACAAGTGGAAAATATAGGGAAAATTACAAAAAAAAAGTATTAAATTTATTGCACTTGTGCTGATTGAATATTAAACTTTTCAATTTGACCAATTTAGTCATAACCCTTTTAATCATTTGTCAATTCAGTCCTAAACCTTTTGAAATTATGCCAATTTAGTCTTACTGGCCAAATTTGGTCGGAAATCGCTGAAGTGGTGTTCTAGTCGGCGCCAATCATCATACATGATACAACTAACGTTGACGTGAAATTTTTTTTAAATCAACTTTTTTTAAAATTTATTTTTTTTCCTAACCCTATGCTTGCGAGGTAGCTGGCCAATCCTCAATGCCCTTGCCCAGATCAGCCAATGGGCTAGGGTCGCAGCCCTCGCTTGTGGCTCAAGGGGCTGTGAAGGCCCTTACCTAGACCAAGCGAGGGTCGCCATCCTAGGTTTGAAAAAAAAAGAAGAAAAAATTAATAAAAATTTAAAAATTTGTTAACGTTAGTGTCGGTTGTGACACAGTGCTGACTAAATCTCCACATCAACGAATTCGAGCCAAAATTAATCAAAAGTGGCACAATTGAAAGATTTAAGACTAAATTGGCAAATTGTCGAAAGGTTTAGCACTAAATTGGCCAAATAAAAATGTTTAGGATTGAATTGACACAAGTATAATAGGTTTAAGAATTTTTTCGGTAATTTTTCCGAGAATGAATATTGCTAGAAACACATGAGCAAGCATGCTCGACCGAAGCATATTTTCAATATTCATTTGAGCTGTCTCAAGTTTGCACGATCATTAATTGCGATTAAAACTCGATTTCGTCAAGATATGAAGCTATTCCTTTGTCTTGGTTTGTTGAAAATAGGAGCAAAAGGAATCAAGATATATTATTTCTGTTCAAGCGAAAATAGGATTAAGCTTAATGTTTAGATTTATGATTCTTAGCATGTTGAAGATACACTATTGTCAATCCGGATGTCGATTTCCAAGTTGTTTTCAATACATAGACACCATTAAGAGAATGAATATAATAAAAAAAAAGTAAGCAATGAAGAAAAAGAGAAATAGGTTGGGCTTAGGTTAGTTTTAATGGATTGGGTTTAAATTGATATTTTGGGCTTAATCTGCTTTGATGGGGTGATAGGTTGGGCTTAATTTGTTTAGATAAGGGGCTCTCTGTTCTTAATAAGTTGGGCCAAGTTAACTTTGAGTTGTGTTCAAATAGCTTAGAATATGAGATAGGCATATTAGTCCGATTACGTTCACTGTTTAAAACCATAAGAGTCTACAATCAGCCCATATCCGAGCCAGGCCTGAAGGCCCTATTTCCAGAAATAGAATAAAAAATAAAAACCCGAGAACAAGCAATTGGAAAATTGGTTAGAAAAAATTAGATTTTTTATGAAATCATTGAGTTGTAGTATTAGATTTAGCTTAGTTTCACTTCATTAGAATTCATGTAGTTAGGAACGTTCTTTTCTTATTTTTTTAGCATAATTCATGTATTTACTCGATTGATTGTTGATTTGCATGTTCATTTTAGATTAGATTACGGATTTTTAGTTTAGTTTAGAATCATTTAGGATTAGTTTAGCTTATTAATTTTAATGAATGAAATAGATTTTTTTGAAAAATATATGAAAAAAATAAAAATAGTAGTTTAGAAACATCACTTTGAAAAATAAAAAGTCATAGTAAATAACTTAATTGAATTTAGATTCACCTCTTATGACTGTCTTTGATCAATTGATTGGATTTCTTTTATGTTGCTTTTTCTGAGTTATGATGTGCTTGTTTTAGTTGAATGATTAGGTTACATTTTAGGACCGTAATAAATACAAAAACATTGTATATCTTAAACGAGGTCTTGGAGCCACGTTAAGTCCTCGATCCACATTAAGGACTTTAGGGTATCATCGAGGGCTAGACCTGTGTGGTTGCCCCCTTCGTGATCATGAGCATATCTTCAAGGAGGTTTTGGAGAAGATCCAATTGAAACTCAACCAGTTTGGGCTTGTGATCTACAACGCCATCTTGTGTACAGACGAAAATAATAAGTAATTTGACTTATTTTGTGTGCAGATGATTTGTTTCCAAATGTGAATTTTAGGTGATTAGAATTTATTTCGTTAGTATTTGTGTAGAACAATATTTATTTGTTATGAAATAATTTTAAAATTAGCTTTTATAGTCTTTACCGATAATTTGACTATGTTTATAGACAGTTAAGAAAATACGAGGAATACAAGTATTTGCCTAAATTTTTTTTTATTGTTCTCTTTTATGTGCATATCACATGCTATTTCAAAATAAATTTCTCTCATAAAAAAAATAATAATGACAATACAAGTAAATCAAATAACGTTGAGGCTATGCTTGGATCTAAAGAAATGAAATTAAAATAAAATCCAGGGTTAGTAATTATTGTTATGAGAATCGAATCTCACTTCACGAAAATTGGTCACGAGGCAAAATAATCAAGTAATGGATGACGGGTAGAAAAATTATGAGCATTTAATTTTTTTATCTTTAAATAAGTAGTGTCATACCCACCCTTTACTTTCCTAAGAAGAACACCAGCTGGGTGATCACATTCATTTGGAACATGACAAAAATAGGGTAAATACAAAAATGAAAAATAATTGACAAAACACAAAATGAGCAAATTAGGGAGATTATGAAAATTCCTAAGTGAATTTATAATATACAATTTCAGTCAAGCAGTAATTAATCATAAAAAAAGGCATAAGATGGAAATTTAATTTGAAATTTTCAATTTGGAATGTCGAGAGATTAAAGGATGACTTTATTATCATTGAGATGGATTTTACGGGAACTATTATGCTACACTTTTGGGGTTGACCTGATTTTTGTAAGGCTATGTACCATTTAATTTCATTATCAACAGTTAAATTAAATAGTTTAACTACCTAAACATAATCATGATCAAATAATCTAAGACTGTTTGGATAAAACGATACAAAAATTAAAAAATGTAACAGCCCGAATTTCGATGTAATTTCTGGGATTAATAAAATGAATGTTATCTCTCATTTCATTTGAGTACGACTCGCCCAGAGCTGATCACTCTTGGGATACTAACCATTGAGGAATGGCTAATTAGGACACTAGTACGTGGACCAGGGATTTAGTCGCGACTCGGGAGTCGATTTGAGAAAGAATGAGGGAATATTGTGAACCAGTGAGGGGCTGAACTTAGGGAAAGGGATGGAAATGGTATGGCCAAGGCCAACGATGCACAATTGGGATCGCAGGTGATTATGCTTAACCGAACGTGCTCGTGGTCAACCAATCCTGAACTCGAGCCAAATGATCGTGACCCCGGGATTAGTAATAAACTCTCTTTCTCTCGATGATCGGAACCGTTGAGACTCGGACAACCCTAAGTCGATACGCGTATACCTAAACAGCCGCCTGTTGGTGAGAGTTTCAGAAAAATTGAAATTGAGAGAGAGTTGTTCACGGCATTGAGCCCAGACTTCGGTGTCGGATTTCGGGGACCCGACGGACTAATTTTAAGATTCTGACGCCAGAATAAGTTGTCCACACATATATGGGACGCTTGGGTGCGAAAAATGAAATTTTGGTTCGGGACGGCAAAAAGACGGAATTGCCCTTGGACTAATTAGGCCTAATTCCGAATTTTAAAGATTAATTTGGGTTAAACCAAGGTTGGTTAAGTTAACTAGAGTGGTTAAAGGTTGGTTAGGGGCTAAAGACAAGATTGCCCTTCAATAATTCATTTGGATTGAATCATAGCCATTGGATGGAGGGTAGAATGGTCAAGTGGCTTAGATGAGTGACACTTGTCCCCTCCCAAAAGTTGAAAGTGACTTGTTTTGACCAAAATTGGTCTTGCCTCTCTCTCTCCTCCATCTCTCTTCTCCTTCACGCCACTCCCTCTCTTCCCTCACCATTCGGCCGTTCACTCCCCCTCCCCTTCGTCTCTCTCTCTTTCGTCCCTCTCTCTCCCTCCTTGGCCGCCGATCAAGCTCCCCACCGTCGCCGCCTCCTTCAGCCATTCGCCGGAGCCGTGAGTCACGGCAAGGGACGCCGTGGAGGGCCGGGCTAACCTTCAAGCCGCCGTCTTCTTCCTCCCCCTTGGACGCTCCATTCAGCCGCCCAAGCCGCCGTGAGCCGTGAGGGCCGACCAAGCCGCCGCCGTGAGCCGCCGTCCTTGAGCCGGGAGTTTGGATGTACTTGTTCCTTCCGCAAATCGTCCACCCCGACGTGAGTTGTATACCTAAACTTAGATTAGGCTTGATTGTGTTTAGTTGGTTTAGTTTGGATTGATTTGTGGAGTTTAAGTTAGTTGTGTGTTTGTTAGTGATTGTGGGGTTAATGGCTGAATTGAGGATGTTGTTAAGGGTTGAATTAAGGTGAAACCATGGCTGATTAGAGTGGAATTGATGGCTGTCCATAATGAGTTAAATTCGGAGCCCTTGAGTGGTTGTACTAGAAATGGTGTTTTTGGTGCTAAATGGGCTTGTTTTGCAAGATTAAGCCATGTTTATGCCTTATATGTTTTAGTGGGGTCTTGGCTGATCATTGGAGGCTTAATTGGAGTGTTTTGTATGTGTTTTGGCCATGTTTGGAGTTAGGGTTTCAATTTGGCCGAATTTCATGTGTTAGAGTACAAATGCTATAATATGTCCATTGTTTGTAAATGTTGATAATTGTTGTGGCATTTGTGTTCACTGGCATGAAAATGCATGTCACGCACATTATATGTCGAGATTGATAATTGAAATGGCATTGTGTGATTGTGCGGGTGTGACATTGCATTGTGTGTGATCACGGTAAACGCCCTGAAAAGAGTGGAATCGGGCTAAGATAAAATTGAGATGTGTGATCACCTAGTGGCCTTCGGGTCGTTCCGTCTGCTGCGTTTACGCGGGACGATGCCCGGTGAGACCGGAAGACGACCATCCTCATGCACTTTGTAGCAGGCTCTGGTTCGTAGGTGAGCGGTGTTGCGCCTGAGGGCTAGAAGACACCGGGCCGGGGGCGTGTTATATACGCTGGCCAATGAAGTGTTGTGGCCTTCGGGTCGGGCCTTCGGGTCGGAAAGTTGTTGGCCTTCGGGTCGGGCCCTATTGTGGGTCGTGAGATTAAGATCAAATGGAACATTGCATTATGTGAATTGCGCATCATGCAGTAGGGTGATGTGATTGTGAGAATCGTGAGCATGTGACTGCATGAGGCATTCGTGTGGGATGCGATGATTGAGCGATTTGTACCATTTAATGAAGATGAGCACACGTGTGTGTAGAGAACGCCTGCCCGTATGTACACGTATGTGAGTGTATATATATGTTGTTGAATTGCACTAACTTGCAGGGGTTGAATCACTTTGAATCACGTTGATACACTCTGAGTCTTATGTTGGTGGCTTGATTGTTTGATTTTGGTCTGTCTTGAGACACACTTTAGCCTAGCCTAGGTTTAGGTAGTCGATTCACTGAGCTAGTCTCACGGTTGTTGTAAAACCGAAACATTTCAGAACCTACCCCCTAGGATGTTGGAGCCGCCTCCACTTTTTGGGATTCCCAGACAGATTTTGCAGTCCGTGGAGCATTTCCCAGCTGGAGAAGGAGAAATGCATGTGAGGTTTAGGTCAGTTGTTTATGTGAATACGGGTGAGGATGAGCATCTGGAACAAGAGTACATAGCCTGGTGTCGTAGAGCCGCGGACGGGACCCTCAGTCGACCTATCCGTACCTTTGACATTCCAGTAGACGCTGATGGAGAGTTAGCACCGGTGATTGCCGATGGCGAAGTGGTTGATGTTCCTCCACCTGGCGCTCCGCCAGCTGTCGATGCCCAGCCAGGCCCCGGAATTTGGTATGATGAGTTAGAGCCGGAGCCTATGGATGAAGACGAGGACGACCCCGAGCCAGAGGCGATGGAGCAGGATGATGGGGATGGTGAGGTCGATGAGGTAGGAGATGATGTGAACATAGATGCCGTCGAGGATCAGGCTGATCAGGAGGACCCAGACATGGACGTGGATGAGCCAGAGCCGGATAGCAGCTCTTCAGAGGAGTTAGCGGAGTCTTCCGACGAGCCCGACGATTCCAGCGACCCAGACTTCGAGCCTTAGAGTAGTTGGACGACGATAGGGATCCCTACCCTTTTTGTTATAGTGATCCTTAGTTCAAACCTTACTCACCCGGCCACCGACACTTTTTGGGATTTGTGGCCTTTTGACGTTGATGTTAGCTGACCTAGACCGTAGTGGAACTGACTGTACATGTATCTTTGTGATCTTTGTATAAACAGTTGTTGATATATATGAGAATGAGGTTTTACCTGATGATGTTTGAGTGTGTGGCTTCCTTGTTCATCTTTATTTGTCAGGGTTTGTATTTTGCTTTCGCATGTGTCATTGTACTCTGATGGTTGTTGGGTCGGCGATGTCTCCTGGGGACGTCGCACTCTGATCGACCGAAGTGGTAAGGGGATGCTCGCGTTCCGATCGGTAAGTTGGGTTCGGGGCGTGACATCCCCGTTATTGAATTGGTATTAGAGCAAGGTCAGCTCTATCTATACGGTCGAAGCCTGGAGTGATAAGGAGCGATGATCAAGGGTAGCCAACTAGGTGACCTCGTGTGCTAGGTGTGTCTCTTAATTGCGTTTGTTTGATTGATTGAATGTGTAAGTGATTCAACCCCGAAGGTGCAGGCGCGTCAGGACCTGAGGTGAGTACACATGTTCCCTTGGGTGATGTATTGTGCTCAGTGCTAGATCGCATGTGATTGTTTGGCTGTTGTTTGATACCTGCCTAGGACTTAGACTGGGTTAGTATGGTTTAAGTCTTTGACTCCTTAGTGGGGTTATAGCAGGTAGTTGAGTAGCCAGCTTAGAGAGAAATGAGTCGCCGAAGAGGAAAGGAACCCCAAGAGCAACCGAGAGCCGAGCCCAGAGAGGCCAGAGACCCCAGAATGGAGGAAGTTATGGATACCCTCCGTGAGATAGGACATATCATGGGTTTGCAGGCTCAGGAGAGGGCAGCCGCATATGCACAGGCAGCCGAAGCCGCAGCGTTAGCCGGTAATGGGGGTAATCAGGCAGAATAGGCACAACTAGTTGTACCGAGACAGATGCCCCAGCTAGTTGAGCAATTTCTGAAGCTTAAGCCGTCGAAGTTCAATGGTATGGGCGATGCAGAGTTAGCGCCCAAATGGGTTGAGGCGTTGGAAAAGGCGTTTAATGTATTGAAGTGCACCGATACCGAGAGAGTAGACTTGGCAGTGTATCAGTTACAGGACGGTGCCAACGATTGGTGGAACGCAGTAAAGGACGGAGTATTCCCTGCAGGTACTGAGTTGGTTTGGGCCGTGTTTGTGGAACATTTTTATGAGAAGTATTTCTCTGAGGTAGCGCAGGAAAGGAAGTTGTCGGAATTTATGAGACTGCGCCAGGGACAGATGACGGTAGACCAATATGAAAGGGAGTTTGCGAGATTGGCTAAATTCGCGCCTACATTGGTGGTGAATCCGAGAGACAAGGCTAGAAGGTTTCGAGATGGATTGAAACCAGACCTCAGGAGCCAGATTCTATCTCATAACCTTAAGGACTACAGGGAGATGTACGAGAGGGCTCAGATCATAGAAAGAGATCAGCAAGAGAGGGCCGCCGCCTCAGGATCACGGTTTATGCCCAATAGAGACAATCGCAGGTTGGGGAAAAGGCCAATGACTGGGAATAGAAGGTTCGTTCCACCTGTGAGGAGAAACATCGGGAAGCCTAACCCGCCTACGAGTAGGTTCGGAGCATGTTTCAGGTGTGGGAGTTTTGACCACCAGATTAGGTCGTGTCCTCAGATGCGTCCAGCGGGATCGCAAGCACCAGCCCAACCGCCTAGGACGGGGAATCAGGGTGGACCTTCCCCAGCGACTAACCCAGGACGACCACCAGCCCAAGGAAGGGTGTACGCTATGGCGCGCAAGGATGCGGAGAAAGCGCCAGGGGTGGTCACAGGTACGATTTCTTTGGGAGACCATGCAGCCTATGCTTTGTTTGATCCGGGGGCAACCCATTCTTTTGTGTCAGAACAGTTTAGTAGATTGGTTGGGTTTGAACCTATTTTGCTTGAGACTGTGTTATGCGTATCTACTCCGTTGAATGATAGGATGATAGTTTCTTTTGGATGGCCTGCATGTAAGATAGTGATTGGTGGTGTGGAAAGCCATATCGACTTGGCAGTGTTGGCCATGTTCGATTTTGATGTTATTGTTGGAATGGACTGGTTAGTGCAGCAGAAGGCTGTAGTGGATTGTGATAGTAAAACGATCCAGTTCAATCCAATTGGACAACCTAGATTTGAATTTCAAGGAAGTCGAGGAGGAACCTCGATTCCTTGGATCTCTTCACTGGAAGTGAATGAGTTGTTGAACGAAGGATGTGAAGGATATCTGGTCAATGTGGTGGATTCCACTGTACCAGAGCTTCAGTTAGAAGATATCCCGGTAGTATGCAACTTTCCAGAAGTATTTCCACAGGAATTGCCAGGCTTACCACCTGAGCGGGAAGTTGAGTTTGTAATTGAGCTAGCCCCGGGTACAGAGCCGATTTCAAAAGCCCCATATCGGATGTCATTGTCTGAGTTGAAGGAGTTGAAAGTTCAGATGCAGGAGTTATTGGACAAGGGTTTCATCCGTCCGAGCGCGTCTCCATGGGGAGCGCCTGTGTTGTTTGTGAAAAAGAAAGACGGAACCCTGAGATTGTGTATCGACTACAGGCAGCTGAACCAGGTGACAGTAAAGAACAAGTACCCACTGCCTAGGATCGATGATTTGTTTGATCAGTTGCAGGGAGCATCGGTATTCTCCAAGATTGACCTACGGACAGGATATCACCAGTTAAGAATCAAGAAGGAGGATATACCTAAGACAGCCTTCAGGACGAGGTATGGGCACTATGAGTTTACAGTTATGCCCTTTGGACTGACGAATGCTCCTGCAGCTTTCATGGATCTAATGAACAGAGTGTTTAAGGAATTTTTGGATCAATCAGTGATTGTCTTCATCGATGACATATTGATATATTCTAAGAGTCCCGAAGAGCATGAGGTTCACTTGACTGAGGTGCTACGGACGTTAAGAGAGCATGCGCTCTATGCCAAGTTTAGCAAGTGTGAATTTTGGCTCAGTCGAGTAGCTTTCCTTGGACACATAGTGTCGGGAGAAGGGATATCAGTAGACCCGACCAAGATAGAGGCAGTGACTAAGTGGCCGAGACCGACTTCAGTGACCGAGATCAGAAGTTTCCTTGGACTGGCCGGCTATTACAGACGGTTTGTAGAAGGATTCTCATCCATAGCCATGCCCATGACCAGATTGTTGAAGAAAGAGTCCAAGTTCGAATGGGATGACAAGTGTGAGAAAAGTTTTCAGGAGTTGAAACACAGACTTACGACAGCTCCAGTGTTAACTATTCCATCCGGATCAGGAGGATTCGAGGTGTACAGTGATGCTTCATTGAGAGGGCTAGGTTGCGTGTTGATGCAGCATGGGAAAGTGGTGGCGTATGCGTCGAGGCAGTTGAGACCTCATGAGATGAATTATCCGACGCACGATTTAGAGTTGGCTGCGATAGTGTTTGCCCTTAAGATCTGGAGGCATTATCTTTGTGGAGAAAGGTTTCAGATCTACACGGACCATCAGAGCCTCAAGTATTTGTTTTCGCAGAAAGAGCTAAACATGAGGCAGAGAAGGTGGATGGAACTACTGAAAGACTATGATTGCGACATCCTGTATCATCCGGGTAAGGCCAATAGAGTAGCAGATGCTTTAAGTCGCAAGTCTAGTATGGCACATATGATGGTGAGAGAATGGACATTGTTGGAACGGCTCAGAGATTCAGAGTTTAAGTTCGAAGTGAGCCAGATGTCCAGTTTGATGGCAGCCTTGAGGATTGAACCAGAGATCCATGCAAGGATTAAGGAACTCCAGTCTACGGACCAAGAAATCCAGAAGATCATTGGATTGGATGTTTCTAAAAGGAGACCGGACTTCCAGATGAGCGAGGATAGAACTTTAAAGTTCAGAGGAAGATTGTGTGTACCAGACGATGAAGGTCTGAAGGAGGAAATCTTGAATGAAGCTCATCGGAGTCAGTATAGTATCCACCCAGGTAGTACGAAGATGTACCAGAACTTAAGGCAACATTATTGGTGGAATGGAATGAAGGCTGATGTGGCGAGACACGTGGCTAAGTGTTTGACGTGCCAACAAGTGAAGGCACAACACTGCAAGCCTGGTGGATTGTTGAGGCCGTTAGAGATCCCAGAGTGGAAATGGGAGCATATCACCATGGATTTCGTAACGGGATTGCCAAGAAGCCAGAGAGGGCACGATTCTATATGGGTGATAGTGGATCGTCTGACCAAGTCAGCGCATTTCCTGGCAGTGCGAAAGGACCTTGAACTAGAAAGGTATGCCGAGTTGTATGTACAGCAGATAGTGCGATTGCATGGAGTACCGGTGACCATTACGTCAGATCGCGATCCGAGATTTACGGCCAATTTTTGGAAAAGTCTGCAAGTGGCCTTAGGAACAAAGTTGCAGTTCAGCACGGCTTATCATCCACAGACAGATGGCCAATCAGAGAGAACAATTCAGACTCTGGAGGATATGCTGAGAGCTTGTGTCGTAGATTTTCAGGGCAAATGGGAAGAACAGCTACATTTAGTGGAGTTTGCCTACAATAACAGCTACCAGCAGAGTATTCAGATGGCGCCGTTTGAGGCATTGTATGGTAGAGCGTGCAGAACACCAGTATGTTGGGATGAGGTTGGTGAGCGCAGTATTACCGGGCCAGAGTTAGTACAGCAGACAGTTGAAGCCATTGAGATTATCAGAGACAGACTGAGAACAGCGCAGAGCCGTCAGAAAAGTTATGCCGACCGGAGACGACGACCCTTAGAGTTTCAAGTGGGAGACCATGTATTCTTGAAGGTATCGCCGATGAAAAGATTGTCCCGGTTTGGTAAGAAAGGAAAACTCAGTCCCAGGTACGTTGGGCCATTTGAGATATTGGAGAAGATTGGTGACATGGCCTATCGTCTTGCCTTGCCGCCTAACTTGTCGCAGGTACATAATGTATTCCACGTGTCGATGTTGAGAAAGTATGAACCAGATCCGACCCACGTTCTAAGGTATGAGGAGATAGACGTGGACGACAAGGTGTCGTACGTGGAGAGACCAGTCAGGATTGAGGACCGAAGAGATCGAGTGCTCAGGAATAAGACTATCCCGATGGTGAAGGTTGTATGGGAGCACCACGGCACAGAGGGCGCTACTTGGGAAAGTGAAGAGGCCATGCGGCGTCAGCACCCCCAGTTGTTTGATTAGATGGGATGGAAGCGTAAATTTCAAGGACGAAATTTTTGTAAGGGGGGAAGGATGTAACAGCCCGAATTTCGATGTAATTTCTGGGATTAATAAAATGAATGTTATCTCTCATTTCATTTGAGTACGACTCGCCCAGAGCTGATCACTCTTGGGATACTAACCATTGAGGAATGGCTAATTAGGACACTAGTACGTGGACCAGGGATTTAGTCGCGACTCGGGAGTCGATTTGAGAAAGAATGAGGGAATATTGTGAACCAGTGAGGGGCCGAACTTAGGAAAAGGGATGGAAATGGTATGGCCAAGGCCAACGATGCACAATTGGGATCGCAGGTGATTCTGCTTAACCGAACGTGCTCGTGGTCAACCAATCCTGAACTCGAGCCAAATGATCGTGACCCCGGGATTAGTAATAAACTCTCTTTCTCTCGATGATCGGAACCGTTGAGACTCGGACAACCCTAAGTCGATACGCGTATACCTAAACAGCCGCCTGTTGGTGAGAGTTTCAGAAAAATTGAAATTGAGAGAGAGTTGTTCACGGCATTGAGCCCAGACTTCGGTGTCGGATTTCGGGGACCCGACGGACTAATTTTAAGATTCTGAGGCCAGAATAAGTTGTCCACACATATATGGGACGCTTGGGTGCGAAAAATGAAATTTTGGTTCGGGACGGCAAAAAGACGGAATTGCCCTTGGACTAATTAGGCCTAATTCCGAATTTTAAAGATTAATTTGGGTTAAACCAAGGTTGGTTAAGTTAACTAGAGTGGTTAACGGTTGGTTAGGGGCTAAAGACAAGATTGCCCTTCAATAATTCATTTGGATTGAATCATAGCCATTGGATGGAGGGTAGAATGGTCAAGTGGCTTAGATGAGTGACACTTGTCCCCTCCCAAAAGTTGAAAGTGACTTGTTTTGACCAAAATTGGTCTTGCCTCTCTCTCTCCTCCATCTCTCTTCTCCTTCACGCCACTCCCTCTCTTCCCTCACCATTCGGCCGTTCACTCCCCCTCCCCTTCGTCTCTCTCTCTTTCGTCCCTCTCTCTCCCTCCTTGGCCGCCGATCAAGCTCCCCACCGTCGCCGCCTCCTTCAGCCATTCGCCGGAGCCGTGAGTCACGGCAAGGGACGCCGTGGAGGGCCGGGCTAACCTTCAAGCCGCCGTCTTCTTCCTCCCCCTTGGACGCTCCATTCAGCCGCCCAAGCCGCCGTGAGCCGTGAGGGCCGACCAAGCCGCCGCCGTGAGCCGCCGTCCTTGAGCCGGGAGTTTGGATGTACTTGTTCCTTCCGCAAATCGTCCACCCCGACGTGAGTTGTATACCTAAACTTAGATTAGGCTTGATTGTGTTTAGTTGGTTTAGTTTGGATTGATTTGTGGAGTTTAAGTTAGTTGTGTGTTTGTTAGTGATTGTGGGGTTAATGGCTGAATTGAGGATGTTGTTAAGGGTTGAATTAAGGTGAAACCATGGCTGATTAGAGTGGAATTGATGGCTGTCCATAATGAGTTAAATTCGGAGCCCTTGAGTGGTTGTACTAGAAATGGTGTTTTTGGTGCTAAATGGGCTTGTTTTGCAAGATTAAGCCATGTTTATGCCTTATATGTTTTAGTGGGGTCTTGGCTGATCATTGGAGGCTTAATTGGAGTGTTTTGTATGTGTTTTGGCCATGTTTGGAGTTAGGGTTTCAATTTGGCCGAATTTCATGTGTTAGAGTACAAATGCTATAATATGTCCATTGTTTGTAAATGTTGATAATTGTTGTGGCATTTGTGTTCACTGGCATGAAAATGCATGTCACGCACATTATATGTCGAGATTGATAATTGAAATGGCATTGTGTGATTGTGCGGGTGTGACATTGCATTGTGTGTGATCACGGTAAACGCCCTGAAAAGAGTGGAATCGGGCTAAGATAAAATTGAGATGTGTGATCACCTAGTGGCCTTCGGGTCGTTCCGTCTGCTGCGTTTACGCGGGACGATGCCCGGTGAGACCGGAAGACGACCATCCTCATGCACTTTGTAGCAGGCTCTGGTTCGTAGGTGAGCGGTGTTGCGCCTGAGGGCTAGAAGACACCGGGCCGGGGGCGTGTTATATACGCTGGCCAATGAAGTGTTGTGGCCTTCGGGTCGGGCCTTCGGGTCGGAAAGTTGTTGGCCTTCGGGTCGGGCCCTATTGTGGGTCGTGAGATTAAGATCAAATGGAACATTGCATTATGTGAATTGCGCATCATGCAGTAGGGTGATGTGATTGTGAGAATCGTGAGCATGTGACTGCATGAGGCATTCGTGTGGGATGCGATGATTGAGCGATTTGTACCATTTAATGAAGATGAGCACACGTGTGTGTAGAGAACGCCTGCCCGTATGTACACGTATGTGAGTGTATATATATGTTGTTGAATTGCACTAACTTGCAGGGGTTGAATCACTTTGAATCACGTTGATACACTCTGAGTCTTATGTTGGTGGCTTGATTGTTTGATTTTGGTCTGTCTTGAGACACACTTTAGCCTAGCCTAGGTTTAGGTAGTCGATTCACTGAGCTAGTCTCACGGTTGTTGTAAAACCGAAACATTTCAGAACCTACCCCCTAGGATGTTGGAGCCGCCTCCACTTTTTGGGATTCCCAGACAGATTTTGCAGTCCGTGGAGCATTTCCCAGCTGGAGAAGGAGAAATGCATGTGAGGTTTAGGTCAGTTATTTATGTGAATACGGGTGAGGATGAGCATCTGGAACAAGAGTACATAGCCTGGTGTCGTAGAGCCGCGGACGGGACCCTCAGTCGACCTATCCGTACCTTTGACATTCCAGTAGACGCTGATGGAGAGTTAGCACCGGTGATTGCCGATGGCGAAGTGGTTGATGTTCCTCCACCTGGCGCTCCGCCAGCTGTCGATGCCCAGCCAGGCCCCGGAATTTGGTATGATGAGTTAGAGCCGGAGCCTATGGATGAAGACGAGGACGACCCCGAGCCAGAGGCGATGGAGCAGGATGATGGGGATGGTGAGGTCGATGAGGTAGGAGATGATGTGAACATAAATGCCGTCGAGGATCAGGCTGATCAGGAGGACCCAGACATGGACGTGGACGAGCCAGAGTCGGATAGCAGCTCTTCAGAGGAGTTAGCGGAGTCTTCCGACGAGCCCGACGATTCCAGCGACCCAGACTTCGAGCCTTAGAGTAGTTGGACGACGATAGAGATCCCTACCCTTTTTGTTATAGTGATCCTTAGTTCAAACCTTACTCACCCGGCCACCGACACTTTTTGGGATTTGTGGCCTTTTGACGTTGATGTTAGCTGACCTAGACCGTAGTGGAACTGACTGTACATGTATCTTTGTGATCTTTGTATAAACAGTTGTTGATATATATGAGAATGAGGTTTTACCTGATGATGTTTGAGTGTGTGGCTTCCTTGTTCATCTTTATTTGTCAGGGTTTGTATTTTGCTTTCGCATGTGTCATTGTACTCTGATGGTTGTTGGGTCGGCGATGTCTCCTGGGGACGTCGCACTCTGATCGACCGAAGTGGTAAGGGGATGCTCGCGTTCCGATCGGTAAGTTGGGTTCGGGGCGTGACAAAAAAAATCAACAAAAAGCAAATTATTATCACAAAAATCGAATCTCCTTTTACAAAGATTAGGTCACAAGATTTTCGTTGACAAAAAAATCGATACAATTGGATGACCGATTATCACTGATATCAAAGGATAAAAAGATACTTGACTTAGAAAAACATGTATATGTGAAACTCAAAACTCTTTACATAATTTTCATATTGGCAACTCTCCTTATCATCCTTACTAGATTAGAGAGCTTAAGGTACTTTATTGGATACAAAGTGTATATTAGAAATTTCATAGATTCAGCAATCTAATGAAAATCATCAAATCTTTACAATTTCACGTAAACTAACACAATCCATCCATTTCTACCATTTCTTATAAACCCTAGTCTCTCTCTAGTTCAAGACCTACAATCAATCCATTTCTACAATTTCTCATTTACTAGAGTTTCTTTTGACACAAGACACACAATCAATCAAACAAAAACTATGAGTTTACCGGGATTGATGCTGGAATGAAGATGGGTGAAAACATTTCCCGTTTAGTCAAATTGTTGGCATGTAATGAAATAGTGAAAAAGGTGAGCAGACAGTTGTTGAATGAGTGAGGGAGACTAGGAGACACATTACCAAACCGATTTAGAGACAAGGCCAAGATGAAGGGCAAAGTCAGTACTGGACAGACCAAACATGTAAAATTCGATTTAGAGACCAATGCCAAGACAAAAGGTAAGGTCGGTGCTAGAAAGACCAAACAAAATGCTGTGAAAACGGATTTAGAGAAAACGAAGGGTAAAGTCACAGTTGGACAGACCAAACGAAATGCTGTGAAAGCCGATTTATAGACCAAGATTACAGCAGCAAAGAAGGAAGCATCTAAACTGGCCAAGGTAGAATATCTCGTTGAACTACTTTTGTGGGATTTCTGTAAGGTTGTGATCTTAACGTAGAGAAGTTCCGTGCTTATCTTCGAGCAAAAACAATAAAAAGGCCGAAAATGCTTTTCTGAAGGCCTGTATCGAATGAAAAGACGATAAGCATAGGCCTTAAGTTTTCACTTCATTGAAAAAAAGTCACTTATAGGTGCAAGAGGCAAACTGCCAACTCAATCAGAATAAGAGGGGCGAGGAGTGAGGGGCAACAGCGGACACAGCCTTATATGCACGGATGAGGGTGTCCATCTCAGTGTGCTGGGCCTGTGGTCGAACTGGAAAGCGATTGAGGGAGGGACCGGTGCAGTACACTGGTGGGATGTGTAGCTTAGGTCTTTTGTTTCCTTTGTTACTTACCTACTTAGTTTTCTTTTGTTGGACCAATTAAACTCGTCATGCTATTTCCCTTTGTTAAGATGCACGTGTGAGTTGTGTTGAGAAATTTCATATCGAATAATTGGTGTGGTGTAGAGCAGTTAATATATATTAGTTAATCTATAATTCATTGACAAGGTATTGGGTTTCTTCTGTTGTGGTTTTAAATGAAATACTCATGTTTCTTTTGGATCATTTAACAAATGTTGGTCAATAAAATAAGACACTATTACGATTGATTCTTCGCAATACATGGTTTAATCAGTGCATAAAATGCTTGCTGGGCTTGTGGCTTCTTGCGAAATTTTCGTCTTGTGGGCCATGATATATTGGGCAGAAAACCCCCATCATATTTTTTTCAATTTGTTAATTTACTTATTCATCCTTTTATTTATCTATTTTTTGCTATTGTTGTTTTTGGTATTTTATATTCTTATATTTTCATAAGAACGAACGCCTCTAACAGTTGATAAAATCAAATGTCTACAGCATGCTCCATAAGAACAACGCTACCACCATTACCCCACCGAAACATATTTAACAAAACCGACTGCATTACCGCGGCACAAATACCTAGCCACCATCATTAACAATGGAAATAAAAGGCTATGCGGACACAGATTTAATAAAAAGAATTTACACAGTACATGCCGAAACTCTAGACTAACATTTGTAAACATTAGTAATTATTTACTCTACTTTTTTCAAAATGAATTCAACTTATTTCATATTTTGATTTTTTAGAAAATATACAGTTGGAATTTAGGGAGATTAGGCATGGGGGCACCGGCACGTTAAAATAAAGAACGCGGTAATGTCATCCCGCCGAATATTTACACTCAAACAAGCGGGGATAGATTTTAGGTGTTGGGCTCGAACGAAGAATTGAATTTTGAAATATCTAGGTTGCTTAGTCCAACTGCTCCGGGGCTTGACCCATTAATTGATCTAGGTGCCAAAATAGGCAAGCCTAATTCCCATAAAAAAAATATATACTAACTTTACTTTGGGTGATAATTATGATCCGAACTTCATTAACTTTCACTTAAATTTCAGATATGGCCCGAATAATTTGAAAATTTCACATCACGAGATCAAATTTAAGACTCGAGTAGAAAAAAAAAATTCAAATTAAAATTGTCACTGCAGGTAAAAGTTTAAAATTAGTATTTTTCTTATCGAAATAGCCCAAAAAAGGCCGTACCACATTTCGCTCTCCATCTTCTTCTTTCCTCCTCGTACTCACAAATGGGAGCCTTGCTTTCACTCCCATTCCTGCAATGGAAAGACTGATCCGAACGCTTTCCACCTCGCCCTCTCTCCTCCCTCGCGCCAACCTCCTCCTTTGCCGCACCTCCTCCTCTCCTCAGCCCACGTCGGACCTCCCCGACTTGTCTCCCGCCGCCGTCTGCGACGCCCTCTCCGGCTACGCCAACGACTGGAAGAAAGCCCTCGACTTCTTCAACTGGGCCGAGCGGCGGTGCCGCTTCCGGCACACCACCGACACCTACAACCGCCTGATCGACATCTTGGGCAAGTTCTTCGAGTTCGACCTCTCTTGGAGCTTGATTGAGAGAATGCGTGACGACCCCCTCTCGTTCCCCGACCGCGTCACGTTCCGGATCATGTTCAAGCGGTACGCGAGTGCTCATCTGGTCGATGAGGCCGCCATGACGTACCGTCGGCTCGACGAGTTCGGTCTGCAGGGCGAGACGGGTTATTACAATTTCGTCGACGCCTTGTGCGAGTACAAGCACGTGATGGAAGCTCACGAACTCTGCTTCGGCAAGGACAAGAGGTCGGACTTGGGTTTCGAGGTCGATGAGACGAAGATCTGTAACTTGATCATTCGCGGGTGGTTCAAGATGGGGTGGTGGAGCAAGTGCAGGGAATTTTGGGAAGAGATGGACAAGCAGGGTATCAAGAAGGACTTGCATTCGTACTCGATTTACATGGACATTGAGTGCAAGCGACGTAAGCCATATAAGGCTGTGAAGCTGTACAAGGAGATGAAGAGGAAGGGGATTAAGCTCGATGTCGTGGCGTATAACACGGTCATTCGCGCCGTCGGGCTCTCGGAAGGCGTGGACTTCGCGATTCGGTTGTGTAGGGAGATGAGAGAATTGGGTTGTGAGCCCAATGTGGTGACACACAACACCATCTTCAAGCTCGTGTGAGAATGGCAGGGTCCAGGATGCGTATAAGGTGCTCGATGAAATGCGCAAGGGCGGTTGTAAGCCGAATGTGGTTACATACAACTGCTTTTTTGTGTCTTTGGAGAAGCCCAGAGAGATACTGAGATTGTTTGATAGGATGATCGGGAGCGGGATCGATCCTAGGATGGACACGTACGTGATGCTCATGAGGAAGTTTGGGAGGTGGGGATTTCTCAGGCCTGTCTTAACGTTATGGAATAAGATGGAGGAACTAAGAGCTAGCCCCGATGAATCTACATACAATGCCTTGATCGATGCTTTGGTGGACAAAGGTATGATAGATATGGCTCGAAAGTATGACGAAGAGATGCTTGCGAAAGGTCTTTCCCCGAAGCCTAGGGCAGAGCTGGCATCAAAACCAGGGGATGGTTCTTGATGGTCAAAGCTTCCAAACACCATGCTAAACGTAGGTTACATGCAGCATGGATCGCTCCAGTGGAACGAAAACGGTAACGCCGAATGTCCCTTGTCGAAAATGAAAACGGTAACGCAGAATGTCCCTTGTCTAAAATGCGGTACAACAGGAGGAGGCTTCTTTTGATCACAGAGTTAGGATAAGACAAGACTGGACCATCATCAAGACGCAAAACTGTTCCGGCCTTCGTGGTCTCAGCTATACGTTTGTGGAGTAATGCTACGCATATTGGAAAGGAAAGCAAACAATTTGGTCCGGCGCAAGATGGTCGTTTAGAGAAGTGGATGCACGGCATGAGGTGGTGGATTTACATAACACAATCCATACAAGCCCGTCGAAATATTTGGTGAATCAAATTTGGTAGATTGTCTTAGCATAGCACTCCTATAGTGTTACTCATATTTAATACTGAACTTGTATCCTTGCGCCCTTGCTCATTTTGAATTTCCTCAATGATCCTACCGTCTCCAGTCTTGTGTTCATTCTTCTGTTATACTCACTCACTCGGTCCAGTGGAGATTCGACAATAAACAAAAGGAACGAGAATCTCACATTGTCTGTCATTTCAAATTAGTCTTATCTAGTTTCTGCATTACAAATTGACAAAGCCTGTAAATGGATGGATTTTCCTCGCGATCTGAATAATAGCAACATCACCACGAAATGGTAAACTGTTCCGATATAGGGGCTCGGTCTGAAATGATAAAATAGCCAATGCCATAACCAAGTAGACATCTAGCCGATCTTTCGCAGCGGCAACTCAGTTCTCTCCTTACCATCTTCGCGATCTTTGTAATTATGACATACTCCTGGTTATAGTGGGTCCCGAACTTCATATTCCACCGACTTCAGTACCTCTTCACCCATTTGTTTGCATCCGACCAATGTCTGCATATGCAAGCGTTAGACGACTAACAACTAATCAAGTCACTACAGTAAATAATGCCTCCATATCATCTATTCTGAAACGAAATCATCCAGTGGGCAGAAAGCTTACAGGAAAAGCACATCCATCAAATTTTAAAGCTGTTACCCAAGTGACATGCAGATTCCATCGTCGGCTAAATATAATCTCTTCGACCCAACACGGTGCAAAAAAGGTTGAGAGCTTCTGTAAGTCAATTTAATATGTAGCTGTTTCACCAATTATGTAGCCAAACTGGCTACTTCCCCTCAAGCAAGAAAATAAGGGCCCTCAGATCTAATATCGTTATTGGTTGACATGAGAGAGAGAGAGAGAGAGAGAGAGAGAGAGAGAGAGAGAGAGAGAGAGAGAGAGAGAGAGCTCATTGAATCCATTCTCCCAGTTTCAGTTGACAACTCGAGTGTATTCACCAAGTATAAAATGAATCAAGAATAATTCAATGAATTTTCAAGGAAGTTGCCAAGAGAGAAATAAATTGCATACTGTAGAAATGAAAGAAAAGCACATACATTGCCGTCAGAGTATATGTCACCAGTCCGGAAGCCTCTATTGAGAGTATCGAGCACAGCAGCTTCTATTCGCTCTGCTGCATTTTTCTCCCCTAGTCCATACTTCAAAAGCATCGCAGCACTTAACACAGTCGCCAACGGGTTTGCCTTATCCTGTACAATGAATTAGAGAACTGAATAAATACATTCTTATCTGTTTTACCTTGGAAAACATGTTCATGTTTCCAGATTTAACCTGTCCAGCAATATCGGGAGCAGACCCGTGAATAGGTTCAAAAAGTCCAGGTCCCTGTTTCAACACTATAGTTTTTGAATTAAAGTTGGTCCAAAATTAGACTTTTTAACAAAAAATGAATACCGAGAAATATCAACAAGCTTCTTACCTTCTCGCTAAGACTTGCTGATGCAAGCATCCCAATACTTCCAATAATCATTGAAGCCTCATCAGACAATATATCACCAAATATATTGTTTGTTACAATTGTATCAAACTGCATAATTCATTAGTTATCATGACAACTGGTTCTCACACTTGCAAACTGGTGTCTTCTCATAAAGAGAAGAAATAATGTTCATGAAGAGCATACCTGCTTTGGATTACGAACGAGCTGCATTGCGGCATTGTCCACGTACATATGGGTTAGTTCAACATCAGGGTATTCAAGGGCAATTTCAGTGACTCTTCTCCGCCAAAGCATTGATGCCTAGTCATTCAAATGAAACAATAAGTTCAAACTACTCTCTAAGATTTTGTACATAATAACTTATTGAATGACCTGACATAGGAAGCTGATGAGACCGTATTCAGTATGCTTGTGACAGTCAACATCTGGCCTTCTAAAAGGGAGAAAAAAGAAAAGACAGAAAGGAAGAGAGAAAGAAAGAAAACAAAAAAAAAAAAAGGAAGAAGAGAGAGAACTTAGACTTTTAGAGAGACACAGTCTGCTTCCTGTTTCGAGGTCATAAGGAAATGCCCATATTCACTTGCATCTAGAGTTCCACAACTTAGACAAAAACTGACTTGAAGCAACAATAATCTATTTATAGGATTGCACCTTGCAGATATGTTACAATCTCAAAAGCATGAAACTTCACGACAGGACAACATCAAGTAATCTTCCTGAATGATTGATTCGATAAATTATCTTCAAGACTTCCAGGTCCCTTAATTTTAAGTCTAAAATGCCAACATTTGTGCAGCAATATAAAACTATCCTTGCAAAGAGCTCAACAAAATTTCCTACCTCCAACACATTAGCTTTGTCAACAGAGCAAAGCTTTCCACGCCTCTTTCGGGCATTCTCAAAAGCAACTCGAGCAATGCGATCAATCTGCCATGAAAATATATATCATGTCAATCAAATATCTGGAAGGTAGAAAGAACAAGAAGTACATGTCTTCAGGACCAAGTCTAGGTCAGGAAGGTAGGCAAAGGGAAGCATACCACTGAAACATTCGAAAAGGAAAAGAAAAATACCCCAAAGTTAGCCATAGAGGAGCCTTCTATATTATAATTCCGCTACATCTACCAGTATCGACTATTTACAAAGAATAATTATGGTAGCTTCCCAATCCACACAAGAACAGTCCGACAGATGAAAAACATTGCCCAGTAAGTTTACACACAATGAAGAAGTGGTAGAATATATTAATCAAAATCCTTTAAACAAAGGAGACCAAACATTGATGATTGATGGGGGAAGTAGAATTTCAATGCCTGTCTAGAATAATGCTCATAATCGGCAGAATTGTGCTGACTACAACTTCATCAAGTTAATGAGTCATACAATGAAATTATGGGAGGCGTAATCACTCATAGGTTGAGGAAAAGAGACCCCAAATAGAAAATGATATGATTATGTTTACAGTTGTGGCAACACAAGAAAAAAAAGTTACCTCACTTGTTGCATATACTTCAGTATTAAAACCAGTCTCCTCACCATTTTGATTGGAACTAAAACCCCTTGGTTTCCCAAAGTATATTCCTGTTCAAACAAGGAAATAACACACAATCATCCATGTCACACTGATAAATATTCAAGCACGAAAGAACAAATAAATATTGGAAACTAACCGCCTGTGAGCTCCCTTACAACCAGTAGGTCAACACCTTCAGCGACCTCTTTCTTTAAACTTGAAGCATCAACTAACTGCGAAGGAAGATCCGTATAAAAGAGTGAGACCGTCTCTTCAGTGATTAAGGTAATACCAGAACACGTGCGTTCATAAATATGCAAAGAAATCAAATATAGTCAAGGAAGAAGTATCACTGTAATAAGAAGCATAGCAAACTAACAAATACAAGCTATCCAATGCCGCACAAAAGAAACAGAGGCAGCTTGTATGAAATATTTAGTCCATAAAACATAGAAAAAGATCATGAAATCAGGCAATCGAGAAAGTGGTCTAAAAACAACCTGAGGTAATACAGTTGCTGGCCGTAAGTTTGCAAATACTTTAAGGCCTTCTCTTAATTGAAGCAGCCCAGTTTGTGGCTGCAAATGTTTTTCGTCATCGTCCCACTTATACCTTAGTATAATAAAAAAGAAAACAAAAAAGATTTATCACAGAAGGCAGGAATAGTACAATTAAGAGGGAAAGATTACATGGACGAAAATTACCCTCCAACTGCTCCAAGAAGAACAGCATCAGATTGCCGAGCTGCTGATAGTGTCTCGTCTGGCAATGGAACTCCAGTCAAGTCTAACGCGACTCCTCCCAAAGGCATCTCTTGGAAACCAAATTCAATACCTAAGATATAGTACATACAACACTTAGAAGCTGAAGTCCATCTCAAGATCCTATCAAGAGTTGGCAGTCTTTTTAAAATGGCTAACCAAGATATGAAACCAAATCTAGGAACATTGGGAGAGAACCAACTTAATCGACGCCAATCCACTTTTGGTCTTCTATTCCTAACTAATTTCTAAGAAATAGAAGAATTCATTACACCGGTAGAAGAAGTAGTGCAAAGAACTTTGTCATCCACTGAGAAGTTTGGGGAAATAGTTCCACAAAGGGCAGCTTGCGTAGCGACCAACTCATCTGGTCTGGCATGAGGCCGGTGCCAATCAGAGTTTAAGATAACATCTGAAACCTTAGCAGTAATAGGTAGACTAGAATCATATAAAACTTTCTGAGAATATACCTCCAATAGAATTCCATGGGGATGCCAATTATCTACACGTAAGTATGTGGATATCCCATTTCCTATGGCATTTTTAATGACAGGTGTAAGGTAGGGTCTGAACTAGACATGGCCATGGGCCGGTTTCGGCCCGGAACTGGCACGAGTCAAACCCGGACCGGCCCGTGGTTCGGAACTGAAACCGGCCTGTGGCCTACGGGCCCGGTTCCAAAGAAAAAAACATTCTTTTTATCGCCGGTTCCATCTCTTTCTCTCTTTTTTTTCCCAAATTTGATTACAATGTACATTTTGATTACATTTTATATTGAATAATTCATTATTTCATAATTTGATAATTCATTATTTTTTTTGTTAATACTACCAAAAACCTCAAACTGGTACGCATGTGATAATTTTACCCCAAACTTTTTTTTTTACCATCAAAAACCCCAAACTAGTATACCTGTGACAATTTACTCCAAACTAGTAAACCCGTGACAAATTTACCCTAAACTATTTTTTTTACTGCGAAAAACCCCAAATTGGTACACTTGTGATAATTTTACCCCGAATTATTACTTTTTTAATTTTTCAAAATTTTTTATTAAAATTTTTTATTTTTTATTTTATGTTCTTTTTTCTTCATCTTCAACTTCTAGCCGGTCGTCAAACCGGCAACCGGCCAGAGGCAGAAGCCGGCGAGGTTGGCCCCACTGGCCACTGGCGAGGCTCAACCTCATATTCACTTAATCTCATATTCACTTGAAAGCAGACAGTACTGACAATTCACGAATAACGAATCCAGGTCCGTAAAAGGGGAGAACTTTCACATAATCTAAACTTCAGAGCTCAATGAGCTTCCATCAAACGGCGAGAAAAGCAGAAGGGTGTTCCGTAAAAGACAAGAAACAGCGAACAGAAGTCGAAGGAAATAAAAAGGGGGACCTTCAAGTGATGCAGCGAGGCTAAGGACGTTTTTAGCGACGGAGATGACTTCGGGGCCGATACCATCGCCGGGAATGAGAGTGATGGAGTAGCGTCTGGTGGGTGTGGTCACGCCGCACCTGATGCTGCCCAATCTAGGAGGGCATTGCTTGGGGAGTGAAGCGCTGTTGTTGTGGCGAAATGGGGCTATGAGGGATTTGGAATTCAGCTGCAGAGAAGCCATTGTACAGGCAAGGGGAGAGAGAGAGAGAGTTGCAAAGTTGCAGAGTTCTGTGTTGAGCGAGTGCGACGCTATATAGGCAGCTTGGCGGATCCTGTTGGGAAACAAAAGGTGTCCCGCACGTTTGTCTTGGTTTTATCACGTCTTTCCGCATGCATAAAGGTTGCGTGATTAATTAACATTAAATACAAAAGGAAAAAGGAAAATGATCAGCTCTTTTGTAATACAAAATATCTACCTTTTTCTTTTGTAATATTAAATCAAATGTTATTGACATCTCGTATATTTGATCATCTAAGATTTCCTTCTTCGTGATAAATTACATTAATAGTCATTAAACTTTGGTCCGATGTGCAATGTCGTTTCTGAACTTTAAATTTGTTTAATGTAATTCTTGAACTTTATTCCAATGTTCAATATGATCCTTAAATTTTTAAATATTTTTATATAATTTAGCGATTACATTGACTTACACTAATTATTCGATGACCATATTGAACAAATTAAAGGTTTACGAGCTAAAATTCATGGATCCTATTGTACAAATTAAAAATTAAGGGACTACATTCACATTAAAGCAAAATTTAAATTCCATTTTTATCTTCACACTCAATGCCTAGCATAACTTTTCGCCGTTTCCAAAGGGGAACAGATCAAAGCTCCCATCCTAAAGACAGCTTATTCTCTATTCTGCAAGTGGAGTAATACGATTTGGTTTGGTTCAAGTTGAAAACGAAAGAGGTCATCGAATAGTCATTACTCTTATTTTGGCCGACTCCCCTCGGTCGTTGCGCTGCCAACAACCACAAGAAGTGACTTAGAGTCGTGGGGGCATCTCCTTCTTTTCGTGTCGGTACTTTTCTTCCTCTTGTTTTTCTTTCCCTTGGGTTATTCGCCGGGAAATTTTATTTTAATTTTTTTTAATTCGGGGGGAGGTGCTTTTTCCATGGTCTTTCCCTTATCTAATCACCCCTACTCTTTAGAGAAATCCGACGTTTTTTGAGGATCTGTAATGTACTTTTTGTATCGTGTGGGTTCACTCTTTTTTAATTTCTCTTTCGAACTATAATATATATTTATTTTTATTTTTATCTATCAAAACATTCGAAAATATTAACTTCTAAATTATCGTTAGCATCTGGGTTTTTCTAATCGTCTTTCGGAATTTTAACTATGAGAAAATTAAGTGGGTTCGTTTGTTTCGCGGAAAGCATTTTTCGGGAAAACACTTTCCTCATTTTTCGGCGTTTGGTTTGCTCGGGAAAATGAGTCAACGGAAAAGGTTTCTTTACAAAAGCTTAAATTCAAGACAATGATTACCTCTTTAATAAAACTGAAAATTATTTTTCAAAATATAACTAGCTATCGAAGCTTGAACTCGAAACTCTACGTTTCGGTACAAAAACCCTAATATTGGTTCCCGAGTCCCAGTATTCAGGACCAGGTCTCGGTGTCTAGGGCCCGGGCCCCCGACGCCCACGCCCAGGTCCATCGAGGCTAAGCCCGAACCTCTGGTGTCTGTACCCGATCCTCTGGCACATAAACTCAGGTCCATAAAGGCTATGCTCAGGTACTCGATACTTGAGCTCTAGTCCCGACCCTCCGGCCCGAGTCCACAAAGGTCGTGCGCAAGTCCTGGACGCTTGGGCTCAGGCCCTTAATTAATGAAACATTTTTTTTATAAAAATATTTATTTAAAAAATTCTAATTTTTATTTTTTAAATCGAATTATTTATTCTTTCCTTTTTTTTTCTTTTTCTTTTCTTCCTTTTTCTTTTTCTTCTACCTCGGCTGATCGCCGGCCATGGCAACGACCGGCAAGCTCGCGGCCTCTGGCAGCGAGCCCCTAGGTAACAGCCCGAAGATCGCCAAGACCCAGGGTGGCGAGCTCGAGGCTCGGCCGATCCAGGTGAGCTTGCGGCTCGTCAAATCCAAGCAAGCCCGAGCAAACGTTTGGCTCGTGAAATTCACAAACTCGAACCAAGCAAGACAAGTCAAATTGCATGACCAAGGGGCTCAAATAGATCACGATTAACGGGCAACATGTTTCGACATGTTTTGAGATCGCTCGCAATCTAAGTAAGTGAGAATATAAGATGAAATAGATAACGATTGAATACTCTATTTCAACTTTGGAAGCTAATGAGGCGCTGGATTTGACCAAACCAGCTCGATGTCAAAGCAAGCACGCTTTGCGAAAGCGACGCGATGGCTGCATGATCCATTCGATCCTTATCTTGGAATAGCGTCTTCATTTAGATTAGTTAAATTAATCAATATTTGGGGCTATACCACGTTAGATGCGATGTTACGCGAGCCTTTTCATTTCGCAAGCATTTGGCATCTAAAATATACAAAGTACTTTTTATTCTTTACAGAAATTCGATATCATCGTGACCGTAGATATTAGAATTTTAAATCACAGTTAATTTCCCGGTATTTCACAAGCAAAATACGTACTATCTCTTTTCATGTACCCTTATCCAAATCACTTATAGGTCGTCGCTTGCTGATATTCATTGTCATTTTTATGTCGGACATCGTTGGTACGATTTCATAGCCATAATCATCGTTGCCACATTTGTGAATTTCAAGTGAATGTGACTGGTCCAATGGAACCGATCACTTTTATTTCTCATTATTTGAAGCCATCTTTTCGTGTTGAATTAAGTGATATGTATGCAACGATCCTTAAATTGAAACGACCAACCAAAAAACGGTTTCACTTAAGGTTTTGTTCACATTTTACTAATTTTTTTAAAGAAATAAAAAACTGAAAAAAAGTACATATACTTGGTTAGGTCCGGATACCGATTCCACTTTTAGGAACCGGGAACTAAATCGACACTCCTGGGAACTGGACCAAATCAGCCGGTCCAGTCTGGTCCGGGTGGTTTCCGAGTTGGGTAGTCCGTTATACACATCCCTAAATAGAGCGAAACAGTTATTGAGTCAATTTTTCATAATTTTATGCCACGTAAATTTAATACGTATCGCCTAGATTAGAACTTATAATGTTTTCGAGTGCTTTCGTGGTGTTCATTTGGGTTTTTTTTTTCATTTTTGTTTTTTTTGGAACGTATCTTAAGTTCTAAGCCAAGGCCAGCTTAAATTTTCATGATTTAATTTTTCTTTAGGAGGCGTGGAAGTGCTGCTTTTCCATCTCATTTCCCGCGAGAGAGAGAGAGAAAGGCTGGGGCATGGGGCCCACAAGTTGTACACACAAGTGGGCCCCCCAATTCAGCACTCGATTCCCGAGTCCCGACATTTAGGACCAGGACTCGGTGTCCAGGGCTCGGGCCCCCAACGCCCACACCCAGGACCATCGAGGCTGAGCCCGAACCTTTGGTGCCTGTACCTAATCCTCTGGCACCTAAACTCAGGTCCATAAAGGCTATGCCCAGATACTCGATGCTTGAGCTCTAGTCCCGACCCTCAGGCCCTAGTCCACAAAGGTCATGCGCAAGTCCTGGACGCTTGGGTTCGGGCCCTTAATAATGAAACATTTTTTTTATGAAAATATTTATTTAAAAAATTCTATTTTTTTTTAAATCGAATTATTTATTCTTTCCTTTTCTTTCTTTTTCTTTTCTTCCTTTTTCTTTTTCTTCTACCTCGGCTGATCGCCGGCCACGGCAACGACCGGCAAGCTCGCGGCCTCTGGCAGCGAGCCCCTAGGTAACAGCCCGAAGATCGCCAAGACCCAGGGTGGCGAGCTCGAGGCTCGGCCGATCCAGGTGAGCTTGCGGCTCGTCAAATCCAAGCAAGCCCGAGCAAACGTTTGGCTCGTGAAATTCACAAACTCGAACCAAGCAAGACAAGTCAAATTGCATGACCAAGGGGCTCAAATAGATCACGATTAACGGGCAACATGTTTCGACATGTTTCGAGATCCCTCGCAATCTAAGTAAGTGAGAATATAAGATGAAATAGATAACGATTAAATACTCTATTTCAACTTTGGAAGCTAATGAGGCGCTGGATTTGACCAAACCAGCTCGATGTCAAAGCAAGCACGCTTTGCGAAAGCGACGCGATGGCTGCATGATCCATTCGATCCTTATCTTGGAATAGCGTCTTCATTTAGATTAGTTAAATTAATCAATATTTGGGGCCATACCACGTTAGATGCGATGTTACGTGAGCCTTTTCATTTCGCAAGCATTTGGCATCTAAAATATACAAAGTACTTTTTATTCTTTACAGAAATTCGATATCATCGTGACCGTAGATATTAGAATTTTAAATCACAGTTAATTTCCCGGTATTTCACAAGCGAAATACGTACTATCTCTTTCCATGTACCCTTATCCAAATCACTTATAGGTTGTCGCTTGCTGACATTCATTGTCATTTTTATGTCGGACATCGTTGGTACGATTTCGTAGCCATAATTATCGTTGCCACATTTGTGAATTTCAAGTGAATGTGTCGATATAAGTAGGGGTGATCGGTTCCCGATCCAGTCTGATTCTGTCCGACCCGATTTCAAGGTAGAACTTGGAATTTTTTCGATTTATTTTGAATAACCCTTGTCCATCTCCTAAATCTGCTACATAATCTTTTAGAAGTGCATGGTCGATTCTTAAACCTACCCTATCAGGGTCGATTCTTTTTTTTTTTCTAACCGAGAACCGACCCTTGTAAACCCTGGAACTGATCAAAGCTTTTTATTTCTTCTTTTCATTTATCAAATACGAATACAAATCTTTTTACTTAGTGTTAGGAGTAAACTAATTCAAAAGCGGTTCGACGGTATGTTCTCCCTTGGAATCGGCCTTGCAGGTTTCAGATTCTTGAGTTAGAATTTGCCGGTTCAGGATATAGAATAGACAACTAAACTGATCAAGACCGGTTCCTAGTTTTTAGAACTGGGAACTTATGAACCGGCGTTAAATTGGTCGAGCGAGATCGGTTCTTATATTGAATGGGCCGGATTGTTTACCCCTAATTTAAGCCGTCGTCTTAAATCATCGCGTACTTCTTCATCTACGAGACTTGTTCGATTGATTTGACAAAGAAGAAAGTGGCAAGCTCCAAGGAGTCAATAGTTCGGTTGCCGAACATAGGAGCCCACCAAAGCAAGAAAGCGACCATCAGCGTTTTCCAAAGCAAAGTCAAGTGCGGGGTAACGTCGGATATGGCATAGGAATGGACGTGGAAATTGGCTCGTATCAACTGTTCGTGGATATTCCGAATACGACGTCCGCGGCCGAGGTGAATCGAATAAGTTAAGCAAGGCATCGCTTTCCGGGAGGGAGAAGAAAAAATGAGGAAGACATCCTCGATCGCCACACCCACCCCATGGACCGCAGCGTGAACATTGTTGTCTCGTACGCGGACAAAACAACACTCGTACGCTCTCGTTCGAGGAGATCGATTTTAATGTTACTCCTTTCCCACTTTGGAAGGTGAAACCAATATGAGAAAGAATATTCTTTTTTCGATTCTTGTTGATTTGATTTCTTTTTGAACTGTGAACATTGAACCGGCATGAGAAGAAGATACATATTCCACTATATGGCCATGAGAGCGAGAGTAGGTCAGTGAATTAATCAAATTAATTGTTCACTATCTTTGTAAATCTCGAGTTTGCGGATATTATCCATCCTAATGAGATCCTGAGTAATAAATAGACCTGTTAAATGAGTGGATCGGGTCGAATATGGTCCGACTCAAATTAACCCATTTCCATGTAATGCAAATTTAATGATCCATATCCAACCCGACCTATACCCAATCTATACCCAATACATAACTGATCCAATCCATATTGCTAAAATACTTATGTTTTTAATCAAATCTAGAAAATTTTATACCAAAACTAAGGTGAAAGTACACATAAGCGAGCGTGAGATTGAGAGGATGTGAAGAGAAAGTCATTAATCTAAGTAATTTGTGAACCTATTTCACACTCTTATCAAATCCATTTACATAATATAACTAACTTATATAACAATATAACCCATCAAATATATACCGATTTTGACAAATCTAATAAGAGACGTGTTAAAGCCCCCAAAATGATGTTATAAGTGAATACGAGAAATAAAAACGACAAATTAAGTCGGTAAATGATCCTCCTTCAATATTTAAAACGTACTAAAAATAATTGAATTGATGAGCTCATTTGACTAGACTTGGTTGATATGATTGTGTGGACCTCAACATGTATAAGTGGGATCCGCACGATCTATATTCATAGTAGATTCCATTTTGGATCTAAGAAAGTTTTACTCGGACATAACAGACGAAAACACTTTATTTTCGCATCTTCCTCGATCCACAATCAAGAACGAACATATTTCGTGATCATTGTTCGTGCAGGATAGAAAAACTAAGCATAACAATCGAGAGCTTGATAAGCGATATTGCTAGTGAAGCCTTTCAGATCTCCTTATGTAGAGTTTTTGCTTCTTTCTTTCTGTTCTTGAAGGACACTAAAATCAATCCAGCGAGAGGGTGTTACACATAACATGAGATGCTCGATCTCGTTAACGAGCTATCTTTGATTTCTCGCGACTTTTAGAGGATAAACAATGCAAAATATGAATAGTTTCATTAAGTAATCACCAGAAAATCATCAGTGGAAATTCCTGGCAATTGCCATCGGCCATTTCATTTTTGCTTTTGACTTGACAAAGCCCAACACGTTACCCTTTGATCTACAAGCCTTGAGCCCAATACAGAAAGAGCAATCTTTGAACATTTCTTTCGTTAATTGGACAGAAGAAAAATATAATAATCATGTCCAAGCCAAGCATAAAAAAAAGGAAAAATGGCATAAATGGTCTATAAATTTTGGCCCATAAACAATGTGGTTCATGAATTTTTAATTTATTTAATATGTAATATGGTACATGAACTTTTAATTTATTCAATGTGGTTCTTGAACTTTTGGTACATATTCAATTTAGTCCTTGAACTAAGAGCAATCTTTGAACATTTCTTTCGTTAATTGGACAGAAGAAAAATATAATAATCATGTCCAAGCCAAGCATAAAAAAAAGGAAAAATGGCACAGATGGTCTATAAATTTTGGCCCATAAACAATGTGGTTCATGAATTTTTAATTTATTCAATATGTAATATGGTTCATGAACTTTTAATTTATTCAATGTAATTCTTGAACTTTTGGTACATATTCAATTTAGCTCCTAAATTAAATAATCCAGAGACTGGATTGAATCCGACCCATTGACACCCCTGCTTAGATATCCCTCACTTCGTCATTACTCTTATTTAAGCCAGCTCCCCTTTGGTCATTGATTCGATAATATTAATTCACACGGAGCATAGAGAGAGAGAGAGAGAGAGAGAGAGAGAGAGAGAGAGAGAGAGAGAGAGAGAGAGAGAGAGAGAGAGAGAGAGAGAGAGAGAGAGAGAGAGAGAGGTTTCAGAACCGAATGTGCATGCAGTTACAAGGAGCAAGAAACAAAACGAACGTCAAACGTTTAAGGGCGCCTATATAATTTCAGGTCGGAAAGACGAAGAGCACCCAGTTCCCCTCGAAAAGTTCAAGGCGCCAAAAAAATTTTCGTTCATCAAAAAGCACATTCCTTCTGCACGACAACCACACACACAAAAAGCAAGAACTTGCATAATGTTTGACTCTGTCAAATCTCACTCCCCTCTTCTTCTCCTCGCCGTTCTCTTCATCTATTCGGTCTCTATTTCATATTCTCATGGCAGTTCTCATCTCCACCACCCGCAGACCGCACACTTTCCGAGTAAACGTTCTTTCTGTTTTGGGTCCTCCTTGTAATAATTATACTCGAAGTTTGAGCTTAAGTTTTGCTTATCTTTTAACTCTAGGATAACGTTTGTATTTATAGAGTTTTTCTTCTAACTATTACAGCAATTACATGAGATAAAAATGGACTAATTCAAAATATTTTGAATTTTGATTTAGTCCGTTATAGAAGTAACTAGAGTAATAACTACATCCGTTACGGTAATAACTATAGTAATAACTAATTAAGATAAGAATGGACTAATTCAAAATATTTTGAATTTGAATGAGTCATGCATTGTTATCTTTAACAGGCCCCCGTAAGTTGAAGGTGGTCTTCTGAATGATCTTTAACTTGGATATGAGCATATCATGATGACACCTTGTAAGAGGCTTGGTGAAGATATCCGCTATTTGGTCACGTGTGGATATGAAGCGAACCTCAAGTTTGCGTTGTGACACTAAATGGCGGACGAAGTGAAAGTCTACCTCGATATGCTTTGTTCTAGCATGAAAAAGTGGATTAATCGTAAGATACGTTGCCCCTAGGTTGTTGCACCAAAGGATAGGAGGTTTTGATTGAGAGATGCCCAATTCTTGTAACAATGATTACAACCATACCACTTTTGCTGTGGCATTTGCCAATGCCCGATACTCGGATTCGGTTGAGGAACGTGCAATGGTATGCTGCATTTTGGCTGACCAAGAAATTAGATTTTGACCCATATAAATTGCATAACCTCCTGTTGAGCGCCTATCAGTGGGACAACCGGCCCAGTCTGCATCAATGTATGCGTGGAGTTCTGTGGTGGAGTGGGAACTAATGAACAATTCATGTGAAACGGTTTCCTTTAAGTAGCGTAGGATCCGCTTTACTGCACTCCAGTGGTCTTCTGTTGGTTCTTTCAAGAACTAGCAGACTTTATTTACCGCATAAGAGATATCTGGTCGAGTTAGAGTGACATACTGAAGAGCTCCTACTGTACTCCTATACAAAGTAGCATCTTCAAGTGGCTTACCCTGATTAATTAAATTGGTATTTGTAGCCATGGGCGTGTGAACCGGTTTAACCAAAATACACACGGTATGAAACCCTCTACTAAAAGGTAATAATGGACAGTTAAGGTGAAAAAATGGGCTTTTCAGAAGTACACAATTCACCTGGAATACAAATCTCTCATCATGCCCTGTACAGAGAGAAGACCCTTTATCCGATAGATATCCTCGCTACGTTCCAACAACAACGTGCCGAGACATACATTTGCTTGAAAACATAGAGAATGAACTTACCAATCATTAATCGATTTCACTCAAAACAGAAAATAACTCACTCTTGACCAAAATATTAGAGCCGTGGAGCAAGAATGAGGAACCTTCTCAAGAAGCTCCCCTGAGAAACGATGCTGACAAAAGATACACCAGGATCAGGAGGGTGATCGTGCGCATGGTGGTGATGATGCTCTACCACAGTAGAGAAAGATTGACATTAGTTCACTTTACGTCTTACCTGTTGGATAATTAGCAGCATATCCAGAAAATACAAAAAATAGACAGGTGTTTAACTATATTCTAACTGAAGCGGCAAGCCTTTTTAGTGCGCTCAACAAGACAAGCATGCTCCCTGTGTAATAGGTTATGGTGGGAATGTCAAGCATTGCATCTATCATGGTTATCTTACTGTATGATTGCAACATGACCATCGTGTTACTAGACAGTAAGCCACAGATGTATTCAGCATAATTTCCTATTTCGTGTCATTAGTAGGACACAAATTTCACATTTAGGGAAAATCTAACTGGCAAAAGTTATACAAATATTAACACTGAGTATAATATTCACACTCAGAATACCTTTAATTCTCAAAGGAGTCCATTAGATCTCAGTTGACCAGCGCAAAACGAGAATAACCCACAATCAAGCCACAACCATCAGTAATTTAATTAACAGCACCATCAATAAAACCGCATTCACTCACCATGCTTATGATCCTGTTCGTGATGGGGGGCGGTGATCGTGATCGTGGTCGTGTTCGTGGTCATGATGGTCTTCCTTTGCCTCTTCAGCATTGATGGCACTCTTGATGCTGGCAAGAACCCGAAACAGAAACAACAGACAGGGTAATTGGAGCTCAAAACATTAACGGACTGCATCCTGGATTCTACAGCTTGGATTCCTCACCAGATTGTCAGGCGATGCAATCTTAATCAAGCCAGTGACACACACTATCAAATCAAAACTTTTATCCAGTCCAGCAAGCCTGCAGCTTAACTAATATTTATAAATCAAGTGTTGCCCTGGGACAGTCAAAAGGAAATTCAGGTACAATTAATCCGATTTGAGTATAAAAAATGCTTCAAGTCATTTAGTGTCTTTCCCCTCAGCAAATGGCAAAAAAACTGTTAAAATATGTCTCGAATTTGAGCCCGTTGAACAAAAACTGACCCAAGATTTATTAAAAAAAAGTTCGAAATGGATTTTTATAGATGTTCACGACGGCGCTGCATGAAAATCGTATTTCCCGTTCGGTAATAAAAGTCCAGATTGTCTAAGGATTACTATTTCGTCATGATATCGAAATTGGTGTGGCCACACGAAGTCAACTTCCTTGATCGATCCAATTTGGGGCTTGGCACGTGGGTAGATGTATATTCATGGGTATCTTTCCTACGGAAGTTGGCCAACGAAAACTGGAAAAGGAAAGTGAAGGTGGACTTCGTTGACTGAAGTTCACAGTTCTTCTCACGTTAATGTCGGCTACTGTGCGCATTTTTTCTTGGATTTATATATATCGGATCGTGGATTCCTTAAGCGCTGTTGTAGATGTAGTCCTCTTGAAGCGTTGTTTCCTCTCTGAGTGCTGTGGGTCATCCATAGGTGCCGGGTGCTTGGCAGTGGATTCATGGTTTTGTCGCGGAATTACATCAACAATTCAAGTGTTTAAAGCGATTAAATCTTGTGGTAAAATTTGTGATTCCTTCGCGAGATTGAGAGATTATTTCGTGAGGAATTGTGGGACTAAACACTACGTAAGTTATTGGGTGTAATTGGAGTTGAGAAATACTTAGAATGTTTGAGTGATTCGAGTGTGGTTGTAATCTCCGTTGTATCGCTTGATCTATAGTGGAATTCGTAGTTGCTTTCCTCGTGGACGTAGGTCACTATGACCAAATCACGTAAATCTAGCGTCCGATTTATTTTATTATTCTGTCAATTTTATTATTCGATCGGTTGGCTTCCACAACAAAAACAATGGTATTCAGTAACATGGTGACAAATCCGTCCATCCCAACATAATTCAAAACTGACGAGCCTTGCCTTTCCCAATCAAAGCCTCCAATACCAAGAACATAATCCGAGTCAACTTGCCCAAACTCTGTCCGCTTTAATTGCGCCATGTGATTTATGTTCTGTTCAGCACATAACATATCATCATCCTGCTAGATGCACCTAACAAAAAGATAGAAAACAACAACCACATGGGAAGACAGAGCCAACCCTTATACGCTGGACCAAAGAAGCAATTTCAGGTTCACCAAATTGAGCGGTCTACTCAACACCAACAATACAAACTTGTTAGGCATTCAACCACAGCGGAACATACATTGTTACTGGTTCTAGATCACTAGTACATTTTTATCTTCTCATCAGAAGAAGGATAACAGCAAAAGGATGTCTAATGCACAAGACCGGGATTGCCTCTGCCATCAAGTTGACCCAACTGATTTTAGAACCATTCAGGTATTACAGAGATGGAAGCTCAAAAGTGTTGTTGCAGCAGAAGTTCAGACAGGAGAGAGGATGAAGTTAAAAATCGACCCAAGTTATGAGGCCACAGGCTCTGATCCATCAAAACTGGAGAAATTCTTAGCCTACATGGTCCCTTCTGCAGATGAAGTAGACTGACGCAATTGATTCTGTTCCTGGCTATTAGAAAATACCATTTAACCGTGGTGGATATCTATGCTAGTCATAATGAGTGGTCTTTTTTATTTCTAATGGCAGATATCAAAGGATATGTATGATGAGGACGAAGAAAACAGTAGATATCTTTTTGGTTATACTGAATGTCCAGTACCATCCATCATCATAGTTCTCTCTCATTCATAAAAACAAACAGATGGGATAAAAAGGAAAAAATAAAAAGCAAAGATTTTAGTTACTGCGGCTGGGGTCGTTGCGTTACTGCTAGGGCTGCTTCTGGGGCTGCTGGGGTTGGGATTGCTGCAGGGTTGAAGTTGCTGGGGGGTTGCTGCAGGGGATGAAGTTGCTAGAGGATGCTGGGGGATTGCTGCGGGGGTCAAAGTTGCTGGTGGGATTCAAGTTGCTAGGGTTTGCTGCAGGTGTAAGGGTGGCTGCAGAAGAAGTAGCTGGGGAGGCAGCAGGGTTGCTGCAGAAGTTGTTGCCGAAGGAAGCATTGGCAGGGTTATTGCGAAAGGATTCGACGGCCTTGATGGCAGCTTATCTGACGATGTAGTGGTATGCTGTTGCTGCTAGTGCCCCCACAAATGGCCCATACCAGAAGAGCCATTGCTTATGAACATCCACATTCCCAAACATCTCATGAACATCCACATTCACAAACATCAAGAATTACTAGCCTAAAATTATTATCTATTGGCAATAATATCAAATCCAAATGCACGTATAACATCTTTGGATAAAAGGGGTTATCAAACCAACGAAATCAAAGTTCTTGCTGTCATAAATGCAAATGATTAGTATATTTTAGCTAGCTCTTAATGTGTTATTTGTTAGTGATCTATCCTAGGAATCAATCAAGGTTAATACTCTAATATTAGTTGTGGATTAGGTTGTGTCGGAAAATCGACGTTCACTATATTTAGGTAGTCATAATATCTTGCTAGAGACCACTTATGACTTGTGGGCCAAAAAAGAATTTTGAGCACACTGCTAATGTTTAGTGAACCTACAGGGTCGCACATAATAGCGAACTGAGTTAATATTTTCTGTGCGCCTGGATCTACTTAAAATAAGAAGTAGATTTTAATTTATTCTCCTATTCAACTTATCTACGTGGTCGTGCACATTATGAGATAACGATTAAACGTACAATTGAAGATGGACAGTTTGGCGGGCCCAAATCGCCCGGCCCCATTTCTTTTAATTTGCGTAGATAATGAGGCTATATATATATATAGCGTGTGGGTGATGAAAAACCCCAAGAAAAAAAAATGCCTCCAAGAAAATATGAAAAGAATCGTTCTCTGTTCAGAGATCTTTGAGAGAGTCTTGAAGATCAAAGGCGATCAAGAAAAGAAGTCCTAGATCTTTAGCTAGTACTTGGATCGTTGAAGACTTCCGTTCGTGTGTGTAGATACCGGTAGAGGCGCAACACTTGGAATACTAATCCAAACACAATCGATTGTCAATTTACCTTCGATCTACAAAAAGTACGTGTCAAACTTCTATTTAGATTTCAATATACGCATGGATCCTGTCTAGAGTTTCGATTTATAGATTCCGCTGAGTTTTTAGCACTTATGGAACCCAACATTATTCATGTAGTAAAGCTTGGTTTAAGGAAGTGGGGAGAGGGAGGCTATATTTGGTCAGCCTAGACTTTGCGGTGGTTGTAAATAACAACGGCACCAACGCTCCTAGCCGGGTTGATGCCAGTGCCGGTGATTGGGATGGTGGCCAAGTGAACCGTGAACACTGCAAAACCCATTGCCAATGGAGCCAAACCCTGCACACCCAAACACAAACCCCTTCTAATCATACAAGCTAGAACAGCTACTCCATTTGCACTTCAAAAGGAAGGGTACAGATGTTGAAAGTAGCAGAAGTAGTTACGTACGGGCACGGGAGAGTCATGAGCTCTCCTCTTTGGGTCAGTGGTCGATAACACGGTGTAGACCAGCACGAAAGTGCCAATGATCTCCACACCCAGGGCAGCGCTTGTGTTGTAGCTCGGAGCCACCGCATTGGCACCACCTCCGAGCGAGATGTAGTGGGACTTCATGGATGCCTTCACCAGCCTACACCACAAATAGCGCCAAGCACTGGGCAATCATGTATGTCACTGCCCTATTCAAGCTCACCTTCCTTGCCAAAAATAGCCCGGATGTCACTGGGTTGAGGTACCCACCTGTGTTGAAACGACAGAAATATTACTAAATACACATATACCCCTGAAGACCCCGTCACCATAAAAATGCGAACTTTCCATGAGTTGTTGAGCTATCACTTAAAGAAACAAACTCTTAAGAACCAAAGCATGGAAACGAAAGAAGGGTTGTGAACACCAGAGCCGTAGAAATGAAACAAAAAGAATGCCTCAACCCCATCAACAAAAAAATGCAAACTTTGAAGAGTTCTTGAGCTACCATTCACAGAAAAGGAGTAAACTTGGAGGACCAGAGCATGAAAAATCCAAAGAGGCTGGACGTGCGGGAGTGGAAAAACGTACTCAATACGCCAGTAGTGCAGTAAACGAGGACGAAGGTCATGCCACCGAAGGCCTAGGCAATGAGGAGGTGGCTGACGCCGTCGCAAGGCCCGGTCTGCTCCTTCTGGCCGACGACAGTGGAGATGGCGACATAGAGGAAGAGAAGGGTGGTGACGAACTCCACAATGAGGTCTCTATAGAAGGACCGAAGCTTGAGCTCGGTCATGTCGAGGAGAGGAGCTGGTGAGGGGTCCACGATACCTCTACCACGCCGGTGGGTCTGCCCTTCCTCGTCCATCTTCTTTGTTCCGAGGTAGTGGCGGAGGCAGAGGCGGGTGGGAACGCGATGGAGAGAGGTAGAGTGGCTGCTTCGTTCTCAGAAGACGCGCAAAAGAGAGAGGGGCAGGGGACAGAGAGAGGGCATCGTGCAAAGAATTTAGGAAAAAGATTAACTAACGGTGCTGTCATATTAAAGAAATATTGTTCTGTTTAATCATTGTCAGATTATAATTGTGACATTCCGAAATTTCCGCCAATTAAAAATTATGAAATAACTGAGTTTTATGAAATATGCTCGCAGTAAATTCTTGCCCGGAACTGATCATTCCTGGGAATGCTAACCATTAGGGAAAGGCTAATAGGGGAATTAAATTCGCGCGACTAAAGAAAATTCGATCGTGAATGGATTTCGACCATTAAATCGCGAAAGTGATATTTTGAACCACTGTTGGCCGATCCAAGGATAGTTAGGGGTCAGTTCACTACTGTCCTAGTAGTGGATCGCGGGTGATTCCGTTGGACCACGAAATGACTTGACGAATGATTCTGAAATTATACCGAACGATCGTACCCCTCGGATCAAGTGATTGATCTTCGCGATTTTAATGACAACCGAGGTTGTCACGCACCGAACGGACTTGCACGTGACTCGATTTAGTATCAGTCATGAGTCAATTCTGCGAATTTCCCCAGCAAGCCGCCCGTTAGCTCGAGAAACGCTCGAATTGCTTTTAATAGAATTTAATTATTAAATTTTTGCCCAAATTGGATACCGAAAAATTAGGAAATCACGACGGAACATTAGGACAATGTTGCACGTGACACGTGTGAATTTTTGGTGCGCTTAATTCCTTCGGAAAAATTCGATTTGGACAAGAAACGGAGAAAGTGACCAAAATACCCCTAGGATTTATTAAAGGGCAACTTTAAGGGTAAAGGGCATTTTGGTAATTTTGCCCTAAAATTTTGATTGCACAATTTTACCCTTGGATTTTTGGGAAATTACAAGTATACCGTTGGATATTTTTATGCAAGAATCGATCTCGGCCGTCGGATCAAGATAAGATCGAATCGGGACCGTCGGATTAAAACTGAGTAAAGGGTATTTTGGTCATTTCCGCAATTGGTCAAAATATATTATTTGAGTCAAGAATGTGGTCTTCCACCCCCTTCTCTCCTTTATCTTCACGATCAGCCCCTTCCCTTTTTTTTTTCTTTGCCGTGAACTTCTTCCTCTTCCACCATGAAGCCACGCTGGCGCCGCCGCTCGCCACCACCACGCCAAACCGCCCTCTAGCCGCCGTACCAACCCCAAACCACCACCACCAGCCACCGTTTCTCTCTCTTTTCTCTCTTTTCCCCAAGTGGCCGTGAGCCCAAATCAAGAGCCGGACTGCCGCCGCAAGCCGATCACCGTTGCCGAGCTTCGCCGCTGTCCCCGCTGTGTCCGTTTATGTGCCGCCGCTCCCCGTTCTAGCCATTTTAGCCTAGAACTTTGTAAGTCATACTCTAATCCCGATTTAGGATATTGGGTATCGTCGAATAATTTGATTCGGGGTGAAATTGACATTATGTAAGTGCGAAATATTGGGGTTTATGATTGGAAATGTTTGGCGGGCCTTGAGGATTAATTTGAAATTTTTGGAGGACAATTTGAGGTGAATTATAAGCTGCAGGTTACTGTTCACAAGCTGCGAATCATTGTTCACAAGCTGCGAATTAATGGCGAGAAAGTGTCGTGAAAGATCAGAATTAATCCAACGCCATTTGGTCGGAGAAAATTGGCAATTTACGTGTTTTAGGCGTGTTTGAATTATTCTGGATGGGGTTGATTTAATTGAGTGTTTATTTGTGTGTTTATATAGTGGACATATGTTTGTTTGGTGCACGTGTGGGCCAAATCGAATTAATTGTTGATATTGGCCATGTGAATTGTTGAGTAAGCTCTGTCTGCGTGTGACTCGATGCGTGCACGGATCGCGTGTGATGGCGAGTTGCGTGTGGTAAATACATATTGAGTATGTGCATGAGTAAGGAGAAGTTGTGGTATGACAAGTGATTGTGGGAAAGTATGCAAAGATGTGATAGTACGAGAATGGGATCGAGCCGGATATCGTAAACCCGGGCAGCGATCACGTAGGTCTGTTGCATTTGGCACAGGCTGAGGCTTGAAAAAGCAAGTATGAGAATCGGTCCGAGGCACGATCAGCTCGGGTGAGACCGGGATTGGACCGAGGCGTCATAAGCTCGGGTTCAAATCATGTAGGCCTGTCGCATTTGGCGCGGGCTGAGTTGGGATCGGGCCTCAGGCGTGTGATGCTCAGGTCGCGATTGGGGCCTGAGGCGTGAACGGGTACGCGGGCCGGATGTGATGAATGATCGCAGTGTGCCTGAGGCGTGTACTTCAACGCGGGTCACTGGCGAATGTTGTGGAAAATGAATGATCGCAGTGTGCCTGAGGCATGTACTTCAACGCGGGTCACTGGCGAGGAATGTGAAAGAGGAATGAGGATGGAAGGAACAATGGGATGAGAGTGGTACATGCGCGTGTTTACATCTGACATGATTGAGTTTGAATGCTGTTGTGCGCATGATTGAGCCTGGCAATATTATTTGATGTGTCTGCGATGGGATGGCTTGATGTGTACGAATGCAAGTGTGTCTGTGTGATTATCTGGAGGTACGTGATAGCCTAGGTTGGGTTTAGGGGTGTACTTGCTGAGATATAATCTCATGGTTGTGTAAACCAACAATTTTCAAAATCCCGACCTGAGCGATGAATCCTCCACCACCGCCACCAATACGTTTTGGAGTACCAGTGCATACGGAGTATGAGGTAGCTGAGTTTTCGATGGGTGACGGAATAACCTAGATAAGACACACGACGATCGTGTTTGTAGAAGTGGGAAAGCTTGCCTTGGATGAGAACCATAATTGGGGTTGAACGTCAGGTCATCGACTCCTTTTTGATTTTGATAGTTTCAGTAGAGTGTGCACTGGTAGACAGAGGTTTGTTTTATTGTATATATGGTGGAATAAGTTGAACAAGAAATAGAAATGTATATTCTCCCAATTCTCCCCAGTTTAATTTGTCCGAGTGTTTTATGGTTTCCGTTTGCGCGATTAAACTCTGATGTTTAGATGAGGTCGGCGATAACCTGGGACGTCGCAACCGTTAAACCTGAAGCGGGATGTCGCGGGCTCGACGGGGGTTTCGGGGCGTGACATCCCCGTTTGAATTGGTATCAGAGCAAGGTCAGCTCGATCTAAAGTTGGTCAAAAATTTGGAGTGATAAGGAGCGGAAACCCTGGGGTAGTAATTGGGGAGAACTCAGTGAGTTGTAGGGTAGAATGAGTTATACGTGCCTCCAGATTGTTTGTTGTGATTGTTTGAATAAGTCAATTCTTGTGTGGTAATTGAATTGCAGGCGCGTCTGGACTTGAGGCAAGTGTTCAGACTCTGATGATGGTGATTTCGTGATTTGTAGTGGGGAATTGCTTGTTGAGTGAGCTTTCGTGTTAATTCACTGCTTAGAATCAGATTGAGCTAGTTGGTTTAAACTGCTAATTCCTGAGTGGAATTACAGCAGGTAGTAGAGTGGTAGAATTGTGACGATGAGCAGCGAAGGAAGAGGATTAGAAAGAGTCCCAAGAAGGGGCGCTGGTCGAGGATCCCGGGGTAGAGGACGTGCTCGAGTTAGAGCCGTCGAGGATCTTGGAATGGGTGCTGGAGCGATAGAAAATTTAGGAGTTGATGCTGAAGTAGCAGCAAACCCCGGAATAGAAGTTAGACTTGTTGTGGACCCGAGAATGGAAGCTGTAATGAGAACATTGGAACGGATTGGTGATATAATAGAACGGCAGACTCAAGAGCGAGCTGCTCCGATTGCCCAAGCTGCCGAGGCTGTTGTTGTTGCTGTTGCTAATAATAATGAGAATCAAGGTCAAAGGCAAGTGGTTGCGAATAGACCTATGCACCAGCTGGTAGAGTAGTTATAAAGCTGAAACCGCCTAAGTTTTCTGGGAAAGGAGATCCTGAAGCTGCACCTTGGTAGGTAGAGGAACTGGAGAAGGCTTTTGAGGTGCTGGAGTGTAATGATCACGAGAGGGTGACTTTAGCAGTCTATCAGTTGCAAGATAATGCAAACAATTGGTGGAAAGCCACCAGGGATAGGATTTTTCCTGAAGGTAATGCCAAAACTTGGTCTATTTTTACTGAGAATTTTTATGAGAAATACTTTTCAGCCAATGCTAGGGAAAGAAAACTCGCGGAATTTATGAGACTCCGCCAGGGCCAGATAATAGTAAATCAATATGAGGTGGAATTTGCGAGACTGTCTAAGTTTGCGTCGAGGATGGTGGAACATCCTGAGGATAAGGCGCGAAGATTTCTGGATGGATTGAGGGCTGATATCCACAGCCAATTGTTATTGGTAAATTTGGGGACGTATGAGCAAATATTTGATAGGGCCCAAATTCTAGAGCGAGATCAGGTGGATAGGGCCGCCGCATCTGGGTCGAGATTTGTCTCGAGATGGAATAACCGTAATCCGAGAAAGAGGCCGATGGTGGATAATAAGCATTTTACTCCACCAGTTAAAAGGAATATTGGAAAGCCGATCCGGATTGGGAATGGTCCGTGTAGGATTTATAGAGGTCGACATGAAAATGGGCCTTGTCCGACCAGGGGCAGAGCATGCTTTGGATGTGAAGGATTTGGGCATCACATAAGGAGTTGCCCCAATCCCAGGCAGAATAGGCTGCCTGCTTTGCCGCCACCTTGGAATGAAAATCAAGCTGGAGCGACCCAAACAGCGAATCTAAATCAGAATAGGTCTCAAGCGCAAGGACGAGTTTATGCGATGGCCAGACGAGAGGCTGAGAACGCACCAGGGGTTGTCACAGGTATGATTTCTCTGTGCAGCCATGCTGCGTATGCTTTATTCGATCCTGGAGCGTTGCATTCCTTTATATCGAAACAGTTTGTGGAGTTAGTAGGAACAAAACCGCAATTGCTTGATGTTGTGCTATGTGTGACGACTCCCTTGAATGATAAGATGTTGATTTCGTTGGGGTGTCCAAACTGCAAGATTGTGATTGGGGATAGGGAGGAATTGATTGATCTAGGTGTGGAAAATACTCGAGCATTTTGAGCGATTTGTAACTCTAATTCTCCTATTATAGTGGATTATTTGTTGCTGGCTCTCCCCGTGGATGTAGGTACCGATATTCGGACAGAACCACGTAAATCTCTGGTGTCCTTTATCGTTCTTCGTTTATTTCTCTGGTATTTTTACATTGACTTAATTTGCAAGATCCTGTCATTTCCGCGTTATATATCCAACAATTGGTATCAGAGCTTGAGGGTTGGATTTTCTGGATTGTGATTTGGGGCTTTTGTTTGTCTGATTATTATCTGGAAATTCTGCTATTGCAATTATGTCTGGAACGAAAGTTGAGATTGAGAAGTTTAACGGGAGGAACAATTTTGGGTTATGGAGCGTCAAGATGCGTGCGCTATTGACAACCCAAGGTTTGGCTAAGGCATTAGATGGCGAAGATGAGTTACCCATTATAATGAAAGCGGCTGATAAAGCAGAACTAATGGAGAGAGCAAAGAGTATAATCCTGCTAAATTTATCAGATGAAGTGTTAATAGAGGTGGTTGAGGAGAAAGATGCCGTAGCATTGTGGGCAAAATTACAGGCACTCTATGTAACGAAGGATTTGAACAATCGCTTGTACATATTGAAGAGGATGTTTCAATTTCGATATACTGAAGATACGTCGATCAGATCCCACCTAGATGAATTTAATAAACTCATGATGAATTTGAAGAACGTCGGTAAGATACTTTATGATGAGGAACAGGGCATGATGGGCTTCTTTACCGAAATCATGGGAGCACTTTACTGATTCACTACTCCAAGGGCATACTACGATTACCTCAGAAGAGGTAAAGTCAGCATTGTTCTCTAAAGAGTGGCAGAGGAAGTTGCGAGATGACAGTCTAGCTCAGAATGTAGCACGAGGACTAGTGATTCGAGGTAGAGAACAAAATCGAGGGTCCAGTAGCAGCAGAGGTAAAAGCAGGTCAAAGTCACACAATAGAAAGTCTAAGGGACGTGTGAAGTGCTTTGAATGTCACGAGGAGGGACACATCAGGAGAGATTGTCCGAAGCGGAGAAATAGAGGTGACAAGCAAAATGCTACAAGCAGTGTGGTAAACGTTGCTGAGGAGAGCACTAGTGATGCAAAGGCCGTCTTATGTGTAACTACTGGTTCGTTAGGAGACGAATGGGTTCTAGATTCGGGGTGTTCTTATCATATGACGCCTCATAGGAACTGGTTTACTACTTACCAGACTGCAGATGGTAGTAGAGTTCTGATAGGAAATAATGCAACTTGTAATGTTGTGGGGATAGGGACAGTTCGGATTCGGATGCACGATGGGGTGGTACGCACACCGACAGATGTGAGGTATGTACCAGAGCTCATGAAGAACCTTATTTCTCTGGGGACACTCGATGATAGCGGGTGCAAGTATACCGCTGAAGGTGGAGTGCTGAAGGTCTCTCGAGGTGCCATGACAGTGATGAAGGGGAAGAAAGTGAGTTCTCTTTATCATCTACTGGGAGAGATCGTGATCGGAGCTGCTACAGTTTCATCAAATGAGTCAGACTCTGACTTAACTCAGTTATTGCATATGCGTTTGGGACACATGAGTGAGACAGGTATGACGATGCTGAGTGATAGGGGGTTGTTGAAGAGTTAGAAGATAGGGAAGCTAGACTTATGTGAGCACTGCATCTTTAGGAAGCATCGTCGGATTAAGTTTACAATAGCTCTTCATTCGACCAAGTGACCGGTTAAGTACATTCATTCAGACATCTGGGGCCCATCTCCAGTTCCTTCGAAAGGAGGTGCCCGATATATGTTGACATTTATCGACGACTACTCTAAAAAGGTGTGGGTTTACTTTCTGAAGCACAAATCTGATGTGTTTGATCGGTTCAAGAAGTTTAAGGCATTGATTGAGAAGCAGTCAGATAAACAGATCAAATGTCTGAGAACCGATAACGGCAAGGAGTTCTGTGGAAAAGATTTTACCGAGTTCTGCGAGAAAGAAGGAATTGTGAGACACCGCACAGTGCTCGAAACACCACAGTAGAATGGTGTTGCAGAACGGAAGAACAGAACTTTACTGGAGCAAGCTCGGAGCATGCTTTCGCATGCAGGAATAGGCAAGGAATTTTGGGCCAAAGCAGTGAACATGACATGTTACTTGATTAATCGATCTCCATCATCTACTATAGAGTGGAAGACTCCTGAGGAAGTATGGTCAGGGAAACCTGTTGATTACTCCGGATTACGAGTATTCGGATGTCCTGCGTATGCTCATGCGAGTGATGTAAGCTTGAGCCGAGGGCGAAGAAGTGCATATTTCTGGGTTATGCACATGGGATGAAAGGCTATCGACTGTAGTGCACTGATCCCAGATCACCCGGTTTTCTAATCAGTAGAGACGTGATCTTTGATGAGACTGCAATGCTTCAAAGGAGGGGTCTTGAGACACAACCAGCAGAGTAGTCAGATCGTGGTGTCAGCAGTGAGGTGGAGATTCAGGTGGAGACTCCGGAGACCTCAAAGGTAACAAAAGTTGAGATTACAGATGAGGCCGCAATTCCTGAAGTCGGTGATAATGAACAATTAGCAAAGCCACGGCACACTATAGCTGCGGATAGACAGAGAAGGCAAATTAAACCACCGGTACGTTATAGTTATACAGATATTGTTTATGCATTAACTGCAGGTGATGAGGTGGAGACAGATGAGCCTTCGTCTTACTCTGAGGCGATGGCTAGTTTTGAGTCGTCGCAGTGGCTAGGGACTATGAGTGAAGAGATGGAATCACTTCATCGGAATCAGACATGGGAGTTGGTCAAAGTACCTAAGAGCCAGAAGATTGTCGGTAGCAAGTGGGTCTTTAAATGGAAGGAGGGCATTTTCGGTAGCGAGGTATAAGGCGAGACTTGTGGCGAAGGGGTATACACAGCGAGAGGGCATTGACTACAATGAGGTGTTTTCTCCTGTGGTAAGACATACTTCTATTCTTGTTTTACTTGCCTTAGTTGCTACACAAGATCTCGAGCTAGAGCAGCTAGATGTGAAAACAACGTTTCATCACGGTGAGTTGGAGGAGCGGATTTACATGAGGCAGCTAGAGGGATTAGCTATTCCGGGTAAGGAAGATCATGTTTGTTTATTGAAGAAATCTTTATATGGACTAAAACAGTCTCATAGACAGTGGTATAAGCGTTTTGATTCTTTTATGGCTAGTCAGAACTATTCTAAAAGTCATATGAATAGCTGTGTTTACTATAGGAGATTGGAGGATGGGTCTTTGATATATCTATTACTATATGTTGATGATATGTTGATAGCAGCTAAGAGTATGTCTGATATTGTTGTGCTAAAGAGGCAATTGAGTGCTGAATTTAAGATGAAAGATTTAGGTGCTGCAAAGAAAATATTAGGTATGGAGATTTTGCGTGACAGAACTGCAGGAATTTTACGTCTTTCTCAAAAGAAATATATTGAAAAGATTGTTACACGGTTTAATATGCAGTCAGTGAAATCTGTAAGTACACCTTTGGTGATGCACTTTAAACTTTCAGATAAGTTATCACCGCAAATTGAGGAGGAGGAGGAGGAGCATATGTCCTATGTTCCTTATTCTAGTGCAGTAGGTAATATTATGTATGCTATGATATGCACTAGGCATGATATTTCACAAGCAGTGAGCGTAGTTAGTCGTTATATGAAGCGTCCTGGTAAAACTCATTGGGAAGCTATGAAGTGGATCCTTAGATATTTAAAGGGGACAGCAGACGTTGGAATTATGTACCGAAGGGACAATAATGGCAGTGAGACCATTGGTTATATGGATTTGGATCACGCATGTGACTTGGATGAACGTAGATATTTAGCAGGGTACGTATTTATGCTAGCAGGTGGTGCAGTTAGTTGGAAGGCATCCTTACAGGATCACGTTACCTTGTCTTCGACTGAGGCAGAGTACATGGCACTGACCTTTATAGCGAAAGAGGCGATAAGGCTAAAGGGTTTCCTCTCGGACTTTGGGTTAGATCAGAAAAGTGTTGATATACACTATGATAACCAAGGTGCGATATATCTGGCATATAATCTAGTTTATCATGAGCAGACAAAGCATATCGACATCAGGTACCACTTCATCCGAGATGTCTTGGCGAAGGGTGTAATTATTGTTAAAAAGATTACGACAGAGAAGAACCCAGCGGACATGATGACTAAGCCTATTTCTTTGGCGAAGCTCAAGCTCTGCTTGAGCACAATTGGCGTCTGTGGAGAGTGAGCGCCCGTCGAGACGTTGGGAAAGCTAGCATGGATGATGAGCACTATGACTTGACTACAAACGTCGAACCAAGGTAGAGAATTATTGAATTTATGTCTCGAGTTTGAATCGTTTACGGAATGTGACTCACTTGGATAAATTTCATATTTATCGTGAAGATATATATATATTTTTCTTTTGGAGAAAATATTTAAAATTGCCTATAAAAGAAATCCTTCTGATGGCACGTAAAGTGAAGGACGTCTTCAGCAGAGAAGGAAAACTGGTGGACCCTGGTCAAAGTTATTCTTTGTTGACTCTTGGAATTAAATAATAAAATAAAAGAGAAAGAAGGGGCACACATATAAAAGGCACAGTATCTTCTGCGAGGGTTTGAAGCCGCGTACGCACAGAAGCCGCACAAGCCGAGAATGCCCACGAAGCTCTCAGAGAAGAAGCGCCGCACGAGAACAAAAGAAAAGAACGTACAGTCGTTCTTGGTTTCGATTGTACAAGAACGTTTTGCTTTGGGCTTCAACACGCGATAATTTGTGCAGTGAGTTTATAAGTCCAATTAAATTGTTTATTCGTAAACACTTTGAGTTTGGGCTTAAATCTAGATGTGGGAAACACTCAAGTGTTTTGAGCGATTTGTAACTCTACTTTTCCGATTATAGTGGATTATTTGTTGCTGGCTCTTCCCGTGGATATAGATACCGATATTCGGACCGAACCACGAAAATCTCTGGTGTCCTTTATCGTTCCTCGTTTATTTCTTTAGTATTTTTGCATTGACTTAATTTGCAAGATCCTGTCATTTCCACGTTATATATCCAACATGGAGCACATTAAACTTATGCAAACCTAACCGCGGGAGAAAACTAATGCCTAAAGCCAACGCAATGAAATGACTATCAAATGCAAGCAAGGGGGTGGACCTTGCAGGTTGGCGATATGATTGTCTTTTGTAACCTAAACTATAAAGGAAGGCATTTCACATGTGCCATAAAAAAATCCATTTATACCAAAGTTTACAGCAAAAAATAGATATACAACAGATTCATTTTATTAGATCAAGTCAATTGCATGTTGAGAAACACATCCGATAGAAAACACAAGTTCCTACATATCGATCTTGAAGTGTGATTGGTTCTGTTTGCCACATTATCCACAAAATATGTGAAAAATGAAACCCACCTTTTAGAAGGAGGAGGAGCCGTTTCAATGAAGCTTGTCCACATGGATGACTTGGACTGGATCGAAAAAAAACCATAGTTTGTAGCTATAAGGAGAAATAAATTGCAACCTGCAGAAACGCATTTCTTTACATAAAAGCATCTATTAAGAGAACTCATTCACTACACTACACTTACCCCACAAAAGTTTCTTTGAACAGATCATGCAGCTGAGCCAACATGGCTTCCTTTGTCCAAACCCAGTCGTCGACGCCGAAAGTGGGAGAGATCTTTGATGACATATGGTGGTCGATCCACATCCGCCAGACGCTCGAGGAAGAGCTGGAAGACGAAACTGAGGTGCCAATCTCCATTTCTAGCGTTCCAAAAGTACCAATGTCTAGCGACCCAGAATTGTACACCCCGCAACAAGTGGCCATTGGTCCATACCACCATTGGCGCCCAGAGATGTATGAGATGGAGAGGTACAAGCTTGCAGTGGCGAAAAGATCTCAGAAGCAACTCCAGAGGATCAAGTTCTAGAATTTGTACTAGAGCGAGCAATAGTGGACTGTTTCTTGCTATGCCAAGAGATAAGTGAGGTGCCCAAAAAGAAATAGTAGCACGTGGTGGAGTGATGATCTTGAGAGTCACCACCCCATTTAGCACTTGAATAGGCTATCTACTCCGATGTAGAGTGGGCAAAAAAGTAAAGGCCATGAAATAACATACCCTTAACATAGCGAAGAATACGAAGAACTACACCAAAGTGAGTCGTATGGGGTACTGTCATGTACTGACTGACAACATGAACATCATAAGCGATGTCAGGGTGAGTAACGATAACATTTATAAGACTATCGACTAGCTGTCGATAGAGGGTAAGGTCCCATCACCTACATCAAATTTGGCATTGGCATCAAAAGGAGTCATGACGACCTTAGTGTCAGTGAGTCCTGCTTGAGAAAAAAGATCAGTGGCATATTTAGCTTGAGAAAGATAATAACCAAATAAATCCGAGGTAACCTCCAAGCCTAAGAAGCAACTAGGTTGCCCAAGATCTTTAATCTCAAACTGTTAACTAAGATATTCCTGGAGTTTTGAAATTCTGGCACAATCATCTCCAGTAATAACCATATGATCCACATATAGGAGCAGCAAAATAGACCCATGAGAAGTATGTTGAACAAAAAGAGCATAGTCACAGGGACTAGATGTAAAACCAAGGGGCAAAAGTATACTATAAGTGCCATAACTTGTGTACGGCGCTCACTTTGGTGCCATAACTTTTTTTCGGATCACTTTGGTGCCAAGTCGGAGGAAAAACGATCACTTAAGTGTCATAACTTTTTTTTGGATCACTTTAGTGCTAAAATTTTTGAAAAATGATCACTTAAGTGCTAAAATTTTTGAAAAACGATCATTTAAGTGCTAAAATTTTTGAAAAACGATCACTTAAGTGCCAATCTCCGGCGAGACTCCGGCGAGCCACGTCAGCTTCAGAAATTAATAAAAAAAATGCCACGTCAGATTTCCGGCGAAAAATTATGTACGGCACCTGAGTTGGCACTTAAGTGATCGTTTTTCAAAAATTTTAGCACTTAAGTGATCGTTTTTCAAAAATTTTAGCACTAAAGTGATCCAAAAAAAAGTTATGGCACTAAAGTGAGCGCCGTACACAAGTTATGGCACTTGTAGTGTACTTTTGCCAAAACCAAGGAATGCCATTGTGGAGCTAAACTTGAAATATCATGTACAAGTTGGCTGTTTCAATTCATATAATGTGCGACGTAATTGACACACTTGGTGTGAAGGATGAGGGTAGCTAGGAGGAGGTACCATATAAACTTCCTCAGTGAGATCGCCGTTTAACAGCGGCAATAGCAAGAAGACTGCGAACATAAGTAAGGCGCACAACAGGAGCAAAAGTCTCTTCGTAGTCAATGCCTTATTTCTAAGTAAAGCCTTTTGCAACGAGACGAGCTTTGTAGCGGTCTACAGTACCATTTGCTTTTGTCCACAATACCCATTTACAACAAATAGCGGACTTACCAAGAGGCAAATCAACTAAAATCCAAATATGATATTTGTCTAACGCTTGTAACTCATCTACCATTGCTTGTTACCAAAGAGGATTAGTACAGCTTCTCTATATGTGCGAGGTTCATAAAGGGAAGCTATAGTAAAATAACAATGATAATCCCGAAGCCGAACAAAAGGTTGACTTACTCTGGTGGAACGATGATCAGAGGAGGATGGAATAACTGGTGGTGGAGAATCTACGGATGGGGGTAGACACGTAAAAAGTGGCCAAAGTGGGGTCGCCAGAAAACCCTGCATCAAGATGAGTAGAAGACAAATCTAGAAGAGAAAAGCCAAATGTGGACGAAAGTTTGGTATCTTTTGGAAATAAGTCCACAGAAAGATTGGTAAAAAAAGGAACATGAGCAGAGAGTGTGAAAGGACGAACAGAAGAGAACATCTTGTGATCCTAAAAGGTACATGACGAGACATGCGAAGATGGTTAGAAATGGTATCCCAACATCTTTACCATTTGTGCTCAATGCCATACCCAAGGAAGCAACATAAATGGGCACGAGGTTCTAATTTTGTGCGCTCATGTGGAAGAAGGCGCACAAACAAGCACTACCAAAGACGCGAAGAAGACTGTAATTTGGGATACTACCATACAAACGCTCGTAAGGAGAAATGTTACCTATAATGGGTGATGGAGTACAATTGATATTGTGAACAACAACGTGACAAGCTTCCCCCCCCCAAGATTGCCAGGACAAGAAGTAGAGATGAGTGTGTACAACATCTAAGATATGCCTATGCTTACGTTAGGCTCTACCATTTTGCTGAGAAGTGCCTGGGCAAGAGCGATGAATTAAGTACTATTTTGAAAAAGAATTCTAAGAAATTCTAAATCTCTATATTCCATAGCATTATAGTGTGAAAAAACCTTGATATCCTATGAAAATTGGGCTTTGACCATAGCAACAAATTTGTTGTAAATATGAGAAAGTTACAAATAGCTTTTCTTAAGATAAAGCCAGGTATAATGAGAATAATCATCCACAAAAATGACAAATTATCGAGAGCCACCCATGGTGGGGGTGGGAGATGATCCCCAAATATCAGAGTAAATGAGATATAGATTCACTAATTTGAAATGGTAAAGGATGATGTTTTTCCAACTTATAAGGAAGACAATCAAAAAGGTTAGTGTCAACAAAATCTAAATGACCACTTGAAATGAAGGAACTTGACCTAGAAAAAGAAGCATGACCTAACCAAGAATACCAAGTTTCAGATGACACTGTGGCAGCACAACCATCAAAAGGTTGGAATACTTAGGGAAACAAGCTCAAAGAGGCACTACATTTTACGGCCTGTCCTAAGTGTTTGTCCCGTCCGAGAATCCTGTACATGATAATAATGAGAAGAGAGCTGAGTATCGAAACCAAGTTCACATAATTGCCTAACATATATCAAGTTGAGTGAGAGTTTAGGAACCAAAAAGATGTTAGGTAAGGATAATGTAGTGGAAATGTATCCTATATAACTAACGCTCATCAGTGAGTTATCAGCTATATGAATAAGAGGTGCATGTGAAGTGGAAGATTTCTGAGTGAGTTTCTGTACAAGAAGTCAGCAACTTTTGTAGAATTGGTTCCACTTGGGCTGCTGAAAAAATACATCCTTTTGATGTCTAAGGTAGAGTTGGATGTCATGCGATTGCAGCAAGCAGAATAAAAAAATCATGAATAAAAAATATCTAGAGCAGTAGACATAGGATAAGTGCTAGGAACAGAAGAGATAAAGGTACCGAATTCTCAGAGAACAGTGCAAAGATCCTCTAAGGATACTAGTGTGATGGACAATCCACCAGTAAAATTATCCACAATGGCAGCATTGGCAGATGGACAGGCAGGAGCATCTCGGTTGCGAGGTTGAGTGGCCGATCCTGTGGGTTGCGTAGGTCGTAGCTGATAACAATTTGATGCTAAATGACCATGCCTATGACAATGTTTGCAAAATGGGCGACCCAAGGAGGAAGAACTTGAAGTGGCAAGTACTGCATCTGTAGGCGTGAAGATGGGCACAACAGTGCCCTGTGCTTTCAAGGTAGCCAGTTGACTCTCCTCAGTCAATAATTCTAATACAACCGTCTTGATAGAAGGAAAAGGATCTCTATGCAGAAGGGACGCCCTCACAAGTTCAAACTCATCATTGAAGGCAATTAAAAATTGCATGACATGAATATTATCATGATATTCAGCAAGTTTGTGAGCATCACTAGCCCCCTCCAAGCGCAGTTCAGACAAGGTCAACTTATCCCAAATAACATGCATAGATGATAGAAAATCGTTTATGGACTAACCTAGCTCGTGACCTAAATGATCAAAAGCGTTTTCTAAGCCATCGTTTTCTGTGTTTCGTGTCTCATGTTTTGCGGTTATCATTGGCGGTCTTTTGGCGAGTTGTTGATGCTGGATCCTAGACCTAAATGATGACTATTATACGCATCGGCATCAGCATCGGTTTGTTTATTGTTTCTCTTTTATCTGTTCATGCAACTCATATTATGGCCGAGGAGACAATCGTTGAAGTGATGGAAGTAATAGTCAATGGTGGATCTCTGGTGATGGCTGATGTTAGTGATCAAATGAGCAGAGACAGACGATGGCGGAAATCTGATGATGTGTATAGATGAATGACCGCAGCATTTGTTCCTGTTCTGAAGTTTTGATGCATAGAATTTCGATTGAATGAATGTTCTCCCTCAGGAACGTTCTCCCAAATATGCCCATTTGCATGTGGACCAGGCCTTAGAACTCGGCCCACATTTTTGTAAGTTTAGGTCTGACCAAACACGCGGCCTGGGCCCAAGGGCCCAGCCCGGGTCCTTTTTCCTAATGAAAATATAAAATATAAAAATATATATAAAAAAATCGGAAAATAAAAAGATTGGAAAATTGGTTAGGAAATTAGGCCTTGATTAGGTTGTTATATCTTAGTATTAGAATTAGCTTAGTGTCATTTAGCTTCAGTTATATTAGTTTCTTAGAAAACTGAACTCGATTTGAAATAAGCTCATGGGGTTGTTTTTTGGGGCTTAATAACAAGGCCATATTATATTTTTTGCCCGACACACATCGGGTTACTTTATTGCGCTTCGCCATTTTATTCACCTTCATTACTATTCTTGATTTGTTTGTTTGTTGTGATTGTTTTTATATCTATTTTTGTGCTTGGATTCATTTTCTCAGTTGAATGATTAGGTTACATCTTAGGATCATAATAAATGGAAAAACAACGCAAGGAAACTTAGCAGACAAGAATCTTAGGATTCATAATTGGATAATAAGACTACATGGACACCTTCATTAACAAATAATAAAGTTTAGGTATCGAAAGGGCATTAGTTAGATAACCAGTGGCGACTCCTTCACATGATAGGATTCTCATATTGTAGGCTTTTTCTGTGTGTGGTTTTGTGCTTCACATGTTCATTTTGTTGGCTAGAAGTCACATGTTTGCCTACAATATGTCTAAATCGTTCCCTTTCTCCTCCGGAAATCCTAAGATCAAAGTGTGTAGCGGCATCGTGCACGCTGTCACCTTCTCATCTGCCAATCTCCTGGTAATCCTCGCATCTTGGCATTTTTTTGCTTGTTTGTTTTGCTCTACGAGTCAATTGAACAAGAATTGAGTAGTGTCTACTTGTTCCTAAAGTGTGTTGGTATAAGTATGTTAACTTTTACCAGTTCTACGCTTCATTTGTTCATCACATACTGGAGATGCAAGTTGCCAAGTCCAATCTTGGACTCTTCTGCTGCATTTTCAATTGATTGGCTATGCTTGTGATTGTTAATCAAATATATTGTTCTAATGTTTTGTTCATGCACAGGAATGATGGGCTGGAGGACGGATATAGTGTCTTGATAAGAATGGATGATCAGATTTAAGGAGATGTTGATAAATATCTTGTCATCTATCTATTTCATCTTGTTAATTGAAATTAGATTTAGTGCAATCCCAATTTTGTGGATGTTACTCTTGTTTAGTGCCTTTAGTCCAATCTTGAATTGTTTTTCTCCATTTTCAATTGATTAACTTTGTTTGTGCTTGTTAATCGAATACATTGTTCTAAAATCTTTTTGGTGCTTAGAACTAACGGGAAGGAGAAGCAATGATAGTATTTTATTATGAATGGATGGTCAATTATCTATAGATAACTTTTATCGGTAGGAGAGAAAAAGGAGGAGATCAAATTGTTCGGAAGGAAAGGAGGAAGATGGTGGCTTGGATAAAGAAAGAGATGGCTAAGAGGAATGGACTATATAGACTCAACCTTGTCAATATATATATATATATATATATATATATATATATATATATATATAAAGAGAGAGCTTATTATCGTGATGAATTTAAGTTTTCGTATGTATTTTTTTGGGAAAATTTATAGTGTCCTCGTTGGTATGAATGAAATAGATATTTCCATATGGCAATGCGTGGAAGTTACAAGTGAAAATATAGGGAAAATTACAAAAAAAAAGTATTAAATTTATTGTACTTGTGCCAATTGAATATTAAACTTTTCAATTTGACCAATTTAGTCATAACCCTTTTAACCATTTGTCAATTCAGTTCTAAGCCTTTTGAAATTATGCCAATCTAGTCTTACTGGCCAAATTTGGTCAGAAATCGCTGAAGTGGTGTTCTAGTCGACGCCAATCATCATACATGATGCAACTGACACTGACGTAGATTTTTTTTTTAAATCAACTTTTTTTAAAATTTTTTTATTTTTTTCCTAACCCTGTGCTCTCGAGGAAGTTGGCCGATCCTCGATGCCCTCGCCCAGATCAGCCAATGGGCTAGGGTTGCGGCCCTCGCTTGTGGCTAAGGAGACTGTGAAGGCCCTTGCCTAGACCAGGCGAGGGTCGCCATCCTAGGTTTGAAAAAAAAAAGAAGAAAAAATTAATAAAAATTAAAAAATTTGTTAACGTTAGTGCCGATTGTGCCATAGCGCTAACTAAATCTCCACATCAGCGATTTCAAGCTAAAATTGATCGAAAGTGGCACAATTAAAAGGTTTAAGACTGAATTGACAAATCATCAAAAGATTTAGCATTAAATTGGCCAAATAAAAATGTTTAAGATTGAATTGACACAAGTATAATAGGTTTAAGAATTTTTTCGGTAATTTTTCCGAGATGAATATTGCTAGAAACACATGAGCAAGCATGCTCGACCGAAGCATATTTTCAATATTCATTTGGGCTATCTCAAGTTTTCACGATCATTGATTGCAATTAAAATTCGATTTCGTCAAGATAAGAAGATATTCCTTTGTCTTGGTTTGTTGAAGATAGGAGCAAAAGGAATCAAGATATATTATTTCTGTTCAAGCGAAAATAGGATTAAGCTTGATGTTCAGATTTATGATTCTTAGCATGTTGAAGATACACTATTGTCAATCTATTAAGAGAATGAATATAATAAAAAAAATAAGCAATGAAGAAAAAGAGAAATAGGTTGGGCTTAGGTTAGTTTTAATGGATTGGGCTTAAATTGATATTTTGGGCTTAATCTGCTTTGATGGGGTGACAGGTTGGGCTTAATTTGTTTAGATAAGGGGCTCTCTGTTCTTAATAAGTTCAGCCAAATTTACTTTGAGTTGGGTCCAAATAGCTTAGAATATGGGCATGGCATATTAGCCCGATTACGTTCACGATTTAAAACCATAAGAGTCTACAATCAGCCCATATCTGAGCCAGGCCTGAAGGCCCTATTTCCAGAAATAAAATAAAAAATACAAACCCGAGAACAAGAAATTGGAAAATTGGTTAGAAAAAATTAGATTTTTATGAAATCATTGAGTTGTAGTATTAGATTTACCTTAGTTTCACTTCATTAGAATTCATGTAGTTAGGAACGTTCTTTTCTTATTTTTTTAGCATAATTCATGTCTTTACACGATTGATTGTTGATTTGCATGTTCATTTTAGATTAGATTATGGATTTTTAGTTTAGTTTAGAATCATTTAGGATTAGTTTAGCTTATTAATTTTAATGAATGAAATAGATTTTGTTTGAAAAATATATGAAAAAAATAAAAATAGTAGTTTAGAAACATCACTTTGAAAAATAAAAAGTCATAGTAAATAACTTAATTGAATTTAGATTCACCTCTTACGACTATCTTTGATCAATTGATTGCATTTCTTTTATGTTGCTTTTTCTGAGTTATGATGTGCTTGTTTTAGTTGAATGATTAGGTTACATTTTAGGACCGTAATAAATACAAAAACATTGTATATCTTAAACGAGGTCTTGGAGCCATGTTAAGTCCTCGATCCACGTTAAGCACTTTAGGGTATCATCGAGGGCTAGACTTGTGTGGTCGCCCCCTTCGTGACCATGAGCATATCTTCAAGGAGGTTTTGGAGAAGATCCAGTTGAAACTCAACCAGTTTGGGCTTGTGATCTACAACGCCATCTTGTGTACAGACGGAAATAATAAGTAATTTGACTTATTTTGTGTGTAGATGATTTGTTTCCAAATGTGAATTTTAGGTGATTAGAATTTATTTCGTTAGTATTTGTGTAGAACGATATTTATTTGTTATGGAATAATTTTAAAATTAGCTTTTATAATCTTTACCGATAATTTGACTCTGTTTATAGACGGTCAAGAAAATACGAGGAATACAAGTATTTGCCAAAAATTTTTTTATTGTTCTCTTTTATGTGCATGTCACATGCTATTTCAAAATAAATGTCTCTCATAAACAAAATAATAATGACAATAAAAGTAAATCAAATAACGTTGAGGCTATGCTTGGCTCATAAGAAATGAAATTAAAATAAAATCCAGGGTTAGTAATATTGTTATGAGAATCGAATCTCACTTCACAAAAATTGGTCACGAGGCAAAATAATCAAGTAATGGATGACGGGTAGAAAAATTATGAGCGTTTAATTTTTTTATCTTTAAATAAGTAGTGTCATACCCACCCTTTGCTTTCCTAAGAAGAACACCAGCTGGGTGATCACATTCATTTGGAACAAGACAAAAATAGGGTAAATACAAAAATGAAAAATAATTAACAAAACACAAAATGAGCAAATTAGGGAGATTATGAAAATTCCTAAGTGAATTTATAATATACAATTTCAGTCAAGCAGTAATTAATCATAAAAAAAAGTCATAAGATGGAAATTTAATTTGAAATTTTCAATTTGGGATGTCGAGAGATTAAAGGATGACTTTATTATCATTGAGATGGATTTTACGGGAACTATTATGCTACACTTTTGGGGTTGACATGATTTTTGTAAGGCTATGTCCCATTTAATTTCATTATCAACAGTTAAATTAAATATTTTAACTACCTAAACATAATCATGATCAAATAATCTAAGACTGTTTGGATAAAATGATACAAAAATTTTAAAAATTTTAAAAAATCAACAAAAAGTAAATTATTATCACAAAAGTCGAATCTCCTTTCACAAAGATAGGCCACAAGATTTTCGTTGACCAAAAAATCAATACAATTGGACGACGGATTATCACTGATGTCAAAGGATAAAAAGATACTTGACTCGGAACAACATGTATATGTGAAACTCAAAACTATATCCCTTTATATAATTTTCATATTGGCAACTCTCCTTATCATCCTTAATAGATTAGAGAGCTTAAGGTGCTTCATTGGATATAAAGTGTATACTAGAAATTTCATAGATCCAGCAATCTAATGAAAATCATCAAATCTTTACAATTTCACGTAAACTAACACAATCCATCCATTTCTATCATTTCTTATAAACCCTAGTCTCTCTCTAGTTCAAGACTTACAATCAATCCATTTCTACAATTTCTCATTTACCAGAGTTTCTTTTGACACAAGACACAGAATCAATCAAACAAAAACTATGAGTTTACCGAGACTGATGCTGGAATGAAGATGGGTGAAACATTTCCCGTTTAGTCAAATTGTTGGTATGTAATGAAATAGTGAAAAAGGTGAGCAGACAGTTGTTGAGTGAGTGAGGGAGACCAGGAGACACGTTACCAAACCGATTTAGAAGAAACCAAGGCCAAGATAAAGGGCAAAGTCAATACTGGATAGACCAAACATGTAAAATTCGATTTAGAGACCAATGCCAAGACAAAAAGGTAAAGTCGGTGCTAGAGAGACCAAACAAAATGCTGTGAAAACGGATTTAGAGAAGATGAAGGATAAAGTCACGGCTGGACAGACCAAACGAAATGCTGTGAAAGCCGATTTACAGACCAAGATTACAGCAGCAAAGAAGGAAGCATCTAAACTGGCCAAGGTAGAATATCTCGTTGAACTACTTTTGTGGAATTTCTGTAAGGTTGTGATCTTAACTTAGAGAAGTTCCGGGCTTATCTTCGAGCAAAGACAATAAAAGGCCGAAAATGCTTTTATGAAGGCCTGTATCGAATGAAAAGACGATAAGCATAGGCCTTAAGTTTTCACTTCATTGAAAAAAAGTCACTTATAGGTGCAAGAGGCAAACTGCCAACTCAATCAGAATAAGAGGGGCGAGGAGTGAGGGGCAACTGCGGACACAGCCTTATATGCACGGATGAGGGTGTCCATCTCAGTGTGCTGGGCCTGTGGTCGAACTGGAAAGCGATTGAGGGAGGGACCGGTGCAGTACAGTGGTGGGATGTGTAGCTTAGGTCTTTTGTTTCCTTTGTTACTTGCCTACTTTGTTTTCTTCTGTTGGACCAATTAAACATGTCATGCTATTTCCCTTTGTTAAGATGCACGTGTGAGTTGTGTTAGAGAAATTCCATATCGAATAATTGGTGTGGTGTAGAGCAGTTAATATATATTAGTTAACCTATAATTCATTGGCAAGGTATTGGGTTTCTGCTGTTGTGGTTTTAAACGAAATACTCATGTTTCTTTTGGATCATTTAACAAATGTTGGCCAATAAAATAAGACACTATTACGATTGATTCTTCGCAATACATGGTTTAATCAGTGCATAAAATGCTTGCTGGGCTTGTGGCTTCTTGCGAAATTTTCGTCTTGTGGGCCATGATATATTGGGCAGAAAACCCCCATCATATTTTTTTCAATTTGTTAATTTACTTATTCATCCTTTTATTTATCTATTTTTTGCTATTGTTGTTTTTGGTATTTTATATTCTTATATTTTCATAAGAACGAACGCCTCTAACAGTTGATAAAATCAAATGTCTACAGCATGCTCCATAAGAACAACGCTACCACCATTACCCCACCGAAACATATTTAACAAAACCGACTGCATTACCGCGGCACAAATACCTAGCCACCATCATTAACAATGGAAATAAAAGGCTCTGCGGACTCAGATTTAATAAAAAGAATTTACACAGTACATGCCGAAACTCTAGACTAACATTTGTAAACATTAGTAATTATTTACTCTATTTTTTTCAAAATGAATTCAACTTATTTCATATTTTGATTTTTTAGAAAATATACAGGTGGAATTTAGAAAGATTAGGCATGCGGGCACCGGCACGTTAAAATAAGGAACGCGGTAATGTCATCCCGCCGAATATTTACACTCAAACAAGCGGGGATAGATTTTAGGTGTTGGGCTCGAATGAAGAACTGAATTTTGAAATATCTAGATTGCTTAGTCCAATTGCTCCGGGGCTTGGCCCATTAATTGATCTAAGTGTCAAAACAGGCAAGCCTAATTCCCAAAAAAATATATATACTAATTTTACTTCGAGTGATAATTATGATCCGAACTTCATTAATTTTCACTTGAATCTCAAATATGACCCGAATAATTTGAAAATTTCACATCACGAGACTAAATTTGAGACTCGAGTAGAGAAAAAAAAATCGAATTAAAATTGTCACTGCAAGTAAAAGTTTAAAATTAGTATTTTTCTTATCGAAATAGCCCAAAAAAGGCCGTACCACATTTCGCTCTCCATCTTCTTCTTGCCTCCTCGTATTCACAAATGGGAGCCTTGCTTTCACTCCCATTCCTGCAATGGAAAGACTGATCCGAACGCTTTTCACCTCGCCCTCTCTCCTCCCTCGCGCCAACCTCCTCCTTTGCCGCACCTCCTCCTCTCCTCAGCCCACGTCGGACCTCCCCGACTTGTCTCCCGCCGCCGTCTGCGACGCCCTCTCCGGCTACGCCAACGACTGGAAGAAAGCCCTCGACTTCTTCAACTGGGCCGAGCGGCGGTGCCGCTTCCGGCACACCACCGACACCTACAACCGCCTGATCGACATCTTGGGCAAGTTCTTCGAGTTCGACCTCTCTTGGAGCTTGATTGAGCGAATGCGTGACGACCCCCTCTCGTTCCCCGACCGCGTCACGTTCCGGATCATGTTCAAGCGGTACGCGAGTGCCCATCTGGTCGATGAGGCCGCCATGACGGACCGTCGGCTCGACGAGATCGGTCTGCAGGGCGAGACGGGTTATTACAATTTCGTCGACGCCTTGTGCGATTACAAGCACGTGATGGAAGCTCACGAACTCTGCTTCGGCAAGGACAAGAGGTCGGACTTGGGTTTCGATGTCGATGAGACGAAGATCTGTAACGTGATTATTCGCGGGTGATTCAAGATGGGGTGGCGGAGCAAGTGCAGGGAATTTTGGGAAGAGATGGACAAGCAGGGTATCAAGAAGGACTTGCATTCGTACTCGATTTACATGGACATTGAGTGCAAGCGACGTAAGCCATATAAGGCTGTGAAGCTGTACAAGGAGATGAAGAGGAAGGGGATTAAGCTCGATGTCGTGGCGTATAACACGGTCATTCGCGCCGTCGGGCTCTCGGAAGGCGTGGACTTCGCGATTCGGTTGTGTAGGGAGATGAGAGAATTGGGTTGTGAGCCCAATGTGGTGACACACAACACCATCGTCAAGCTCAAGTGAGAATGGCAGGGTCCAGGATGCGTATAAGGTGCTCGATGAAATGCGCAAGGGCGGTTGTAAGCCGAATGTGGTTACATACAACTGCCTTTTTGGGTCTTTGGAGAAGCCCAGAGAGATACTGAGATTGTTTGATAGGATGATCGGGAGCGGGATCGATCCTAGGATGGACACGTACGTGATGCTCATGAGGAAGTTTGGGAGGTGGGGATTTGTCAGGCCTGTCTTAACGTTATGGAATAAGATGGAGGAACTAAGAGCTAGCCCCGATGAATCTACATACAATGCCTTGATCGATGCTTTGGTGGACAAAGGTATGATAGATATGGCTCGAAAGTATGACGAGGAGATGCTTGCGAAAGGTCTTTCCCCGAAGCCTAGGGCAGAGCTGGCATCAAAACCAGGGGATGGTTCTTGATGGTCAAAGCTTCCAAACACCATGCTAAACGTAGGTTACATGCAGCATGGATCGCTCCAGTGGAACGAAAACGGTAACGCGGAATGTCCCTTGTCGAAAATGAAAACGGTAACGCAGAATGTCCCTTGTCTAAAATGCGGTACAACAGGAGTAGGCTTCTTTTGATCACAGAGTTAGGATAAGACAAGACTGGACCATCATCAAGACGCAAAACTGTTCCGGCCTTCGTGGTCTCAGCTATACGTTTGTGGAGTAATGCTACGCATATTGGAAAGGAAAGCAAACAAATTGGTGCGGCGCAAGATGGTCTTTTAGAGAAGTGGATGCACGGCATGAGGTGGTGGATTTACATAACACAATCCATACAAGCCCGTCGAAATATTTGGTGAATCAAATTTGGTAGATTGTCTTAGCATAGCACTCCTATAGTGTTACTCATATTTAATACTGAACTTGTATCCTTGCGCCCTTGCTCATTTTGAATTTCCTCAATGATCCTACCATCTCCAGTCTTGTGTTCATTCTTCTGTTATACTCACTCACTCGGTCCAGTGGAGATTCGACAATAAACAAAAGGAACGAGAATCTCACATTGTCTGTCATTTCAAATTAGTCTTATCTAGTTTCTGCATTACAAATTGACAAAGCCTATAAATGGATGGATTTTCCCCGCGATCTGAATGATAGCAACATCGCCACGAAATGGTAAACTGTTCCGATATAGGGGCTCGGTCTGAAAATGATAAAATAGCCAATGCCATAACCAAGTAGACATCTAGCCGATCTTTCGCAGCGGCAACTCAGTTCTCTCCTTACCATCTTCGCGATCTTTGCAATTATGACATACTCCTGGTTATAGTGGGTCCCGAACTTCAGATTCCACCGACTTCAGTACCTCTTCACCCATTTGTTTGCATCCGACCAATGTCTGCATATGCAAGCGTTAGACGACTAACAACTAATCAAGTCACTACAGTAAATAATGCCTGCATATCATCTATTTTGAAACGAAATCATCCAGTGGGCAGAAAGCTTACAGGAAAAGCACATCCATCAAATTTTAAAGCCGTTACCCAAGTTACGTGCAGATTCCATCGTCGGCTAAATATAATCTCTTCGACCCAACACAGTGCAAAAAAGGTTGAGAGCTTCTGTAAGTCAATTTAATATGTAGCTGTTTCACCAATTATGTAGCCAAACTGGCTACTTCCCCTCAAGCAAGAAAATAAGGGCCCTCAGATCTAATATCGTTACTGGTTGACATGAGAGAGAGAGAGAGAGCACATTGAATCCATTCTCCCAGTTTCAGTTGACAACTCGAGTGTATTCACCAAGTATAAAATGAATCAAGAATAATTCAATGAATTTTCAAGGAAGTTGCCAAGAGAGAAATAAATTGCATACTGTAGAAATGAAAGAAAAGCACATACATTGCCGTCAGAGTATATGTCACCAGTCCGGAAGCCTCTATTGAGAGTATCGAGCACAGCAGCTTCTATTCGCTCTGCTGCATTTTTCTCCCCTAGTCCATACTTCAAAAGCATAGCAGCACTTAACACAGTCGCCAACGGGTTTGCCTTATCCTGTACAACGAATTAGAGAACTGAATAAATACGTTCTTATCTGTTTTACCTTGGAAAACATGTTCATGTTTCCAGACTTAACCTGTCCAGCAATATCGGGAGCAGACCCATGAATAGGTTCAAAAAGTCCAGGTCCCTGTTTCAACAGTATAGTTTTTGAATTAAAGTTGGTCCAAAATTAGACTTTTTAACAAAAAATGAATACCGAGAAATATCAACAAGCTTCTTACCTTCTCGCCAAGACTTGCTGATGCAAGCATCCCAATACTTCCAATAATCATTGAAGCCTCATCAGACAATATATCACCAAATATATTGTTTGTTACAATTGTATCAAACTGCATAATTCATGAGTTATCATGACAACTGGTTCTCACACTTGCAAACTGGTGTCTTCTCACAAAGAGAAGAAATAATGTTCATGAAGAGCATACCTGCTTTGGATTACGAACGAGCTGCATTGCGGCATTGTCCACGTACATATGGGTTAGTTCAACATCAGGGTATTCAAGGGCAATTTCAGTGACTCTTCTCCGCCAAAGCATTGATGCCTAGCCATTCAAATGAAAGAATAAGTTCAAACTACTCTCTAAGATTTTGTACATAATAACTTAGTGAATGACCCGACATAGGAAGCTGATGAGACCGTATTCAGTATGCTTGTGACAGTCAACATCTGGCCTTCTAAAAGGGAGAAAAAAGAAAAGACAGAAAGGAAGAGAGAAAGAAAGAAAACAAAAACAAAAAAAAAAAGAAGAGAGAGAACTTAGACTTTTAGAGAGAGTCTGCTTCCGGTTTCGAGGTCATATGGAAATGCCCATATTCACTTGCATCTAGAGTTCCATAACTTAGACAACAACTGACTTGAAGCAACAATAATCTATGTATAGGATTGCACCTTTTAGATATGTTACAATCTCAAAAGCATGAAACTTCACGACAGGACAACATCAAGTAATCTTCCTGAATGATTGATTTGATAAATTATCTTCAAGACTTCCAGGTCCCTTAATTTTAAGTCTAAAATGCCAGCATTTGTGCAGCAATATAAAACTATCCTTGCAAAGAGCTCAACAAAATTTCCTACCTCCAACACATTAGCTTTGTCGACAGAGCAAAGCTTTCCACGCCTCTTTCGGGCATTCTCAAAAGCAACTCGAGCAATGCGATCAATCTGCCATGAAAATATATATCATGTCAATCAAATATCTGGAAGGTAGAAAGAACAAGAAGTAATATGTCTTCAGGACCAAGTCTAGGTCAGGAAGGTAGGCAAAGGGAAGCATACCACTGAAACATTTGAAAAGGAAAAGAAAAATACCCCAAAGTTAGCCATAGAGGAGCCTTCTATGTTATAATTCCGCTACATCTACCAGTATCGACTATTTACAAAGAATAATTATGGTAGCTTCCCAATCCACACAAGAACAGTCCGACAGATGAAAAACATTGCCCAGTAAGTTTACACACAATGAAGAAGTGGTAGAATATATTAATCAAAATCCTTTAAACAAAGGAGACCAAACACTGATGATTGATGGGGGAAGTAGAATTTCAATGCCTGTCTAGAATAATGCTCGTAATCGGCAGAATTGTGCTGACTACAACTTCATCAAGTTAATGAGTCATACAATGAAATTATGGGAGGCGTAATCACTCATAGGTTGAGGAAAAGAGACCCCAAATAGAAAATGATATGATTATATTTACAGTTGTGGCAACACAAGAAAAAAAGTTACCTCACTTGTTGCGTATACTTCAGTATTAAAACCAGTCTCCTCACCATTTTGATTGGAACTAAAACCCCTTGGTTTCCCAAAGTATATTCCTGTTCAAACAAGGAAATAACACACAATCATCCATGTCATACTGATAAATATTCAAGCACGAAAGAACAAATAAATATTGGAAACTAACCGCCTGTGAGCTCCCTTACAACCAGTAGGTCAACACCTTCAGCGACCTCTTTCTTCAAAGTTGAAGCATCAACTAACTGCGAAGGAAGATCCGTATAAAAGAGTGAGACCGTCTCTTCAGTGATAAGGTAATACTAGAACACGTGCGTTCATAAATATGCAAAAAAATCAAATATAGTCAAGGAAGAAGTATCACTGTAATAAGAAGCATAGCAAACTAACAAGCTATCCAATGCCGCACAAAAGAAACAGAGGCAGCTTGTATGAAATATTTAGTCCATAAAACATAGAAAAAGATCATGAAATCAGGCAATCAAGAAAGTGGTCTAAAAACAACCTGAGGTAATACAGTTGCTGGCCGTAAGTTTGCAAATACTTTAAGGCCTTCTCTTAATTGAAGCAGCCCAGTATTTGGCTGCAAATGTTTTTCGTCATCGTCCCACTTATACCTTAGTATAATAAAAAAGAAAACAAAAAAGATTTATCACAGAAGGCAGGAATAGTACAATTAAGAGGGAAAGATTACATGGACGAAAATTACCCTCCAACTGCTCCAAGAAGAACAGCATCAGACTGCCGAGCTGCTGATAGTGTCTCGTCTGGCAATGGAACTCCAGTCAAGTCTAAAGCGGCTCCTCCCATAGGCATCTCTTGGAAACCAAATTCAATACCTAAGATAGAGTACGTACATCACTGAGAAGCTGAAGTCCATCTCAAGATCCTATCAAGAGTTGGCAGTCTTTTTAAAATGGCTAACCAAGATATGGAACCAAATCTAGGAGCATTGGGAGAGAACCAACTTAATCGATGCCAATCCACTTTTGGTCTTCTATTCCTAACTAATTTCTAAGAAATAGAAGAATTCATTACACCGGTAGAAGAAGTAGTGCAAAGAACTTTGTCATCCACCGAGAAGTTTGGGGAAATAGTTCCACAAAGGGCAGCTTGCGTAGCCACCAACTCATCTGGTCTGGCATGAGGCCGGTGCCAATCAGAGTTTAAGATAACATCTGAAACCTTAGCAGTAATAGGTAGACTAGAATCATATAAAACTTTCCGAGAATATACCTCCAATAGAATTCCATGGGGATGCCAATTATCTACCCGTAAGTATGTGGATGTCCCATTTCCTATGACATTTTTAATGACAGGTGTAAGGTCGGGTCTGAACTAGACATGGCCACGGGCCGGTTTCGGCCTGGAACCGGCCCGGGTCAAACCCGGACCGGCCCATGGTTCGGAACTGAAACCGGCCCGTGGCCTACGGGCCCAGTTCCAAAGAAAAAAACATCATTTTTA